>VSDK01017167.1:53945-95001 GCA_009767595.1 Symbiodinium kawagutii | reverse complement strand
GCTGCCGCTGGTGCTGGAGCTGGCGCTGGTGCCTTTGCTGGGGCCTCGGTGGGTTTGGCCTCGCCTGCCACTAAAGCTTTTTGCCTCAGCCATGGAGCGAAGCAGTGAAGCCCAAGGCCCCGCATGACCTACCAAGGTCTGAGACACCGCACAGCCAATCAGGAAGTTGAAAACCGCTTCCCGGTTTCCTTCGAAGTCTGAAGATACTTGGGGAAAAGAAAATAGTAAGTTCATCATGTCATGGCATAGCCTCACAAAGATCAATCATGTCAATTCACACAGATTGTGAGAGAACGCTTCAGCGGGCAGTCCCTGAAGTTGTCGCACCCCTGAACACAATGACAGGTCATAGCAAATCCACTCAGAGTCACAACAGAACCTTCACCTAAGATTTGCACTGTTTGAATCCGCCATTCGAAATCCAGGCTGCATCCGCATCGGAAAACCTTGGTGCAGCCACCAGGAATGCAAAACTGCTGCTCTGAGAAGCTAGGATAAAGTGGAGAAATTCATGTGTATAAATCAAAATTGAGAACCTAGATCTATAAATTGATTGCAACACCACCAGTGAGAGGAGACCAGCTCTGGCGTCCAGGCCCTGGAAAATCTTGTGCATCTGCAAATCTCCAAAAAGCCAGAGCCTGGCTCGTGCAATGACAACTCTCTCCAAACAGCAAGGGTTGGTACTGCTGTACTGTGTGACCCTAAGGGCGCCGCCAGGGCAATTCTGTAGAAAGAACCTCAGAAGCCGTGAAGGTACCATTATCTCACTGGGCCATCCCTTGAACGCCCCTGGGATTGTTATAGGTGTGTCACAGCCAGCACTTGCCAACCCTGCACTGGCTGATCTGATTCTGGTAGGGAGTTCTGCTGAGAACTGCAACTCAACCTAAGTTTTGGAGATCTTGAGATCGGAGCTTCGGAGCATCCTGCCGGCGCCTGCAACTTAGAAACGACCACGATGATCTGAGGATAAATCAGATAGGACCAGTGGATATCTGTGGTCACAGTGCCGCCACGCCTCTCTTCGGAGGACTTGGAGCGAAAGCAGTTGCGGCTCCTCAGCAGTTTGGGCAAACCGTGACGGCGACGTGTCACGAGCTTGCGGTCACAGCCGGTCACAGCTTATGTTAGGGCCAAAACTCCCTGCGATTCACGGGCGCCCAGGGACGGAGCCAATAAGTGCAGGGCCGAACGCAATGCTTGTCTCGAGTGGATGAAAAAGGCAAGGAAAGCATGCTCAAGATTTCGTAAAGCCTGAAACTTTTGTGGTGGAAAGAGTGTAGTGCTTATAGATGTTTAATGATGTTTGTAGTGCTCAAGCTTTGTTTACAACTCGTCAGCCTTACAAAGGCAACCCAAGGATGAAGCGTCCTCAACAGGGTTGCAAGGGGGCACCCAGCGAAACTCTTTTGAAATCATTGCTGCATACTCAACCAGGGAAGCTATGTTGACTCAAAAACGTGATTCGCCAACGCCGGACTGACCAACGAGGCCGCTGGGGACTCCACCAGACAATACTGCTGAGTTTTCTACACCCTTTCGAGTGATCTGCCCTGAATAAATCCTTTCCGGACAATCTTCACATGTCTTCACTAGGTCCAATGTTTGTCGAATCCCCAGTGTGCCTTCGGCCTCTACTCATGGGCCAGTCTGGCTCCAACATCGGCATCAATATGGCGTCATAGGAACCATTGTTGAATATTGTTGATACCATTTTCGAATCTTTGGGTGCCTCAACATGTTCAACACTCAATCATCTCTATATCCATCGGTCTTTGCTTATTGATCCCAAAGCATTCGTGCGCTCTCATTCGGCTTCCATTGCGCCGAGGAAGTCTTCGAACTCATGACTTCTCTGAGACCTCTGAGGCCAATGTGGGAAGGAATCCTATAGAAAGCTGTTGAAGATCCTGCCTAACTGTGTCAATCCCGATCAGTTGATGGCAGTATGCTTCGTCAAACTAATGAAGTCCATGAGGGAAATTGACTCCATACCAACATGTGCACCATATGCGGTAACTTCTGCGGTACATGGGACAACTTCAACATACTTCAACGCTATGCCATGACCCTAGCGGCCCTAGTTGCCAGTCTCGGTCTCAAACGTCCACTTCTCTTCGCACTCGTTGCGGAACTTCGCCTAAGAGTGCACTTAGCTAGCCACTAAGATGCACTAAGAGTCACCTCTACGCACTGCTCCCAAACTCACCTGAAAGAAGTCACTTCAGAATTCATCAAAGCTTTTGAAGACTTTCTAAGCCCAGCAACTAGCATGTAGCCAGGCATTTCCATGGGAATCTCCCCCTTCTCCTTCTTTCGCATGATCTCGTGCCACCAAGGCCACATGATGTTGGGATTCCTCAGCACTGGAAGGTCTCGAATTTTGAGATTGTCATTCTGCCTCCACGGCTTTTCCATAGGACAAAATCCTTCAGATTCAATCTTACGACGATTCAATCTTACGACGACATATCTATATGTACATGTTCAATCTGAATCATCCAAATCTGTGCTGGTCATTGACAGCTGAGGCTCTTGGAACGGTCAACACCATACCTCAAAGGAAAGCACTTTGCTGTGGAAGGGCAGCTGTGTGTTGGAGGGGATGCTGAGGTTGCTGCTGCTGATCTGCAAGGAAGCCCGCCAAGTTCACGGAAGCGAGGAAGCCCCAATAGTAACGAGAGAACCTCACAGACATCGTTTCGATGAAGAATCTCCAGGAGACCATGAAGGACTGCTACCCAGGCCCTCTCAAGAGTAGAATCTGCAAGATATGCAGCTGTAAGAGGTCGTCGGGACAAAGGCAATGAAGAAATTCTCAAGACTTGGCCCATCTTGGGGGACCCTTGTATTTTTGATCTGGTGATTCTTTCCCTATCTTCAGCCATTTTGCCCCATCTTGCCCCCATGTCACAGCAACTTTGCTGGGGAGATACCTGCCTTTGCAATCCAAAAAGGGATGAAAAAAAAGGTACAAAAAACACCTGATGAAACGTGTCACTCGTTCATGAAGTCCAGCTGAGTGCAATCACCAGTTGGGATGGAAGAAACGACAAGCACCACCCATTGTGCCGAACCTTGGTTTAGCGAGGGAAAATCACAACACTGTGCCCCGTTTATGCCTTGGTTGTGCCCTCTTCTGCCTTGGTTGTGCCCTCTTGTGCCAAGCATCCGACGGGTCAGATTGGCCAGGCTTCAAAATAACCCGTGACACTCCCCTTGGTCCACTGATGTCGAGAATCCAGCACTCTAGGCATGCAAAGCAGCTGGCAATCATGGTGCAATTGTGCTATCTCGCCGAAGAATTTCCATATACTGCCGCCCTGAAAGACTCTGAACACTTGTAACATCCAGGCTCAAATTGATAGTCACAGTTCTTGCTGCTTGTTTGTTTTTGTTTGGACATATCGAATCTGTACGGGGCTCTGCGCTTGCTCTTTTTTTCCCAAGGCTGACAGTCTTTTTGAGCCACTGGTCCTAAAATTTGACAGCCTTGCGAGCCGCAGGCTGCGCTCACCCAAGAGTGAGATAGTTCCTTCCAAGCAACTTGCTTGAACAGTTGGCCTTGAAATGTCTTGAATCATGCCATGTCATGATGGACAAACGAGTCAAACGAGCAAGAACCACGACGTGTGGAAAAGTTCTTCCCAGGTCAGGCCTTAGCTGCAGGCACTGGTGTCTCGCTTCAAGATGCAAATCATCAAAAGCTTCAAATGGAATGATGATAGATATGAATACAAAATGATATAAAATGAAATGATCTAAAAAAAATGATATAAAATAGAAAATGATTATATAGACAATTATATAAAATGATGTAAAATGATATAAAATGATCTAAAAAATGGTGCAAAATGATTAAAAAAATGATTTTTAAAATGATATAAACTTATATAAATGGTTGAATGTAAGGCATCCACATTCACTCAAAGTGCTGATAATCTCAACTTCCATGGCCGAGGGATCCTGGATCAAAGGCAGGTTTATCAGGGCAAGACACACTCTTTACGGTATCCATCACCTTCCTATACCCGGATGTACGCGGAGTCCATGGCCATGCATCTTTTCCCGATCGCTTGAGGCTACAATAACCGATCTCCCCGTGTTTTCATGTCTTGCATGTGACAAGGTCCGTTCTCTCCTCTACCACTTCCAAATCGAATGTGGGGCATTCGTAACCTCGGCCAGTGTCCAGACCCAGCTGATCAGCTTACCTTTGTGGAAACTGGAAGTTGATGAAATGAGCACTCAGCACTTGAAACTAAAAGGTGGTGTAGTATATACTTTTTCCATCTTTTTCCATGAAATTCAGAGCTTTGGCTGTACCACCTTTTGCTCAGCTTCATACCCCAATTGCCAAGGAAGTCAACTACAGCCATCCCATTTCCATGGAGTGAGAACACCACACCTGTTTCGCTGCCGCGTCCGGTCGCAGACCTCCAGCAACATGCAAAAAGAGCTGATCTCAGCCAGAGCCCGGCCCGCGCCTCAAACGGACTGCCACGCCGGGGCGGATTCGGTCCACTTCCTGAGCCGCTCCAAAGAACGGTAAGCCCGGCCCCGCTGTCTCAGCCAACCTCCAAGCTCACCATTCCCCAACGGGTCGCCTGGTCCAATTGAAGCTGTTCCTTTCCCTGAGCTTCAGTGTAGCTCACATCTCGAAAGCCAGATACAGCAGTTTCCTCGGTGTTCGGGAGCCCAAACGGACAAGATTGGGCAAAAGGCATCTCAACGTCTCAACGCCATCTCTGTGCTCATTCAAGCTGCATCAGGAAAGCGCACAGAGATTGAGTTCATTTCTGCAGCGAGATCCTACAAACTCAGCAGCACCATTGCGTCTCATCACGTCTCAAAATCTGCTGCATAAGAAACCACTTTCCGAGAAGATACAAATTATTAAGTATTGCCTGTTTGGGGTCCCATTTTGGACCGTAACTTCAAGCAACTGGGTATGGTTTCTTCCCATCCCCTGCACCATCCTCGCAGACTTGCATAACCATGCCAAGGGTTCCAGCAGGTGGTCCTTGGATTCCGAATGACTCAGATTTTCCAGGGTCACACATGTGTCTTCCAGATCGGTCATTTTCCAAGCAGATCGTCATATTGAGCAGTCAGCTTCTTCAGTAAACTTTGATACGACATCATCTCTGCGGCTGGGGGGCCATCTTCCACTCCTGCAAAGCTGTCGTGCTCGCACGCTCGCCTTGAAAGTGCAGTTTGAAAGATTTTGAAAGTTATTACAAGTCGCCCAGTGAGACACTTAAAATGTTTTGTACATTCTGAAACAGCCTTGCAAACCCCCAAGATCCCAATCTGAGTTTTGTTGGTCTCCCACCATTCCTGCTCGGATTCTATGACCATTGTCCAACCGCCAAAAGGCCAAGAAGGCATCCACAGACATCTGGCTGGAAGCAGTAAGAAGGATAGGTGGCCAAAGAGTGCGGCTGAGTGACACTGCATCACCCACAGTGAAGGAGAGGCCTCTCAGTTGCAGTGTGGAAAAATCAACATCAAACCGAGCTTCTTCAAAAATTGTCCTGTCTGCCTTGGTACACCTTGTGTTCTTCGCATGTTACCAGAAACCTACCCAGACCTCCCCTGGTTCCGTTCGCATGTTCCCTTCGCATGTTCCCTTCGCTTTCCCTTGGTGCCTCCGCCTTGCCTGGGCTTCAGCAGAGCCAATGGCATGCGACAACTTTTGCCGTCAGCTCTCAGCACACTCACCCGGAGGTCGGTAGCACCATTTTCGCCTCGGACAACAACGCGCTGCGTATCCGCTGCGCACCCCCTGCAAAGTTCTTTGAATCTGAGATGTAGTGAGATGAAACTCCCAAGGCACTTTGAAGTTGCCATGTTACTTTGAGGTACTTTGAAGTTTGTGACTTCTCGTGACTCCAAGACTTCATCAAGACTTCACCAAGTGGCTCATCGCTTCCAAGGGAGTCACAGGTGAAACAACACCCTCAAGAAGGTGTCCTGGTGACAAAATGCCATGCATAGATATGGCTAGTTCCTTCTTGAAGGATACAGGGTTGGTTGGACTGCAAATTGAAGCATTGGTGGGAAAAGTATTCTATGCATTTTAGAAAAGATGCTGTCACATGCTCAAAGACATCCATTGGAATATGCATTGGATCAAAGCAACCATGAGTCAGTTGGATAGAGCCAGTCATGCTGGTGTCAAACTTGTGGGCTGTCCAAGACCTATCTGTCAAACGCTTTCACTATAAGTATGCGAAACCCAAAAGACAAAGCAATTAAACTTCTACCAGTCGAGAGTCCAAAAACTTTGAAAGCCACTAAACAGTTGAAAGAATGTCACATGCAAAGACTTTGTCGCCAACTTTGAATGCATAAAAGGCAATGACAAAGGGGACAAATGTCTGCCTCGGTTTCCGTTCTTCAAGTCCTTCATGTGGGTAAAGAACTTTGGAGCCAGGGCGGGCCAAAGGGCCAAGATGCACCCGCCGAACCTGCTCTTTTGGCAGGACCCAGTGGTTGTCGTCAGAATCATGGCCTGCGGCACGTTTCGATGAAAAGACCTCATTAACTGAAGCTGGGAGGCTGAAGCTCCTAATCTCTACAAAATCATACTCTGTGCATCGCATCACTTGCCCTGGTCCAAAACCGACCTGCAATCCCTGGCAATCCCTGGCCCTGCAACTCCAAAAGCACTGGAGGGCAACAGGTCCGGTGCAGGCCTGGAACACGTGAAATCTGCACCATTTCTGTCTCCACCGCAGCGGCAACTCCGAGGCCAGCTTCACCACAGACCAAGCGCCCCGGCAGCACTGCAGAACCTCAGCTGTGCTCCAAGTTTCAGAAACTCAAATTTCAAACTTAGGTACATCAAATTACATCAATATTTCAAGATGGTCAATGAAAATCTGCTGAAATGATTGACCATGTTAGTGTCTAAATATTCTGCAGCATGCTACGCCATGCCATACCACTCTGTTCTTTTACATTATGTCATATTGCATTGCACTACCTTGCATTACTTTGCGTTCCATTGCCTTACGTTGCATTGCATTACATTATGACATTGCATACAATCATAAACTCATACAATCATTCAATACCATCCCATACAATGCCATACAAGGCCATGCCTACCATTGTCTTGGCATTGAATGCATACAGTACATACATAGTTTCAGCGTGTTTTGACGTCTTCGAAACACGCCTATCACAACATATCTGTCATGATTGCTACATGGGGAACCGACATGCTTTCCCTGTTGGCATCCCAGATCTTTGAAGGAGCGTCCCGCTAATGGGTGTAATACGAGTACATATACTGTCTGTGTACCAGCATGTATGTATCGGGATTCATGCACACGTTTGTATGCAAACTTTCCTTACTAGTCGCTGCTTTCGCTTTAAGCAAACATTCATCCACTATACCACATTATCAACCAATGCAACTTGCAGGCGCTCACACCATCACCATGATTGTTGATGATGGTACACTGGTTCTGTTCAACTGTGTCTCTGCACTCATTTAAAGTGAATGGCTATGAGTCAATACCTGTTGAACATCTACCATCCTCTACCCATTTGTTGGGTCAATATGCAGCTCGACATATTGTATACCCAACAGTCTGACTGTTTCACTGCCAATCAACACACATGGCTATGGTTCAATCTTAACCCATTTATGGGATGTTCACCAGGTAGGGGCCCTGGACGCGTCTCGCCAAATGGCTATGCAAATGCTGTGCAATCTATAGCAACCATGGGACTGGCTCAAATTGATCATCAACATCAAGCATCACTAACCATCAGCAACCATCACCATCAAAAATCCCTCGCCATAATCGCCAAACCATCTCTAACCACGGGTCCAACCACGGGTTCCTGTCCTTCTCAGCTACCGTTGCTGCTCTCCCCACGGGTTCCCACGGGGTCCCACGGGGTCCTGGCGCTCCACCGGGGGCGGGGCCACCGGGATGGTCCCAGCGGCGCAGGCGCTCCAAAAGCTCGCTGCTGCGCTGCGCCTCGCTGCGGAGCTGTTCCAACTCCACGGCCTGGCGCCCGCAGCGGTGCCACAAACGGCCCACCTCCTGGCGACAGACAACGAGAAATGAGGAAGAAGAGAGAAGAAGAAGAAGAAGAAGAAGAAGAAGAAGAAGAAGAAGAAGGAGAGGTAGGTAGAAGAGGAAGGTAAAGAGGGAAGAGGAAGACTTGGAGGAAGAGGAATCAGGAAGAGGAAGAAGAAGGAAGAGAGGAATGGAATCGAATTATAGGAAGAGGTAGGAAGAGGTAGGAAGGTAGACGTATGAAGAAGGAATCCTATTCAGATCAAGGAAATCCTGATTCTTTTTCATCTGAAACATCCATCTTTTTTGAAGATTAACTCATGGAAGGTTTAATATGGTGATTTATAACGGACTTAATAAGGCTCAAAATGATGCTTAATGGTATGTGATAATTTGAAAACAGACTTTATCCTGGACCCAACTTTGGTGGATCCGTTGTTTTCATCCCATCGAATGAGGCCGCTGGCCGAGGTTGGAGGATAGCAGCTGGTCCTCGGCCAAAGTTCCGTAGAAGCCATCCTTTTTCATCTCGGGTGCCGTCGAAGCTTCGCTCCGGAGCAATCGAAGCAGCCATTCCTGTCTTTGGGGTTTTGCTGCTCCATGTGTGACACTGCGGTGATGGGAGCCACGGAGAGAGAAAGAGAAAGGGAAAGGAGAAAGAGAGAGAGAGAGAGGGGCAAATATGTTGCCTTTGAACTTTCAAACATGCAAACATGTTTTCTCTTTCAGATTTGCTTCTTGTCAACTATCCACCTGCACGTGCCACCTGAATGTATCTGGCCTGCTCCTCCCGAAAATCCTGCAGCTTGTTCTGCATGTCCCGCCAAAGTGTGGGATCCACTGTACAGTACGCCTCTCCAAGACTTCGTGCTAGTGCAAAATAGAATGGAATGAATACCATATTATATATGATATGCATATCATACATGCAAAATTACAAGAGATGCGAAACAGCGTCATAAGCAACAGTGCGACCAACCGATGTGATTCCGTCTCGTCTAGCAAACTTGGCAGAGCATGGCAGAGGCGTTGGACTCTGTTTTTGAAGGCCAGCTCTATATCGCCATTTCCCAACCTTGTCATGTCCACCATTGTCGTCAGATGTGACCTTTGTCGCTGCCACCGAGATTTGGGCTTCGGACTGAAGGCAGGACTCAGAACACCATGCCAAAGCAAGGTTGCAAAATGCCGCTATGCCGCGTCATGCCAGAAGTGTCCCAAGTGATACGATGTTTGCTCAATGGCTGTAAAGACAAGAGCTCGACGCAACATCAATGAGAGCTAAGCAAAGCCTTGTTGCAGAGTAAGTGGCACCAACTCGCCGTATGCGCTGGCTTTGGCGCTGGCCCTCTTCAAGAAGTGTGGTGTAGTCCACATTGTACCTTCAGCCAAAACGAATGTGCAAGGAAATGATGGTGCGAGAGACTGGGAGAAGCCAGTTCTTGCAAAGGGACTACGTCACGGCGAACCAAGTGACAAAACATCCTACATGACACTGGCATCTGCAGGTGTCTTGACAGCTGCAGCTGCAGTTCCCAGCTGTTTCTCGCGCAGGTCTAAGTTCTGGGCAAAAAGTCCTTCCCATGGATCTGCGAGCGCACCTCCTGAGCAAGGAAGACACACTCCATGGACGACGTTTTCAATCCCATTTGATCCCTCACTTCCAAGAATTCATAGGAAAACTTAGGAAAACTATAGATACCTGCGTTTCTGTTCTCCCAATGCCTGACCCCTTCCATTTGCTTCCGCGTGTCGCTTGGGTTTTGAAGCCAATTTTGGTATGCCGCTTCGAGCAATACCGACACTTTCGGGGAAAAGCCCAGCCAATGATCACCTTCCTCAAACTCCCAGTAGGCCTCGTCTCAAACAGCTGCGAAATGCTCTCCCCAAATGGAACAGCGGAAGTTCCAACACTACTGGACAGGCCATGTCTGATTCACCAGGCAACAAGGCAGCTTTCAGCAATATCAGATCAACTAAGAATTGTCACTGCCACTCCCAAAAGCAGATATCCAAATTGAAGACGCGGCACCTTTACCAAAGTCCGGCTCTGCTCGAGCTGCCGTGGTTGTTTGACACCTGTGCCTTTTGACCCGGCAGGTGAAAATGCCAAGCAGTAAGGGCAGCTCATCACAGAAGCATCTGCCGGAAGCTGCTGACCTATGGGGTGCTTCAGACTTGAAAGCGTCGCTACTGATTTTTCAACGGCAACCAGTTGCACCGCAGATCTGATTGTGTTGTGCTCTAGTTCAGAAACAAAGAGCTTCCGTGCAAAATCAAAAACCGTGGATTCGGCATAGGTCTCCCTACGGTTCTACAGTTCCACCATGTTCTACTTGTCTTGTGCTTTTGTTGGCAAAACCTCGACAGCCTGTGCATGCAGAACTGCTGAAACAATGCTTCGGAGCCAAGTGGCGCTGGCAAATTTTGAGCAATAAAAAATTGAAGTTTCATATCAGCTGACTGGGTTGGTTGATGATAAGATGTGTCCGTGCTGATGCTGTAGGTTGAGAGCGCTTCGTCATGTGTTCGTCTCATAGAAGTTCCTTTTTACGCAAGCACAAACACTAGGCAGCTCGCTGCCGGAACATACAAAGCAAGCGCACCGTGAAAGCAAACCATAAAAACAACAATAAGATACTCTGAATCCTAGCAAAAATATAGCATCTACTCAGACTGGTTTGGACCAAGAGGAAGCTTTTGCCGGATTTTTGTGAACAGCTTCGCCTCTGAAGACTTAAAGAGAGTCGATTTTCAATCAATCAACGCACCGCGTACAAGTTGCCGAGTATCCTTTGGCAAAACACCGCTGCCATTCGTTTCGGGACGGGGGGGGAACCGCTGCCGCTTCACGTTTTTCCTTTCGCACGCCGTTGGGTGGCTCCACCACACTTCGTGGCGTCCGTTGCGCCAGTGGTTGGACGTCTGGACTGGGTGTCCGAGTGGCATCAGAGCAGAACCAGCTGAGCATCACTGACCTTTTCACTAACAGTCACTGGATCCGTTTCACTAGGTGCCATGAGCCCAAAATGTCGGGGAACGGCCACTTTTGGCTCAACATTTCTGGACATCGATGTATCCTTGTCAAAGGAGTACTGCAATGTATTCCAATTTCAGGTGGTCCCTTGCTACCGGTCCTCTACTTTGAAACACTAGATGCACGCACGAAGAGGAAAGCCGTAGCAATGTGTGTTGAAATGCTGATTTCCAAACATTGCACGCAACATACTGGTGCCACTATCGGGTTCCAATTGGAGAGAGGAAAACGTTGTTGAAGCAAAACAATGATGCTGGCGTACTGTTTAGGGTCCGCCAATCTGCTTCATCGATAGGCGGGGCAGCTGACGTACCTAATCGCAACTTTCGCAATAGGTGCTTACACTGGTAGAGCTTGCGGAAGCGGGAAAAGCCCATTATCTGCTCTGTGCTTTGCAAACGTCGATTGGCAGCTATTGAAGCGGCCACCTACTGTGTCCTGGAGTATCTCCTGAATCTGGTCGCCTGCTCATATTGCCTTTGGCAGTCTCACAGGCCCGACCAGTATGCAAAAGAGTTGCATAGCCATTACAACTGGTTTCTGCACTTTGAGAATTTTTGAAATCTCATGAACTGCGAGTCGTTCAAACCAAGTCTGTGTCTAATCAGGAGGTACTTGCTCTAAGGCAGTTGTTCAAGGAAATGCCTCGCTTCTAGGCAATCCTATTCTGGAGCCGTCTCGTGCGGCAAGGAAACTGAAAACCTGAAAAGATCAGTGGAATATTCCCTGATACTCTGCTACTGCAGTCCCTGCTTTTCTAATTCTGTCCAATCCTTGCATAGAAAACCTTTTTATGGTAGGCTGCTGCGCAGAAGTTGCAGGGAAATCCCTTGGGCTTCCCGAGGTAGTCCATGTGACTTGACTTCTGACCAGACCAAATGTCATTCATTGCAAATGATCTCTTGAGCGATTGGAAACATCTTGGTTTCAGAATGGTTCACCTGCCAACCAATTATACAAAATAAGAACCCTTTTCATGGTTCATGGACCTACCATCGGGTGTTTCCTGGACGTTGCCAGAACCTTGTCATCTGCCAACTGTCATGCCCTTTGAGCTTGATGTCACATGCTATACTTCACTAGTCTGCTGTCCATGCAGCCGCAATTCTTCCGTATTATCAAAGAATGTGTAGCAACTCACAACGAATGCAGCTTCCTCCCTTCAGAATATGTGTTTCTATGGCGTTGTTGAAAAGGAAATAACATGTTTTTTGGCACCGCACAGCAGCGTGTTGCATTGGCCGTGGCATGTTGTGTTCGCCAAGATGTGCCGGACACGAGCACAGTAGGTGTCTCCAGTCTGGTAAATCAAGGCAGAAGTGACTATGTGCATCTCAAGCAGACACTCGACCCTTGGTCTTTGGTTCGGGAAAGGATTCGAAGTTGCCTGCGGCACCGTGGAAATTGAAGATGTCCAAAGATGTCCAAAGATGTCCGAAGTGTACAGACCAGCAACAGTTGGAACTTGGACGAAGAGGGCCACTGCAATGAGTGCAACCATTGTTTGTGTGTGTGTGTGTGTCGTTGTATCCGGATATCTCATCTGCATATGTACTTACTATTTATATACTACATGTTTGTGTGCATACCTATTTCGACAATGCATGATACCTCTGTGTGAGTGTGTGTGTGTGTGTGTGTTTTGATATGTTTTGATTTGGCTTCAAAATAATCTGCATACAAGTTAGATAAGGAAGCAAATGCGGCGTAATACAGAGGGATGCTGGTGCCACACTGGGGCATCACTTTCTAACCTACTACCCTGGTTGTGCAAAAATGTGCAAAAGCTTGCTGTAAACATCTGCGCAACCGCCTCCTTCATCGAATAGGCGAAGCTCAGTCAGCACGATGGGGCTGTCAATGCCCTGGAGCATGGTGCACATCTCTTCTCTGATTACAATCAGTTACAGTTCTCATCTTAATGAGCCATTATTAACCATTATGAACCATTATGCTTCACACATGTTTCGGAGTCCACTTGCTTTCTTCGTGTTCCGAAGATTCATCAACCACGTTCCTCCCCTTTTCTTCTCCTCCTGCTTCCCCTTGCTCCATTGTAGTGTTAACCCATCACATTCCCTACCGGCATCGCATCATCTCCATTCCCATCATTGCCATCATCGCCATCATACCCATTGCCGTCTCCATCACTGGAGATATATATTTCTTCCCTAGTCATGACTTGAAGCAATGTTCCAAACGGGTTTCTGGCGTCCAACCTATTACGTCATTGCTGCTCACCCACAACAAACACGAAACGGAACCCAGCTTCCATCAGAGCCGACGGCCTTGAGAGCAAAAGCGCCTAAACGCTGAAGGGACCAACCTGGCAACAACTCGCATTGAGGGAATGTGATCCACAACTCGTCAAGGACCAGTTGCATCCAGTCGCTACGGAATTGTAGTGGGTCCTAGGACCCCAACTATAGCTACTGTCTGGCCCCAATCAAAAGCTCACAACGAAATCTTCCAAAATGCAAACCTCACACCATGCCTTTTCTCCTACAAAATGAGTATAAATGGTATCAACCACATTCAACAAGAAGTATTCAATAGTTGCGGCACGAATCAACCTCAACTATCCTGAACTCACACCAGCTGGGAGTCACAAGCATCGACCCTGCCTGGGGCACCAGATGGTGTGGGAGCTGCAGCTGGCCGAGGTGTTAGACCGCTTGGGGCCGGCTGCAGGGTGGGATGCTGGACCGGCTGCCCAGGCTGACCCACCTTCCATCCAGTGATGCCAGGGTACCTCGCAGTCCCAACGGTGTCTGGGGATGTCACCAGGAAGTCACCAGGAAGTTGCGCTGTTGAGTCTGTGGGAGGCCGAACAAGATACAAATCATGATGTGTCTATCTTTGTGGCCAAAAGTACCTGAATCTGTAAAACAAATGTTGTTTCCTAAATCATCTAAAACCTGTTCAAGAGTCAACTGCAACCGTGCCCAGCCAAATCGTTGCCAAGATGCTGCTGTTGGGCAGGTACAACTGATGGCATCGAAGGCTGAGGTTGTGGAACCACAGGGGCTAGACTTGGCTGTGGAACCATTTGTGGATAGCCTCAAGGGAAGCCGACAACTTGGACAACTTGGTAAGTTGAGGAAAACTGAACTTCCAAACTATAGAAGTTGGACAAATTCTAGTCTAAAGGACTCAAACTTAGGATTTCCATCCAAACTGATCAGATTCCAAGAGGATGTCTTTTGAGTCCCAGGCCTGGTATGGCCGGAGGCTGTTGCCATTGGAGCCCAGGTAGTCGACTAGTGGCCGCAGGATCTATAGGTGTGTCACCACCCAGCAGCACCTTTGGGCAACGAAGACAGAGTCCTCTGGGGACACATAGCACAACTTCTACTATTATACAATGAAGCAAAGACTTGTGATTTGCATGTTCGTCTTTTGAGATGTTGTATTCCAAACGAGCTATGCATCAATGTTTCGGCCTAGGGATATGTCATGCCAGTGTGTTGTATACAGGCCGTGAGGAAGCCAATCAACCGCACCCGCCTGTCCAGGGTGAGCAGCTGCTGCGATACGAGCAGTTCGATTTACTATGGTACCAAAGTAGTCTGCCTGCAGTGCCAACTTGTGCCAAGATCATCAGGGTTGAAGCAAGAGATGCATTCTCTCATGAAGCTCAGTTTCTTTAGTGAAACATGGAGGAGGGATGTGTTGTGGAAAATAAGTTGCTGCATGAGCACACTGCCGCCAGAGGATGGAGGAAATGAGGCTAACAAGAGTCTTCTGCTTCAAAGCATAGCTTGGTCAGAGGGTCTGCATCAGCCAGGGATCTTGACTTAAAAAATTTGCTGGTCTGCACTATGTAATCTTTGTTGATTAGCTGCAGGCATCACATTTTGCAAAGTTCCGGCTTGGCATTCCCTCCCAGGGTCTCATGCACTGGAGGAAAATGATTCACTCAACCAAAGGCATCACCATGCATCACCCCCATAATCGAACCGATGAGTTTCAAATCCAGCTCATTTCAGCTGAAAAACTCGTCCAGTCGAGGCATGCGGTCTTCTGGAGGTGTATCCACCCGAAAGCGCCTCAGGGTGAGAGCCCTTGGTACTGTTGGACAGGGTATGATAGGAATGATAGGGTGACACTCCCCCAGCAACCTGCGATATGGAAGGATGAAGAAGGACCATGGCGCAGCCATCATCAGCCTGTGTCTTTTAGCACTGCCAAGTCCCTTTCCACACTCGGCTGATTCCATCAGCCGTCGGCAGAGTTCTGGCCTTTCTCTTCGAATCTCAAGTCTTATGCGGAAGAAACATCCTCCCATCATCCTCCCATCATCCTCACACCATCCTTTTATCTCCCATAGCTGCGGGTCTCCGGGAGGCCAAGCGTATCGGTGATCATCCAAAATGCTGCGGAATCAGAATGTTCTTTGTTAGGATATTCCATTACTATCAATTCCTACCATTTGGAGTGCTTTGGGTACACTTGCTATTGACAAGCCCCACAACATCCCACAACATCCCACTTTAGAGACACGTCGAAGATTCCTCTGGTCGCAGCTTGGGCACTCCTATTGATACCCGAAGTCCTCGAGCAGTATTGGGACCTTGGTTCGACATTGGAATCGATCGCTTCTGGTTGGTACATTCAATGGACTCCTGTGAGTTATGTAAGAAGGCCTTTCTTGGTGCTGTGGTGACAGCCTAAAGAAGCTTTTCTTGGTGCGGCTGTGGTGGAACCCCTTTGGCCAAGCAACCCCTTTGCTTCAGGCCTTCTGGCCAAGGCAGTTGAGGCAACTTCCGCTGCAGAAGGATGGAGAAAACAGCAGCATCCAACATGTTCGCGAAAGCCAGCCTGTAGCAACATGTCGCAACCACTGCAAATCTCTAGGAAATCCAACTCATTTAAAGTTAAACAAAAAAATGAAGTTGGAGTTCCTTGCATATTGTGTGACTTCGTCCAGGCACAATCAATGAACATGCAGATGAGCATTTGAGTGACATTGCAATGCTTTATTTGTCAGAGCCAAGATGCATGAATGCCCCCTCGTCTTCTTGACATTCATATCCGCTACCATCACCAGCATTTCGAAGCACTTCCCGCAAATATCCGCGCCTAAGTGTCTTAATCCTCTACACGCAAGCACCACGACTCAACGTGAAAAGAGGCCTTGCCCCTGGCAGAGAACCCATGGAACTGACCATCTCCATGGCCGCCTGAGCTTCCCACAAGAGCCCCAGGGATTGGTTCGCCAGCATCGGATCAGTTGCGACCAGTTCCCGTGCGCCCGAGGTGAAAACGAAGCACAGAGTGATGGATCGCCTCGACGAGATCAGCTTCCCATGCGCAAGCTGCTCGTGCTGCCAGACCATGCATCTAAAATATATGCATATACACCTGTGATTAATCATATATATAATATTATATATATATATATATGTATGTAATATGTATGTAAAATTTGTCTTGAATATTATTGATATCTATCTAACACTACAAGTATCCAACTATTCATCTTATAGACTGCTTGTTTGTATATTCAGAGAAAGACTTAGTTTCATCTCGACATCCTAAGCACTGAGACCCAGACCCCGCGGGTGATTCCACAAAGCCGGGCAGGACTTGCTGCTCGCTCTCGACGGGTGGAAACAAGCGGCCACTGGTGAATGACGATGGATCATCTTGATCCTCACCTTAAGACAGTGCCAAGAGTTGTTCTAAAGCATTCCCTACAGTCACTCGCGACAGCTCTGCTCCCATGGCATGTGCTAGATATAATATATGTGACTGAAACTCCTTTTGCATCAAACTTTCACACATCAAGAAACCTTGACTTTGCTATTGTTTTTGCGTCCGAAGGATGAGATTGCTAACATTGCAAAACAGCCCCAAGACTTCTCCCAAGAGGGCAGCTTGATAATAGATTTGCAATAACACTGGAGGACAGTTTGGCCACATTCCATGTAGGTTCGACATGGTTCCAAGTAGGTGTAGGACGAGGGTTGCACAGCCACACCCACAAATCCAACAGGGAAATAGCATAAAACTACCAGAGGTTCGGAATGAAGGGATGGACAATATGTGCGCTCTTACGTTGGGTTCGACATAGGCCCGGCGCGTGTCCAAAGCGGATTTGACACAGGTGCAACATGGGACAACATGGGTGCAACTTCCTTTTTAAGAAAGCTACTATGTGAAACTAAATGTGAGAAACTACCTATTAAATAAAGAACCGAAAAGACATAAGAAGACCGAGAAGAAGACCGAGAAGAAGACCAAGAAGAAGACCAAGAAGAGCTCAATCCAAGTTACAGGACCATGCATGAGCCAAGGCATCAGGCACTAGCTGAATTAGCTGCACTTTGGCTCGGCCAGCGCATCCAGTTCTGGATGCATCCTCCGTCAAGCCATGCCCCTCTAGAATGTGTTCTCCCAGGTCAACAACCTCGCAGGCACCAGCGACACTGGACATTGACATTGAAATGGCCTATGAACGAACTAGGTATCATGAACTCATATGTTCTGATTTCCACGGCCATGAGTAATCATGATCTTTGAAGCACAATCATTGGAGTTGCATCATGAGTTGTATCATTGAAGAATCATTGGGCCCACCAGTTAGTTGGCTGCATTCCAAGTCATTACACAGCCCTGCACAACCCTCATGGGCCTGCGGAGTGCCAAGCAGTGTTAGCAGTCCATCAATGAGGTAGAAGCTGCTGGCAGACATGATGATCTGACCTCCATGGCAGACGCCCTGGCGGAGTCGAGACGGTTTCTGAAGGAGTCCAAAGCAGGGTCCAAAGATGTCCAAAGATCTCCAAAGATCTCCAGAGATCTCCAGAGATCTCCAAAGATGTCCAAACCTAACGTCCTCCCACAGCTCGATCAACACACAGCTCTGTGTCAACTGCTGGGCCTCTATCGCCTTCGCCATGGCTACTGATGGCCCAGCATATCTCCAACGGCCGGTCACCTGCAAGCGCTTCAGAGAGTCCAATGTTGGGCAATCACTTCTTCAATCACTTCTTCAATCAGTTCTTCAATCAGTTCTTCAATCACTTCTTCAATCAGTTCTTCAATCAGTTCTTCTGAGTATTGGAAGCGGAAAGACTCAGAGCAAATCCTGTCCTATCCCCACTCTTCCCCACTTCCTTCCTCCCTGCTACCTTGGAAGGGCACTCTTCCCCATTCCTTTCCTCCCTGCTACCCTTGTAAGACCATTCCAACCTGCCAATGAAGACCTGGCCTCGTGCTTGGTGACAGAGGCAGGCCGACCAGAATGCAGACCCATGCGAACTCGCAGACCTCTCCATGCACCATCACTGCTGGCCTCAGCGACGGGACTGGGCGACTGTCGGCCCCTTCCCAGTCGCAGTCTGAGATTTCCCGAGAAATCCCACAGGGTCCCACTGGCAACAGAGGATCACCAAAAAATCACAAATTGCTAACGGTGTCCAAATTTATAAACTCAAAGGAGCTTTCCCCGCAAAATTTGTTCCAACGTTAGCTTAACTATTTTTGATGAGCAAAATTCAAAAATGAGTTGGGGTCTTGATAGCCAGCACAGTGGATGGCTTCCCTTGATATCTAGAGAGGTTCAACATGCTTCGGCCTGTTTCAACCATCAGGGTCTAATGCTTCATCTGAGCCCAGCGCGGCAGCATCAGGATGTTGCAAAGTGGCAGCTGGCCAGTCGCATCGTAGCAGCTCTGCCTGTCGGGTGCGTCTATTGCCAATTTCCAGCAGCTTTACCCAACGCAAATTCTTAAGATTGCATACTGGTACAAAAGTTGAGGTCATTGATGACATTGATGGCATGTCTTCCAATAAGTCAATTTCGGGATGATCGATTCTCACTGTTCAACCACCAAGTTTCCCAAATCTTTAGATAAGTGCGGGTACTTGATCCTTGCCTGCGTGTCCAGGCAAAACGCCACAGCATCGCATGTATCATGGAATGCGATCTGAAACGCATCTCCTTCTGTTGTCACCTGTGCCGGTTTTGCACAGATTGGGTATCTGTGCGCACTTTTTTCCCGCGAAGATGTTGGATCAAAATGGATCAGTTGTGCCACATATTGAAAAACATTTGACACACCGAGCGGTGCATAGCCGTGCCTCGTAACCACTGTGTTTGGCTAAGACCTGACGGATCGTCGCATCGTGAAGTCTCAATGCCATTTCCATGGCCCGAGGATTCGCTTCCCAGAGCGATGTAGAGCCTGGCACAGAAGGAAGCGAAGCGAAGCGGAAGCGAAGCGGAAGCGCTTGAAGCGATGTCTTTCAAAGACAAGCTTTTAACTTTTAACATCTTTTAACATCCGAAAAAGCATCACAACATGGTCAACTTCGGAAAGTTCCCCTGTCCACTGTTGGCGATAGCCGGTGACAATCATAGCTGTACTTCAATGTGAGTCAATATCTCCCTTTTGGTGGGTTTTTGGTCGCATGACTCACTACTGAATAACTATGACCCACCATGAGGTGTTACTTACAATAGTTTTTGGCCTCTGTTGGGGGTGAACCAAAGCTCGCGTTGCAAACCGAGACGGGCAAGGCATGGACCCCTTTGACAAATGTGGTCGTTAAAATGGCTCATTCAGAGTAGATAAATTGATTGCATTTGATTGCTATGTTGACTTCTCATTCTTCTCAAATTTGATTGCTATGCAGCAGATAAATCCAGAGCATATCAGAGTGTGATCAATTGACACGTGGATTTCCAGTACGCAAATGTATGCAACGAGGTCAAAACTACTTGGGGGCGGCAAGCTAATAAGAAGTAGAGATTTGAGGCGGGTGAACAAGTGTGAGCTGTCCAAGCGAAGTTGTGTAAAGGCCTGGTTTCTCAGGTGTGGCAAGTGAGAAGGTTCGGGAAAGAAAAGGAATGCAAGGGAAGAAAGGAAGAAAGTTCGGAGGATGGAGAGAGATGCAGTAACAAGGGGAACGTGAAAGCCGTGAGAATGAAACCTGCAAAACACAAAAGGCTTCTGTCCAGTGATTCAGAATGAAAGCGATCAGCTGGAATTGAGCCCTTCAATAGCTGTGGAAATTTCAACATCTGAGATATCCGAGTTGAAGGTCTTCTAGTTTGGATACTGCAGGGTAGGTGGAGACAGTGGAGGAATGCGGAAACTTTGGGAAAACGTTGGTGCCTTGCACATCTGTGAAGACCATGGTGAAGTCATCGCTCTTCCCTGCAGGAGGTTTGCTCTTGGCTGTGATGGCCAATCGCGCTCGTGGCTGTGCCTGGCCAAAGGGGTGATGTTGGTGTTTTTATGTGTTTCTCAACCTTGAAGAGGCTCAAAATCAGATATGCTGTGAACAAAATCCAGCACCACCTGTTTCCGCCATTTCTAGATGTGCTAGGAAAATGTCTAAGCATGAGAGGACTTGGTCATTGTAGCCTTAGGAGCTGCAGGCCGCTCAGCTCTTCCTCCACCTCCTCAAGATGTGTGGATTTTTCCGGATCTATTTCCGAATGTGAAGAACCTGACAGTAATGTAGGACCTTGCAGGACCTTGGATGCTTTGCGATCTCAAATAATCTCTGATTAATCTTATGGTGTATAATTCAAGTAGGACATGGAGATGACTTCAGGCAGCAATCTCCAAGCCAGTCCTGCTGTAGGACTAATCTCTGCAATCTTTGTCACCACCATGTCCTGCAGCACTTGGCTGTAAGGACCAATCAAGTCGACTTACTTTCAGAAGAATCAATTGCTGGTAGTGACAGTCTAGATGATATCTGAACAAAATCACCGAATGGCTGAGAAGCCAAGAAAAAAACTCACAAAGAATGTCCAAAAATTACGTCCAAACCATGAACGCTTGCCAAGCTTCTGGTAGGCGATCATCTGGTTCTCCCTCCGGTCGTAAGTTGGAACTCCAAAGTTGATCGAAACTGCTTCTCTGGGTATTGTCAGGACCTGTAACGTAAGCGGCAAAAGGCTACAGCACACCAGCTTGGAAGAGGAGCAAAAACTGTCAGCTTGGATTTGCCTGCTACCAATGCGCCTAGCAACCAGCGGATTTTTCAACAGTTTCATGGAAAGCATAGCTGACTGTGGCCTGCCTCCATAAAGATGGGTGCCCGTGTAAGTGCTTTTGTCATCAAAGAAACGCACGTAGTCGGCTTGCGTCCCTGCATGCAAGACCCCTTCGGACTCAGCAACCCGGCGGAAAATCTCATCGTCTTCAACACCCTTCTTCTGCGCCATCATTCTCAGTGCCAGTTCAAATTGATGCAAAGTGATCCGACGATGTCCTTTTGTCACAACCTTTGCAAAGATTAAATCTGAATCTGTCTGTGTGAAGACATCGTCCACCAGCTCGCAATCTTTGCACAACTTCACAAAGCTCTTTCCGTCCAAGTCAGGCTTGTTGTTGCAGTAAGCTCTGAAAGTGTCCTGACAATTGTTGACAGAGGTCGGGAAACTGCAGATATGCCGATACGCAGAATATGAGTACGTACGAACACAGAAGGGTCAATTACTCAATAAAGTCTTCTAATTTCTGAGCTGGAAAGCCACACCACTTTGTGGTTGCAAATGTTGGGCAGTCCTCTACCGTTCCATCCTTTCCCCTCAACTGTTGCGCAATCTTCTTTTCGCTGAGGCTTCCCACTCGACCAGTTCCACGTCTTCCGTCGTCCAAGATCGAGCCCACGGAAGTCAGCGCTGACGGAAGACTCATGATAGTCTCGAAATCCCTTGGGGAATTCGGGACACCTGCGCTGGACGGTGTAGTTGCAGACCAAGTCCTCGGTCATTTCCGACGGAGCAAACTCATGAAAATCTTTGAAAACTACACCTGCAAGGCCAATGCTCCAACTGAGACTTGGACAATCCAGTACCTCTTCCTTTCCGGCCAGGGTCAGGCCCGCCTTGAGCATGCGTCCCTGTGTAGGTGCTTTTGTCGTCATAGAACCGTACAGTCTGCGCTTTGGTGCTGGTGAGCACTGGGCCGCCGCAACACCTGTAAAGTTGAAGCGAAAAAAACGTGAAAACAAGAATGTATGCAAATTTGCAGGGAAAACATAGATTGAATGATTGAATCAAAAAACCAGCAGCAAATTGACATTTTGAGATCAAGAAAACGAAGAAGAACCAGCAGCTACCTATCAAGAGGTGGCCTCACGTGGGACCAAACATCCTCTAATCGCATTCCCTTCTTCTCTGCGATAAGCTCCAAAGCTGCATCGAAGTGTTCTAAGCCGATTCGGCGGTTGCCTTTCCTTGGAGCAAGGCTAGGGATGATTGACTGAAAGGAAACAAGAATCAACTGTGGTGGTATCCCCAACAGCAAGAGCGATCTAGCATAACGAATCTTTTTTTGCCCTGGAGCCAAGCTCCTGGAACCTGCACCTCAATCACCCTTGACATGGCAACTGCTCCAGAACTTCCCAGAACCTCCTGGAACCTTGAACCGCCAACTGCACTGGAACCTCCTGGAACCTTGGCCTCGGAACTCCAGACTTCCTGAAGCTTGGTCTGCCACCGAAACACACTGGAGATCTCTGGAGCTTGTCTGGGCTGACCCCATAAAGATCCCGTTAGCTTACGCTGTTGAGGAAGTATCTGTCACTGGAAGAGGGTTTGCTTGACGGATTGGGCAAATAAGGATCAAATCAGAGTACCCCTGACCCAAAGCGTGATCGTTCTTGTGGAGAAACCAGCAATGTGAGAATGTGCATCATGGACAAATCTTTCTTGGGCAGGGGCTTTTACAGGTGACACGAGACTTTCAAGGAACAAAACAAGCGCTCTGCCAAGGTTGTCGAGCATCTGAACCACTTTGGCAAAGATCAGATCGACGTCTGTTTTAGTCAAGGACTTGTCTACCATATTTGCATCCTTGCACGCGCACGAAGCATAGAAAGAAAATTGGCAAAGGAAACTGAAACAGTTCGCAGGCGGAAAAGATTCGGGTGTCGCTCGCTTGTTCCTAGTTGGCAGTGCATCCAACTTGGATCGGTCGGTCTGTCCTGGCAAAGCTTGGCGAAGGTCTTGCCATCCATTCCTCACAATGCTCCCAGGACGCCGCACATGACATGCATTGAGGTGAGCATGGAACCAGATCTAACCTGTGATTCACCCCGTGTCGCTCTTTCAACCTGGGGCTTTCTTTCCCAAAAGTCACGATTTTGCCAAGGGCATCAGCTCTGCCAGGCCATCTTGACAATGGAACCAAAGTGGAGGCTGCATTCTGAAGTTTTGTTGGAAATTAAGGCAATCAAAATATCAACTCAGATGTCCATTTGTTGGAATCCACAGCTCACAGCTGCCTCGCCTGGTTTGATTCCACAGAAGGCCTTGAAGGTTCTCTCGACTGTGCCCCATGCCCTTGGAACATCTTCTTCATTCATGCTCGGGATGTCTCCACTGGAACCTTACAGCAACAGTTGCTGGCAAGTTCAAGGCTGAGCATGAAGCGGCTGAAATGTTGCATCCCTTGAAAAGTCAGAGCCATAGAAAACAGGTGTTGTTGTGGTGGTTGCAGTTGCAGCTGTGGAGTGGTTGTGGAGTAATTATTGTAGTTGCATTTGCGTTTGTAGTGTAGTTGTGATGACGTTGTCGCTGTGATGCCCTTGTCGCTGTCGTTGTGGCTGTGACTGGGACTATGGGTCGTCGTTGCTGCTGTTGCTGCCGCTGCCGCCGTCGTCATTGCGCTTTTTGTTCTTATTATTGTTATTGTTTCTCCCGTTGGACAGAAAAAACGAACCGAAACGGACCTGTGTATTGGGAGCGAGCAGTTTGCGAAACCTAGGAAGCCGTCGCTTCTTGTTCTACTAAATTCTGATTCTCCTGGTGAGTCGCAAGACTAGCTGATGGCTGGTATTGTGACTGATATAGCAATCATTGAGATATTCGAACATGGTACAGCATTCTCCTCTGGGATGCACGAACTGAGGTTTATGGAGCCTTGTGAACCTCCAGTGGTGGTGGATGACATTGGAGGATCATACGCTGAAAAAGTTTTGGCCATGCTTCCTATGGGTTTATAGCATTGAGATGTCATAGTCCATGCTTCAAGAATAGAGTACCCTCAATTTGCAAATCCCTGTGGCAAGAGTGGAATCTTTTCTGGCTGAGCTTCACCTAAAGCAGTTTAGCAGTGCAGTTGCCGGTAATTCTCAGACTCTACAAGCTCGTTCGAAGATGAACCGACCATTCCCATCAGCTCTGCGAAACCATTACCATGCTTAGAAACATAGTGGAGTAAGATCCATTACCTTACTCACTTACTACTCACTTACCAAATGTAGAGCTTACCGAATCTAAGAACCCCCCGTGGACCCAGGAGAGCTCCCTCAACTCCAGAAACGGCGACGGGCAGGTGAAGAATGCTCATCTTCTGTGCCTCGGTTGAGCTGCCCCTCCTGCCCTGTGCCTGAAGAAGTCTCTTAAGAGAAACAGCATCTGTTATCTGATAGAAATTTATTAAGATTTTAGGAAACAAAGTCACTTAAGATCAGATCTGACCTCTAGTGAAATTTGTCATCTGATTGGATCAAACAGCTCGTGATCCAAGCAGCCACTGGGAGAAGTAACGCCTGCAGCACGCTTTGCTAAGCAAGGACATTTGTCGGCGCCAAAGGTGTGAAACGGACATCAGGAGAGACAGCATACTGAGCTCTCTGCAGGCTGGTGATCGCGGGGTGGTTTTTGCCCGGCTTTCAGCAGAGTTGGCTGTTTCTACCTCGGCAGAGGCGTCCAACTATGGCAAAATGAAAAATGAAGGGTCCGGTCTAAGGATCTAAGTGCAACATCATTACTTCAATCAACTACAACAGCTTGGCATGGTCACGAAATTGGGTACCCAGTGACCCACCCAATTGATCATCAGTGAGAAACCAAGCATTTTGAAGTCCAATCATGTCAGTGTTCCGAGCATCCAAGTGCTCTCTCCGAAGTCCCAATCCTGGGCCCACGGCAGAGCTGCTCCTTGAGTTCACTTGCCCAATTCTCGGTGGCAGCAGCAACGGAGAGGATTGAGCCTCAGATGTCTGTCTGTCTGAGTCTGTCTGAGTCTGTCTGCATGTCTATCTGCACGTGTAAATGTGCTTGTCTGCATAGGATTGACCCTCTGAATGCCAAGGCACTTGTTTCTTCAAGAGGCTTTTTCTCCGTAAAAGCTCAGCCTGCGTCATTGACTTTGCAGATGATGGAGACGGAGATTTGCTTCTCATTCCTCCAGGGGTGATCTTCTGCCGTTCGCATCATACTGAACCATATCCTCTTAGAATGATCGTGCTGTGTGCTCATTGGACTAGATCTGCTCAAAGGTTCACATACACCTTCAGCCTCCTAAAGACATGGAACTTCTCATGGAACCTTCCACTTTGACGTCTACAAATTAAATGTCTACCATGTTGCGCCAGCAAACAAGCTAAAACATGAAAGTGACCCGGCAGAAGTCCAGACAGGGGCTCGGAATGAGTTCCACATTCTGCGTTTGCACCTCAGTCATTCAGGTTGCCAAACAGTTTTTGTCCAAAAAATGCAATGCATAAATACATGCACATTTACACATGAAATATATGCATGAGCAATTTTGAGCAGTGGTCAGTGGGAACAATTGCTTTATGTTATAGTTTGAGGCATGTTTAGGCTGTTTACCTATGAGCCTGTCTTATGAAGCAACAGTCTTCAGTTCACCAGCAATGCGAGGCAAGTGGCTCCTCGTGACAGGCTCACAAATTAGGGCCTCAGAGACTCCACAGCTGCCAACATGGACCATGTCGTAGCAAGTCGTAGCAAGTGGTGCAACCCCAAGGGCCTCATCCGAATCCTCGGGCAAACTCCGTGAGCGAATGGGGCTTTTCGTTGCCACCTGGCTGCGTGTCTCTGGACGGCTTCTGCATCGGTGGTTGGAAGTTCCCAAGTTCGACTTCAAGTCCCCAAGCCGAGACACCAAATCGAACGCTGCGAGAAACTCCGATTTGATCATCAGACTATTCTGATATATTCTGATTGGCTCTCCGGTATTCCCATTCTCAGACCAAAACAAAACAATTGAGACGATAATTCCCTATCCCTACACACTGCATAGTAAGATCCCCTTTGATCAGCTGGGAAGGCCACCGTGTTGTTTAGTTGTATTGCTTGTTATTTTTCAGGGGCCCTGGATTGCTATCCTTTTGCAGTGGCACCTCTGGTAATTGGACTGCCAACGCAGCCAAAGCAAAAAAGGGTACTCCACAGCCGCGGACAAATAAGGTACCCAAAACAAAACTAACTCAACTAATTCATACTCATTCAACAATTAAGAGATCCAACAACATCCAACTAATTCAACTGTTCAGGTGTCTCTTGGATCAAACGGAACCCCAAACATGACAGAGCCACTTTGTCAGTGCTCCGGTCTACGATCCTGGTGCGTGTCGGGCTTGGACTTGTTCTACCGCCGCCGCGATCGGGACATCCAGGGAGTCGCCGAGGCACAACCTCCTGGCAATGGCTAGGGGCACAATCAACACATGTGACACAACCTCGTGAGTGGAAAAAGATCTGTTCAATTCTGTTCATCTCTTTCCCATTCAGATATGTGATATGTTCCGCAATCAGAAACAACGACGACAGCGAATGACGACGACGACGACGACGACGACGACGACGACGACGACGACGACGACCACCACCACCACCACCACCACCACCACCACCACCACCACCAACAACAACAACAACAACAACAACAACAACAACAACAACAACAACAAAGTTGTCCTTAGTGCGCAACTTCATGTTTTTTTCGGAACCTTTTATCCATGTCCACCAGCTTCCCTTGGGCCTTGTGCTGCAGCGGCTTCACCTGGGCGATCATGAGGACTTGATGGTGCTCAGTGCTGCTCAGGGGATCTGCCAACGTTTGAGGACCCCGACTGGGACACACTGTACTGTGACCTGAGCGCAGGATGCAGAGCAGGATGCCAGGCAGATGTCGGATGGATATGGAGGGCCAGGGCCATGGACAAACCTGCCACTTTCTGAGATGCTGACTGCAACTTGTGGCCGCATGGATTGAGTGGAGCCCCGTGGCTCCCCACAATGCTGAGCCACCATGGCCACGTCAAAGCAGCGAAATCAGCTCGTGATTCTCATTACAACATCGATTCACAACACCGGCTAATGGAACGAGTTCCAAACAAAAAACTTGAAATCAACATTGATCAATTGGAATTAGATGTGTCTCATGACTTTGTGCAGGCTTTTCCACTAGCAGCCTTCCGGCACAATTGTAAGCAAGCTTTGGTACCAGGCAGCTGCAGCTTTTTTCCGACACCGGTGCTCTGCATTCGAAGGCTCTGAACCTGAGTTGAACGGTACCCAGAAGCTTCATAGAAGCTCATGGATGGAGAAAGGGGTGGCCAAAATCCTCGTGCCAAGTGACCCAAGGCTTCAAGACTTCGATTAGCTCCGCCTGTAAGAGTGGTCCACTGTTGTGCAGCTTGCTGAAAGTTCCGATGTCAAAAAAGACGTGCCATGTAGTGCCATTTGGAATTTCCAACCACTGGCAGAGGATCTCCTACGACAGACTCACTTAAACTCCATTCCTTTCACTTAAATCATAAATCTCAAGAGATACCATGCAGATACCATGCAGATACCATGCAGCCACTACCCAGCTTTCCAGCCTGAAAGGAAGCCCAGTCTGGTGGCACAGCTTTGGACCGCTGACTGTAGCGACAGATCTGCTCCACCTCCGCTGACCAGCAGCGAATTTCTGGCGGCGCATCCCAACACCTGAGCTGTTGCACCTATGTTCAGATCCGCGTAAGTCATCGACATGGCTTGACCATGCTTGACTCCTGTTGCATTGTCCGCGTCTATGTCCATCTCATTTGACAATGCCGCGGTTATGCCATACCTTTGGTGTTTTTACAGGGGTACTGGTGTGCAACAGTGGATTTGGAACGTTGCCTTCCGTTCCCAGAGTAATCTAACTGCCTGGTGCCGTGCCAAGTCACTGTTGAAGGATGCTTCCATCCCACCTGCAAATTGGATGGTCGCTACATGTAAATCGTACGATTAGCATAGCTACAAATCATGAGAATGTCCTAGAACACACATATTAATGATACCAAACAACAAGCACCGGTGCAGGAAAATGTTGCCGAGCTAAGCTCACATGCGTGTGGCACGTCGCACCTCTGTACATGCAACTCGCCCACAACGACCCAGTCTTTCACAATGGGTTCGTGTGAGAACTCCAACCTAAGAACAGACTGAGGAAAAGTCTGTCCATCAGGTAAGACCGATAGTTCTGTTGGTGAAAAACAGATTGAACACAAACTTCTGTTCGGAGGTCACAAGATGATTCACATCTGCATTCTTGCAGAGGCCTGGACACTTCATGAATTACAGCCTCGTGGGGCAGACAGGCATCAGACAGCCATGTTTGCATCTCACTTCCAGAGCTTCTTTGCAATGCGAACAAGCAGAGCGTCCAACTTCAACTGCCGCTATTGAAGCAGCTTGATGTAGAAGGTAAAGGAACTGTGGCGCCCCAGGATGTAGAACCTGAGTTGGGGGTCACGTTCACGGCAAAACCAAAGGAACTTCCGTTCATTTGGAGGTAATTCATATCTGAAGGCTGTACGAGTCAAAACCAGTGCAGCTCTGTAAGAACACGCAGAATTGACACTTGGAGTGCGGTCACAATATTGAAGCGTTCAGACCCAAAACTGAGGTGTAGAACAGCCGGTTGCTCTCTTGAAAGATTCCATCGGATAGCGCACCTGAGCTGAGCCTAGGACGTTGTCTGCAAAGAAGCGGATCGGCTGCCGTTTCAACTGCTGCTGCACCATCAAGGCAAAGTCGGGGACCTGAACACCAATCAGAGACCTGTCGAAATCAGAATCAGGGACCTGATAGGCTAATGACAAACGCAGAATCACGGAAAGCAGATCAACATGTTGACCCACACAGTTGGGCATGAAATCAGTGTCGATTGGCTTGGAAAATATGTACCAAACAAACCCCCAGCAGGGAGAGAAGTATGGATGGAAGTAGGAGAAAAGTAGGGAGTCCGCAGAGGAACACCCCGGATGAAAACCCAAAATCCTCTGTCTTGAAGATTGAGCCCTTTCAAGAGAGTAAGTACCCCGACAGTAAACTGGCTGCGGGAAAAACATGGTGGAACAGCATGTCTTTGCTACAGAACCAAGAAGGGAGACAAGTGGGAGGTAAAGGAAGTGGCAGCTGAGAGACAAGCCTTTGACAAAAGATATAAGGACATACATATAGATAAATAATCGGGAGGAACAAGATCTCTTTAGCGTGGGCAGAATAAGAAGAAAGGAAACAAGCGGGACCAAAAGGAGACGAGCAAGAGACACGAGGGAGACAAGCCGTCAACAGCAAGAATCATGAAGGAGCACGATCTCTTGATTTCTTCACTAGGGAAACAAAGGGGGGCAAAGGGAGAAAATGCAAGAAATCATGGTGGAACAAAATCTGGCAAAAATTGAGAAGCCCAGTGCAACCCCAGTCAGCTGTTCGCCGCTGCTAACTCGAAGAAACTCCGCCAAGTCCAAGGGACGTAGCTGGAGCCTTGATGGTCCAAGACCTCAGGCACCGAACAATCTCGAGGAATTGAAGGAATCTATGGAGTACCATTGGAGTACCATTGACATCCACTGACCATGAAGGAATCCTAAGGAATGACCATGACCATCGAAGGAATCTGGAAAAAAATATGTGGAGGAAGCATTGAAGGAATCTATGACTGGAGAGATTCAAACACTAAGTCATCGGCCATCAAATCGACTTCTTTGAAGTGCTGCAATCCTGCCCTTAGTACACAAGAGGCTCCCGGCCGCTCGGAGCGACAAGCATTAGTGCAAATGAGTCACCAGTCCCTGGCACGGCCCGCTAGGAAAGTGACCTGCTCGTCTGGCAGCTAAAAGCGTGAAAAGATCTATCCAATTCTCAGTGACTTCATCGAAAGAATCTCTAAACGATAGGAAACCCTGGCACTTTGCAGAGAAGAAAACAATACATCTCTAATTTACCAACATGATTCACGCTTTGCTTTCGCAGATTTAGACTTTTTTCGACCCATCCCATCCAACATAGACCTCGGATTGCTTCGGCGCTGCCCATTCCAGAAGCTTTTGCGCAATCAGAATAACAGCAGCATCTTGATCAAATGAAATCCTGGGTTCCACCGGGCACAACTGCTCAGCTGAGATTCCTTATTAACGCGAAAAGACACAAGCTTTTGCATGAATTGGTGCTACATTTGTCACAAAAACTGTGGGCTGTGCATATAAAATGTCATAGTATTCTATAAAAGATGAGGAGCACAGATCCTCCAGCTCCAAATCTTCGCAATTGCTGCAAGAGCAAAAGTGAAGAGTAGCCCACATAGCTTCCTAACCTCGTTACATGGGCATAGGTTTCAAAAATCGTGACCAACAGAGCATTGAAATCCATCAGCAAGCAACCCCTGGCAGTCTGCGCAACAAACGTCATGAGAAGCTCCTCCTGAAGAAATGAGTTGTCCAAAAAGTAGGAATGCTATCCCCAAGCAACCAACCAAAACATGAACGAATCATAAATAATCTAGGTAGATTGGGGATGCATGAGTTTTCCGCTTACACCGTTGATGGAACCCCACATCACTAGCCATGCCAAGACTTGGGGGCCAAGTCCACCTTGCTTCACGAGTTGTGAGGCAAGAAACTCCAACACCAAATCACCAGGACGAACGGAACTCTGAAGAAGGCTTGCTTTAGACCCACCAAGGATCTGCAGAAAATCTGTGGATTTCGACGGGAAAAGAAAGCCACTCTTCACACAGGAATTCGCTCTATCTTCTTTCATAATGTGGTGTAGAAATTGGAAGTTGTGCCTCTACCTGCTGCTATACCACTGTGTTTGGTCGGTTGCGTCTTACATCATCTTACATCATCTTACAGTGACCACGGATGTCCACAGCCGCCTTCAACCAATGAACTTCCTGCGCAAAGTCTTCTACCGCACGAAGCACTCCATCGAGATCACCTCTCGGAGCATGCTCCAAAACGTACCTGAAACGGACACAGTCATGCCGTCCAAGCTAAAAACAGCCATACCGAGTCATGCCGAGCCATAGCTGTGACTTGTCTCGTGGTTGTTAAGGCGAGGGGTCACATGTTCAAAGCCAACAAGAGCCCTTTGAGGAAGCTAGCTGAGTTAGCTGGTTTGATCAATTTCTGTAATTCCCTGATTGATCAATAGTACTTCACTGCCACGGCTGCTTCCCCACAACGGATCCCTGCAACCCAGCTGCGTCAAAACTTCAAATTCCTTCCATGCACCCAGATGGACCCATGGAGGTGGAAAGGGACGTGGGACACCCGACACCTGGTCACAGAACATCGATCGTCTCAATCTCTGCTGTCCATCCAAAGACGCATGTTTTGTTTCAAGTGCGTCTTGTATCTTCAAAATCATCACGGATCCAAAACATGGGTCATTGTGCCAGCAACTCTGAGCAATGAGAACCATTAAGAGAGTTGTTAAGAGTCCCCGTTCTGTACCCAATTTGGAGATCAACCCCAATCACACAGAGCTCATGTGCCTGGCATGCCCAAGCCACCACACTCCATAATGATCCTCGTCGATCTGAAACCTCTCCTGCCACTGGTCCAATGATGGTTAACAACAATGGCTTTCGCAGCTTAGGCCTTGCATCCATGTGAGACATGGAGATAAGCTTAACAACTATGGCTATTCATGACTCGATGGTCAACGAAACATGGTTCATACTGGTGTACTATTTTTTCGCTGCATGAGTCAACACACACACACACACACTGACACACTGTGAGTGAATTCAACTTCGTTTGCGTTTGAATCTGCTGAGCCATTATCAATGATTAGTGATTAATGGTTAATCCACCATGACTAACCGGGCATCCTTTACTTGGGAATGATAAACATCTCACGGATCCCGTGCTGCCAAAATCACATGGCCTCTGGCAAGACTTTGCAGCAGCAAAGTCAGCTGCCATTGATTGCCAGAACCCAAGGCCCTGCAAGACATGTTGTTCTGCGAACAAAGCATAAAGAAAACATGATAAAAGATGAGAAAACATGAGAAAACATGAGAAAAGATGGGAAAAGATCAGAAAAGATGAGAAAAAATGGAAAAAAAAATAAGGATGAGAAGATGGGAAAAGATGAGAAAAGATGAGAAAAAAGGCAAATAAAATGAGGGATAGAGAACAAGAGAGACTAACAGAACGATGAGATGCAACTAAGTGCAGCATGGCCTGGCCACTAGCCGGAAATCTCCTAGTTCAGGCTGTATGGCAGCCACCTGGCAATGAAAGAAATCACTGAGAAGCTTCTCAGATGAAAATCTGGGACCCAATTGTTCTCCCAAAAATATCATATATAAATGCATCTATCCTGTTTTATCTTCCCAATACTCTCGCCCGGAATGGGTCCCGTGTTTTAGTTGGTGCCCGCAAACTCTGGTTCCGGCGCGCCTTCATCTCTTGTAGAAGTTGAAGCGCCCCACGCCAGAACTTTCCCTGCTCACAAGCATGCAGGGCACTTGTGTAAGATACCTGAGCGCACAGGAGGGCAAAGGCTTCCGCAGGATCTGGGACAATACAAAAACAAAAACTACGCTTTCTCCGCTGAAATACTGCATTTGGCTCTCGAGTTTGTCGAAATATGGATAGAGCATGCTCCCATTTGGCAGATTTGATGCATGAGTTGACGACGACGTTGTGGGTCCTGAGTCGCTCTGCAAATGTAGAATCGGAACCCAACTGATTTGAATCATCTTAGTCTCTGAATGTCCGTGTGTCCTTTGCTTCTTGTCTAAACCTGTCTAAACTCCACGTAGGTTCAAGGTGAGAAACACAGTACTGATCTTGCTCTGTGGGCTCTTGGCGGCCTCCCAACGCGACAGGATTTTGTGGTTCCAGCACTCGAAGCCATCAGGGTCTGGCTCTAAACTCAACCAACAGTTGGGGCCGCAGGATTGGTTGGTTAGCGATCTACCATGTCCATGGCATCCATGAAGCATCTAGTGGTTGTATCATTCCCAGCAAAAATGTTTGTTTCAAGCAACAAAAGTCTAAAATGTTGTTCAGCAAAAGAGTTGACATCCTGGAATCACCTTGAGAAAAGGCAATCGTTTGGATTCTCTCAGGCCGAATCACGGACCAAAAAGTGAAGAGCAACATCATGGTTGAACTGCTGGGGAGATCATGATCGATGGGGCTCGATCAGCTGCCCAACATTGATGACAATGGGGCACAACGGTAGACTCAACATGACTCAACTACTACAGCATCTATTGCAGGGATGCCTGGCTGGAGCAATGATGCATTGCACAACTCTTCAAAATTAAGAACTTCAACGCGCCAGAGGCATGCGCGGCATGCTCGACTCTCACCTGTCCATTACTCCCGCGCGTAGCCGCAGCCTTGGCATTTCTCTGCTCCTCGAAGCACGACAAGGCATCTGCCCAACGGCCAACACGTCCAAACGCACCGATGAGAGCACTCAGAAGACCACCAGAGGTCGACCTTGCAACACTTTTTGAACACCGAAGATCCATAGGACACCCTCCCTGGCCGCAACTTCGCGATGCTGGCATACCATATACATCCATATACTGGGTTTACGGTATACGGATCAAAGTCAAGGAGCTCATGAGCATCACGGACTGCCAAAGTTTGCTCCCAGAGTGACATTCGCTCGCATGCTCTTGCACACATTGTATAACCTCATCTCACCCAGTGCACAGAGCACGATAGAAAACTGCTTTACGCGCCATTCGACGGCGCTCACCACGACCCCAATCAAATTTTTGACCTGCCATTTGCCCACCCACACCTGTGCCAAGAGACTCACTTCGTTTGCTGCAATTGCACTTCGTCGCATGCTCGAAAGCACGTCAAGGGCAGCAACCCAAACATTCCAACCTGCCCAAAACTGCTACACCCATGCTGTCATCACAGCAGTTGCGAAGGACAAGTGTCGCATCCGAGATGTGAAAAGCACTAGTGAAGGGCAAAACTCATGCCATGTCCATCCCACCAGTAGGATTCCAGAACGCAAAGGGGTAGAATGGCGTAAAAAGGAAGAACTCCGGATAAAAAGGATAGCATGACCATTCCCTTGTGAATTCTCATTCCCTGCAGTTGGCAAGATCAGTTTTGACCTTTGCTGCAGTGGAGAGTCAAATGAATGCTTCTGCGAACCCTGTGGACCCCCTTTGCTCCAGTGGAGAGTCAAATGAATGCTTCTGCGAACCTTGTGGACCCCTCCCAGCAGATTGTACGCACGCTCCCAAAACGGCATTGTAGAGGGCCACGTCAACGTTGCCTTGTCCTAGAAGCAAAGCTCTAGGAACAACGCTCTAGATCGCTCTAGCAATTGCTAAACTGAATCGTTCGGCCATTTCAATCATGCTTTCACCACTTTGCTTTGAATATCTTCAATCAAAGCTGTGAACGATTTGAGAGCCCCTCACCTGCATCTTGAGCTTGAGAAAGGATCTGCAAGGCAGGTGCCAAGTTCTGTGGCCATTGTCACTGTACTGAGTATCAAGTACTGCCAGCTTCTGCACCAAGAAAAGGATGCGGTCCAGAGATGTCCAGAGATGTCCAGAGTACATGGCAAGTTTTTGCCGAGAGCTGCAATACATGACATGTTCCTCCAGCGGAGACCCACTATGCAATGGGGACATGACCTTCGTCGTCCCTGGTCGAACCCAACCTGCAGTGCCAAAGACCAAGATCCGGCATGCCCACTTGCCACTGCAGCGGCTGTGTAGGTCATCACATTGGGGGAACCTCGACCAACAATCACCGGTCTCTTCCAAGAAATCTCTTGTACTTGCTTTGCCGGAGGCATTCTTGTCTTGTCATCTACTGGACTCTCAGTTTCGGTTGACTACACTTCACGGAATCTTGACGTTCACTCTCCCAAGGTTAAGCCGAGAATCTTGCCACGAAAAAGAGTTCCTCTGCTGCAAACTTCAAAAAATGCATCTCAACACTCTCACACATTAAACATTTTGACAAAAAATGAAGTGTGCACCAACAAAGCAGTTTGCAGCTGTCCAAGTGGGAATTCCGATGCTAGGGATGATGATCAACGGGCAAGCATCATTTCCATGATACATTCTACATACCTACTCGTTGCATCTTGTTGGTACTCGTCACCATCATACGGCCATGTACCCAGGAGATCCCACCAGATCCCAGCAGATCCCGCAGATCAAAGGCTGAGGAACCAAAGCCCTTCTCCAATGACTCGCATTGGCGCAAGCTCGAATGGCTGCTGCCCATCCCAAAGAATCCACACTGTCTCCATGGCTTCCAAGCCTCGGGGTGACCAACAAGTCGTGAACCAGCTGTGTTTGTTGTTCTCACTACCTCTTGGTATCTGTGCAAATGTCAAAAAACGAAACATGTGAAACATACACATGTTGGTGACAAATAAGGGAGCAATGAAAAACTGCTTTGTCGTCGAGAAACATTCATGCTCAATCATTGATTGCAATCCCTGTGGTTCAACTGTGATTCCCTGTTCTTGGTGGGTTTTTGTTCGATCTGGCGGTGGGTCAAAACGCTGTACCCTAGTTCACCATCATTAACTGTTGGTTATTATCCCTCATAAACATGATGGTAACTCAGTATATCCCCTATTGTTGTTGCTTGTTTCACATCATTTCGGATAGACCGTTATTTCCTAGTCTTAAAGAAGTAACATCCATTCACCAGCTAGCAACTTAAGCATTGATGGTAGTCAGTGAAGCATTGAACCATTAACAGCCATCAACCAGCTAGTTGATCATCCAGCAACCAGCTAGTGAAACATCCATTAACCAGTGAGCTTGAGCTACTTAGGCATTAAACAGCTAGTTCAACATCCATTAAAAATTGATGTTTAACAGCCATTAAGTACAAACCATTAATAGTGATTCACCAACTACTGACCATTAACAGTGACTAACCACTAGAATGACCATAAATAGTGACTAAATAGTGATAAATGGCCATTGATTAACATCAATTAACATCCATCAACCAACTACTTCCGCACCTTGCCATCCATTGCCATCCAAGAATCACCTCCAGGACCTGTTGCCACCGCTTGGCCCGAGCACAGGCAGCGAGCACAGCGCCCAAGGCCATCGCATCGGGGGTCACCGTCTTCAGCAGCTCCAGGGCAGCAGACCACCTTCGTTGAGGCTTGTGATTGGCTCAGAAATGCAGCAAATCCATGGGGAAATCCATGGAAATCCAAGGGATTCTCTTGGTTTTTGAATGTTTTTGGCCTGGAAACAATGAAAATACGTGAACCCATGAAGCGAGGTTCAAACGCTCTCGAGAGTGGATGAAAAAACATGGAAAACTCATGGACATTCAGAAAGCACAATGCGATATCTACACATCAAGTCCTTTGCAGACTTAGCTGCAGACTCGCTAGCTCTCTCCTCAGCAGATTGTTTTTCACTTCACCGATTTCGAAAGCGAGCCTATGGAAAGTCCCCAACCTCTGCTGCTCAAGTCTGAGGCTATGACGCATGCATTCATCGCAGCGGTGACATGATGTATGCTCGGCACTTCCTTCTTCTTTGTCATGTCCTGCGCTTGCGACTTCTAACCGAAGGCAGCAGTTGCTCACTTAATGGCAAAAACAACTGCAAGCAGAATCCAAACCGTTTCTGCCTCCAAAATCGTCAAAGCTGCCTGCCATTGCCGCGAAGAGCTCAGGGCTTTGATGCGGCTCGTGATTCGACGACTCATCGCAGCTCTTCAGCGCCATGGCCGACCGCCGACGGTGGCTCTGCAAGACTGAAAGGTCACCACAGTCCCAGCACACCAACACTGATGCGCAGACCGATGATCGATGATTCTCAACGCAAGCTAGCAACTCTAATCATGACTGCAGCATGTGCCCTGGTTTGTTGAATCAAAATTCAGTTTGGATCTTGTTATTGAGCACACTTGATTATACTAGACAACTTAGGCCCAAAAGCAGCGATTTTGTGAGGCCTAAGTCCTCATGCAAGAGAGCATTATGTTCCTCATCGCAAAGAATGGCACCTCTCACATGTATAGCAGAAAGTTGAATTTGATCATCTCAAAATGACGTTGCAAATTTTCGATCTTTGCGTAATGTGTGGTCAAGCAGTCAACCACTCTCCAACCAGCATTCAGCACGGCTGGCGCTGTCTGATTTCTTCTGTGATGATAGGTCAGCGCTGTTGCGAGCGCTCCTCCAGGGGTTCCATCGGTGCGATCACCTCACCCCACTGTGTCGGTGCTCCAACGCTTCCGAATCCATGTGACGCTACCCACGAAACGAGCTTCGCCTTGTGCTCCACCATCACCTGGCGCTGACACGTCGTCACTGCCTGGAACCGCTCGGCTGCTCCGCTGCAGTTTGGTCCTTCTGTTCTCCACGTAAGCACATCATATCTGGTTCCTCCGCTATGGTCAAACCTGTGCCCATCAAAACAGCTTCAAACTGTTTTCCGTGGCGTCTGACAACTCCAATCTATTTTTTCGATTCCTGATGTCCACGGTACATCGTTTTTCCTGAAGCAATCCGCATCCAACTGACCCAGGGGCAAAGGCGCTTTCTTGCTGCTTTCTCATCAAGAAAACCTGCACTACTGGCAATTGCTCAGGGGCAAGCGCACCCCACGGACCAAGGAGTAGGCATCCAGCCACTTCAGCATTAGGAGTCCAGTCGCAGCTCGTCACAGCTCTGCAAACTTGGCATTTCCAAGCGCATTTCTCCACCTTGACAGGGTCAGCCCTCACCGCTACCCCTATCGAGGCTAAAGGGGTCCCATGGGGTCCCACATGTTTCACATTTCCATATGTTTCCACGTTAAACCCAGCTGAGGCCCTGGCGAAGCAGCAATTTTGGGCTTGCAATGGGACGTGCCAAATGCGGACACATGTGTGGGAAAAGGAGCAGCCTTCCTCTGCGAGGCTCCACAGCCACCACCGTTGCTGCAGCACTGTCTTCCATGCGGTTCAAGAGCACAGTCTCACCACCCGCAGAGCTTTCGGATTCACAAAGAGATGCATTCCACAAGTAGAGAATGAATGTGTGCGTTGAACGTCTGCCCATCTCATCTGTTCGAGCCAGATCAACATGTGCAGGCAAACCTCCACCAACTTCGGAGTAGTGTAGAAAGCGCATGTGTGGCATCGTCACATGCCCCACGCCCAATTCCTCGATACCTTCCAGTGCTTTGTCAAATGCCTGCCGAATCCAACCTTCTGAATCACCTGGGACAACAATACAAGATCAGAACGTCGAAAGGCTTTTCGTTGGTGCCACTGCAGTTGCCAAAGCAGAACACCCCCATCTCATTCTATGATAAGACTTCTCACATGCATCACCATTCATCATACTGTAACTTATAATGGCATCTAAGATTTAATCGTCCGGTGCATCAAGTATGGCTTGCATTGATTTTAATGAATTTTGAAATTTTCAGAATTCTCCTGTTCTCCAAACTGCTAGCAGGTCACAGTAGTAGCTGCGATCCGATGAGCACGCTTTGGTGTTGGGTGCCACTGGCAAGGATTGGAAGAGCTGCTCGAGTTGATGCAGAAAAGCTTCGGAGAAGCCACCATTCACCAAGCAACTGCCAGCCCCAGCAAGGTCCTGCGGCAGAGCTGCTCGACAAACTGAGCTTACTCCCCACGCTTTGCATCTCCCAACCGCACATAAAATAGGTGGGCTTTGTGTAGATTCACGCAGTGTTAACCTCCGCGATGGTTGATCCCAGCAAACAGAAAATGATGTGTTTTATCAAATGTTTACGTTGGTTGTCCCGCTGTTGTTCCTATGTAGTTTTCATTACTTCTTTACTATCGCTTCTTTGAGTCTTACTTCCTTTATTGGTTTTACTTCTATTTTTGTTTCATCATTTCTTTCGTTGCCTCTGCCGGCTTTAGGTCGAGGTCCAGCTCTAGATCCGCGGTGTGGCATAGGTGCATTTCACGTGTTGTTTGCAGAGTGACATGCGTTTCATGTGATGTTTTTGGATGTTTCGGTTTCGAGTGCTTCTGATGCTTCAAGGTATGCTGTGCTGTGCCCACGGTCCGAATCCACTGGTATGAGCCAGGTCAACTCGGGGCCAGCACTGTGCGGTGCACTGTCCGGTTTCGAAAGGCCCAGAGCAGAGGTCACAGCACCGGCCTTGCGGAGAGCTTCTTCCAGTGACTTTCAGTGACTCAAATTCCGTCACATTCTTCTCAAAAAAAGACTCTGACTCCATTCTTCTCAAAAAAGGCTCTGGAGGACAAGCAGAGAATGGACCATCAGCCCACTTTCCATTCTTTCAATAGCACCTCTTCCCCTTCTGTCATAGCGCCCACTTTCCCAATGGACCTCTGCCAGTTCTTTCATAGCACCTGGCCATTGTACGGTTCCAAAGCCACTAGAAATCATCAACTCAGCGCCTTGATGCGCCTTGGCACTTGTTACTTGCAGCGCACATCCAAGGGCTTGTTCCACCGTTGGCCACGCGGTCCTCAGCGGTCACCGTCTAACCATCGGAATCATCGAAGCCCTCAGGCACCAACCACATCAGCTCCTGCCCAAGCTAGGAGCTTGATAGCCTGCACAATCACATGCCATTGCAGTTTTCGTGGGTGAACCATTCCGTTTTTTAGAGATGTGAAAAAAAATGATCATGGAGAAAGGAGTTGATGTGAAGTTCATTGGACCAAGTCATGCCCTTTTTGACCAAAAGTCTTCCCATAGCAGTGCCTCGCCAGCATCGTGGTATGCGGCCAAAAAGACCGCAGTTTGGCCATACCTTGGAGGTGTACCAACGGGTCAGGTGTGCCAACACAAGCATCCAAGGGATTCAGTAAGGTGACTGCCTCAGGTGCACCTTGAATTTTTGAGCTCAGATATCCTCAGGTTCGAACTCATTGGCGACATCAACGTTCACTCCCGCCTCCACATTTCAGAACTCGCAGAAGTGTCCACATGTCCACGTGTCAAGCGCGTTTGGATCAACCTGCTACGCTCAGCTCGTCGTTTGTCGTCTCTGGTGCCTCCAACAAGGCAAGCATGCGCATGATGTCGCAGCCGCAGCTTGCCTCCAGGACTGAGGAAAGGCCTTTGATGAAAAGATGAACAAAACTCACAACTCAAAAGGTTAGGTGTGGTTAGATGTTTAAACAAAGGCCTCAAAACTTTGTTGGTTATCTTTGGGATTCACATCATGCTGTTTTGCAAGCTCTGAAACTGCACATTCCCCTCACCTTGTGGAGTTCTGACGTGCGATCCTACGAAATGGGGACGACATTTTATAATGAACTGTTGCCCGTGAACATTGGATAGTCCGACATCACTGTAAATCAAGTTGGCCTTCATAAACTTCAGAGGAGTATTTGAGACACCAAATGCAGTAAAAGAGAAACGTCAAGGAAACCTAACCTTGGATTCAAAGAAGAATGACCGAGTGTGCTTATTTTTTAAAAATGTGGACGCACAGTCTTCAATATTCATCAACTTCCTACACACCATTCTTGAAATTAGTTCAGTGTCCTGCTGCGTGTCCTGCTGCGTGTCCCCCAATCTCATTGAAGCTGCCGCTCTTGGATCCTGTGCTTGGAACCTGCGGCTCATCTCAACATTTTGAGGCTGGTCATGGCCAGCAATGGGGAAGAGCTCGGAACTCAAAGCAGAGCGAATAAATGAAATGGTGGATATGAAATGGATAATAAATTGTCATGATATGAAATGGTGGATATGAGTCGAGCTGAGCTGATGGTGGATATGAGCCGATTATAAATTGTCGTGATGACCACGATCACGACAATGACGATGATGCCAATGCTGATTCTGATGGGATGGAGATGGTGATGGTAATGACGATGATGACGATGGTGATGATGGTGATGATGATGATGATGATGATGATGGTGATGATGATGGTGGTGATGATGATGATGATGATGATGATGAATGATGATGATGATGATGATGATGATGATGATG
>VSDK01017167.1:35060-53654 GCA_009767595.1 Symbiodinium kawagutii | reverse complement strand
TGATGATGATGATGATGATGACGATGGTGATGACGATGGTGATGATGATGGTGATGATGATGATGATGATGATGATGATGATGATGATGATGATGATGATGATGTGCTCATTTCAAGAATATCAGGATGTGCTGCTGTTTCGCCTGGAAATCTTGCTGCTTGGACCATCCACCTCATCTCATGTTGCTTCTGGAGACGGCAGAGCTGAAAGTGTGACAAAGTTCTCCCAGAACCCGACGGCTGCGCTTTCAGGAAGAGCCAAGAAGCGCTCCAGTGACACCTACAGAGACAAGCATGTCACATGTCGTTCAGATGACCTAGGGCCATGCTCCAACTGTCTGTTTCCCTACTAATAGTACTCAAGGCAATTGTGTTCGGGATGCTAGGCCATTGCCCCATCACTGCTGGCCTTCCGCCTCTCTTGGATGCTCAGATTTTGCCATCGTAGCAAAAGAGAATCTTCCTGCACATTCTCTACATGGAAGAGAGTCAGATTCAGCAAGACTTGCAAAGATTTTAAGGCCATTTCTACTGCAAAGCTCGGCGGCCGAAGAATAATTTTGCGACCAACAACACCTTTCATCAAAAAAGAATACCCTCAAAACTGGGACCATGCCTCCGCTTTTGGCTTCAATTTGGATGCCTGGGGCCATCTTCGAATGCGTGTTCTCGAGCGATCGGCAACGTCTTGGGGCCAAGGCATCATCTGCTTCCGGGGAGATGTGCCTCAGAGCGAAAACGGATCTGAAACCAGTTCAAAGTCTGATCCAGAGGAAAGATGTTTTACTCATATATATATATATATACATAGATATACATATATATAGATAGATAGATAGATATACTGTATATAACTGAAAAAAAGTTACAAATGCAAAAGAGATGCCGTGGCATTTGGCAATTTCGGCACGTCTCCCGCCGGGCAAAGTTGGAGTAGCCTGGGTCATGTCATCACGGCACCATCATCTGCAAGTCTCTTTCATCTGCTGAAAATGTGTTCGTCGAATTTCTGGCCCAGCTGCCACAGCTACCACATTGCCAATCCTGTGCAAGCTTGTGGTTGATACGGGCGAAAGTTGAATCAACGATGCCAATCAAGAATCCAACTCTCAAATATGAAAGAACAAAAAACATTGGAAGTTGAAAAGAAAAGTGCAAAAGGATTGGGATCTTGATCCAAAGTGTGGTTTTTGCCCTGATCAGTGGGGCTTTGGCACACAGAGCAGGTCCCGGCCTCCTTCTTGGTCTCAGGAGGCCGCTCAGCACCTTCAAACTGAGCATCGCATGCTGTGCGAAATGTGTCCCACCATCAGGGTCTGTCATGGTGGTGCCACAACTCTGCAAGCCTTGAAAAGTGATTGTCAATTGCGAAACCACTGGGAGGAGCGTTCATGAACTCATAAAAATCCACCATCAAAGATAAGAATGCCACCATGCCCACCTCGTGCTTCTTGGCAGGGGGACACCTACCACAGAAGTGAAGACTCCATAAGGAAAATCTGCGCAGAATGAAGGTTTGAGCTTCTGGCTTGGCAGTTGGGACAAAGCAGCTCTGCAGCCTTGAGAGGTCGAATTGTGAACACAGCAAAGTTGATTGAAAATTCTCTAACAATTTCATTGGTTTCGGAATGTTTCAGATAATTCTGCGATGCAAATCTCGTTGTGTAGGCACAATGAGGTCATCTTGGCACGAAAGATTGAATCCAAGCTGCCGTGGAGACGCCCTTAGAGCTTGCAAGGTTGGCAACGCGGTCCCAAAGGCAAGCCTCGCAACCTCACCACAACATGCCAGCAAAGACTTAGTCACGAGTTTGGTCAAAACCCTGTATCCAAATGTATCCAACGAGAAGATCCCAAACAGGAAAACAGAAATAGTGGAAAAGAGAAGAAACTGTATAAATTGCCACCAAAGGAATTGTTTGATGTTTTCTTGGGAAACAAACGTTGAGCAGATGCCAGAACAATACCGGGGGTGCTTACCCCTCCACTGAGCTCGCGGCAACGATGCCCACAGGGCCAGGCCTCATGTCCCAATTGGCTCTCCATCCCTAGACCCGATGCATGGACTACTGCCCAACCAGAGGTGAAACTGCAAAGTTTCTGTTGGAATGTTCCACTTGGAGTTTCACTGGTTGCACTGGTTACACTGGTTACACCAGTTAACTGTTGGGTTTCTGTTGGAATGTTCCTTGAGGGTAAGGCTTACACTGGTTACACTGGTTACACTGGTTGCACCTGAATCCGCTAGGCTTGGGCTTTCCAGAGGCCATCCTACATCCGAGGCCAAGCTGCCAGGGATGGTGCCAGGCCCTTGGAAGCTCGCTGGCTCTGAAGCAAAGCGCAGTCCTAACAGCCAGGCCTTGCTACGTCCTGTGGAAACCTTTCGACTTGGATGGACTTGGACTTCTTGGACTTTTTAGATTTGTTTTCATTGATTTCATTTGCTAACTTACTCACAGAAAAAAAAAGTGTTTGATTCCAGTGATTTTCACTTGATTTTCTCAGATGGTTTTCTTGGTGATCATCAGATGGGACTCTATCATAGCCCCACCTCGGAGCAGAAGCCCTACATAGCCTCGTGGCATTGCCCTTCCCCTCCTCGCATTGAGCATCTGTTTCCTTCAAGCGGTTCCCACGAAAGCGCAGTTGCACCAGGGCATGGCATAGCCAAACCTCAACATTGCCCCACAAAAACCAGCAAAAATCCAATGAGCGAAGTGCCACAGGGACCTGCCAAAGCATTTGGCATCTCTCTTTATATCACACGAATCTGGGGATGCTGCAGCAGATTCCATTCCTTAGATCTGAGGATTGTTCAGACTGCAAGTGACAACATCGCAGAGGGCCGAAGAACGCAGGCCCGTGGAAGAAAGTGGCAACCAAGTGGCTAAGCCCATCCACGATGTGCATGGCCGTCTCAGTTTGAGCAAGTTCACCAACACCTCGGAAGTGGGTGAAGGGTTGCTCCCCAGTAACCCCCCAATGACCCCCCAATGACCCCCACGCAGATCGCCTGCTATCCCCGATAGGTCACTGCTACCATCAGCCCATCTCAAGAGCAAACTTGGTAGACCGCTTTTTGCAGATGCCGGGGCACCATCTCCATGATCACTGCATTTGCCCCTCTTGGAAAACAAGCTTGCAGAATGGACAAAGTGCCCGGAAAACAAGATCTCCTGTGGATTGGCTGGTTGATAACCTTGGGTACTGCCCGGAAAGAGGATAGTCTCAGGCCTTTTAGAATAATGAGGCAATAGTTGTCGGAGATATTCCTCGCACACCCCCATTGTTCTTTACAACATCCCCATTCTTTGTATCCAAAGTAAAGAAGTACACAAGTGTTCATATGCCGAAGAAAATGTCACTATTCTTGTAAGGTACCAGAATGTCCTTATCCTCACCATATTATTTTGTTGCTGCTCAGAATGGGTTTCGGTACTCCATGACCTCTGAAAGATGATAACCTTAGGACCTCACCATCGTCCCTCACTGATGGATTTGCCCTCGCTTTCAGCAAGGCCTGAAGTCGAGGCCAGAGATCTGCAAACACAACTGTCAGCAGGTCAAATGATCAATGATTTCATATGATTTCTACATATTTCCGCTGGAAGACCAATGAAACAAATCAACAAACGACTACAAATCTGCTGGAAACTATATCCAGTAGCTGGGAAGAATTTGGAAGAATGGCTCTGAGAGTTCCTAACTTTGGCACAAAGACACACATGCAGAATCTTCAATAGTCTGAATAACTCATCAATATACACAAAAACAGTATTTCAGGAGAGAAAGCTTGAGACCAAGGGGAGGCGAGTGACCGAAAGATAGGACTTTTATCAGGCACACTACGAGTTGACCTACACTCCAGGATGCACAGTGCTCAGATGACGGTCACAAGACTGGGGAGTCTCAGCTTCAGCCACCCCAATGTACACTCAATCTACACCTACGAAGCTTTGTGGATTTAGAATACTCAGCTTTGCACTAAAAAGAACCACTTGAATTGACCATTGATTCTCGAAATCTTGGCTCACCAGAATGTGCAGCTGAGAAGCATTGACGAAATGATCCCGCTTTCGCCATGCCGCGTAGTAGAGGAGAGTAATGCCTTTGCAACGCATCGGAAGTCCGCTAAAATGTCAAACAACACAGATTCCAAGCTTAAGCCCGCTGCGATCCTCCCATGCAATGCATTCTGGCGCCTTTTCACGACACGGATAGGCCACAAAAAAACGCAAAAGACAAACTCGGTGCTGACAGAAGCATCTGCGAGAGCGAGCCTCGTGAAGACCATCCACATCCAAAAGGGACAGCTTACGAATCCCAAATCCAGCAGCATCCCGCGCATCAATAGCCTAGCAGTCCCCGCCACATTGATCGGAGAGTCACTGAACCAGTCTGAGAAACAGCAGATCAACTATGAACCCAACTCCAGGTGCGTGGATTCGTGTGGTCATCCCATTGTTCCCGCAAGCACTGGGCGCTCGCTGGGCACTGAGGAGCCCTGGCACGAAAAAATGCTCGAGCTTCTTCAGCTTCGATTGGTCGCCGCTGGGCTGTGCCTGTGGCTTCCGCTCTTGGTGGAGCCAGGAGTTAACAAGGCAGATGATAGATCAGCAAAGCCACCATTCAGTTGAAAACAATTCAAGTGCTACCGCACTGATAAACTGTAAACCTGAAAGTGAAAGAAAGTCAGGGTCAGCTAAGGTCTTTTGATGCCTAAAGGCTCATTGTATGCCCTGCAAGTGTTGGCATTCTATCAAGACTGCACAATGTTACAATTCCTTTTTGAGACTGCGGTGGCAAACAGGTGAGGCGCTTTGGCAACTGAGAACCCTTGCCAAACGGTCTGTGCTCTGTCTGCAAGCTTACTTGCTATTTAAATCCCTTGCACATTGCGCTGCAAAGTGCTGAGGGTCAAACAAATTCGACTGGGATCATTGCCCGAGATCGAAACCAGCGGCACAAAAACCATTTCCATGACAAGAAAGATTACGCGGCAAGCCAGCAAGCCTACCAAGTCTCTGCCACTGTGCAGCTATGGGGGTTAACTAGACTCAAGAAAAGGCTCCATCATGACCAATTGGAACAAAACAAAAGTGTGACTTCGCACGTGGTCTGTGCAACTAGCTGCACAATGGCTGGACCTACATTGCCGTCTGTTTCGCTTCAAATCAGTAATCATCCTGCACAGGGTCCGTCATTTTGGCATGCAAACAAAGCTTATGTCATGCAACAAAGTCAAGAGTTCAAGCTACAAGAATTCGTGGAACAACCACGATGAAGGAAAGGGGATGGGAACGACACGAATGAAGATAGCTTCACTCAGTGGTCCTCCCAATGCTCATCCCAATTTCTGCCTGTTAAGCACTTCCCCAGCTGTTCCGGGTCCTCAAAAAAACAACATCTCGGGGATGTGCAAAAAACACATCCAGCTGCTCCAGCTCTGTGGGAAAATCTTCGGTATCTGAGGCTGAGACCTCGGGCAACTCACCTCCCCAAACCATTGACATGCCCGGATTTCGGGAATCTTTGATCGTCAGACCTTCGTCATCGATGTAGATGGAACCATCATGGCCTCAAGACACACCAGCTGTACCTGGAGTTTTTCAGTGGATGACTTTGGATTCTTTGCTGCAGAGTGGCGTCCTGTGCCAAAGTTGCCTCCGACGTACTCCACGGTGATGGCTTTCGCCACCTTGAGAGCAGCAGCAGGATCTAAGGCGTCTTACATGATACAGCCGTTGTTCATCCCAGGCAACACTCAATTCCGAAGTCATCCAAGTAACTGTATCGATGGTCACATCTGCCTCTCGGGCCCTGCGAAGCCAACACCGCTTTCAGGCTACTCGTTCACAACTTCTGCGTCGAACTTCGAAGTGATTCTTTGCGAAAACTCGAGAAATGTGCGTTAATGTTTCGAGACAGGACTCTGACAGAATACGAGAACAAGATAGAACAAGCTACGCGGCTACGTCATGCTACGTCTACTTCGTACAAGGACCTCGCATCGCTGCGCCTCAACTTGTCCAGCACAACATCACGAAGGTCATCCTCCGGAAAGTGCTGAATCCAGTCTTCTGCTTCACCACACTCCGCGACCTCGTTTAACCTTAGATCCGACATCCACAGCCACAAAAGTGGTCGCTGTCAAAGCTGCTTCAAGGCACCAGGTGTCAATGTCATCCAGCTGTTCTTTGGTGAACCAGGATGTTGCTGCTCAGCGGGTTTCAGCAGGGGATTGAATTGGTGGCTCAACACGCAATGAACCATCCATCCATCGCCTGCAATCGCCGATCCAGCGTCTCAAAGTCGCCCAGGTTGTGCCACTCCTGCGACCCACGGAGTTTTCTGCGGGAAGAGATCCTTTTTACACGGACGGCACCCATCTGCTAAACGGCGAGGGCTCAGGTGTGCATCTTGCGTGAGGGATCAGGGTTCAAGATTAGCGTGCGACAAAGACTGAGTGTGTGTTTGCGTGTTGCATGTGCACATATTGACCAAAGGCTTTCATCTGCAAAGCGCAAAAATCGGGAACTCCATGATTGGTTCTTGCCTCGACAAACTGAATTCCCTCTAAGAAGTTGCCCTGTAACATCCTGTAACCAGAATCACAAGATCACTCCACCAACAAAGATTGGAGAAGGGTGCCCCCAACAATGGAATCACGAGAGAGCCGCCTGAGGGCTCTGGGCTGGCATCACATCGCAGTAGCATGGTGGCTCGTGATGGCTGCCGACCACTCGTAACAAAGTCACTAAGGTCACTGATGCACGGACTTTAGGAGATTTAGGAGGCACAAAATGTGAGATAAGATGCCTAACTACCTTTCTGGAAAGGTAGCTGAGCAAAATGTTGTACTCAATGGGCTTTTTTAGGGACTCAGTTTTGACCATCCTTGGGATGTCTGTCATGATCACAGATAGCGGTTGGAAAAATCGAAGGAGGGAGCTCCTGACGCAGATGTCACAACCTGAAGATTTTCGAAAGTGTTGAGATCCTCCAATGGTTTCGAAGGTGCGAAAGAACAACGACGTTTCGGCAGGCTGAAAAGTGACCAAGAAAGTTGGCCGGCGAAAAATGAACATGTAAAATGCGTCGAGTTGTGGCTGCTCGAAATGATCAAACTCCAACATGGATGGGTTTTCCCATAAAAATGATCGCCGTTGTGGTTTAAGGTACCCCACAAAAATGGGGCGTAAAGCGCACATGTGTCCGCTTCCTCCAATCCTGTGTATCATCGGATAACGAAGCAAAAGAAAATCACCAGGCGACGGTGTGGTGTCAACTGGTATCCCAAGTCGATTCTTTCCCTGCCCTTGTCATCCCTTGTCCCCAACGCCTCCCGCACATGTTTCAGCGCTTCATAGAGTTTAGTGGTGTCGAGCCCTGGTACATCGCTGGCACTCTTGGTCCAGTGTGGTACGATGCTGTCCATCCTTGGCACAGTGGTGTACGTGTTTTTGTGTTTCAAAGGCACAACGGACCGGCAATGCCAACATCTTTGGGCCAGGGGGCAGTGCGACTACATCTTTATCTGAATAATCGGCATCGTACTTGATGGACGCCATGGCAAAAACGCTTCGACTGTTGGCATCAGAGCACAAAGCTGCAGGAATTGCACGGGCTGTCATCTGGCAATATCTTTGACATATCTCTGCTCTGCAAATTGCGACTCACCCAGGCATCCACAGATTGCTCTGGTAGTGACCTACCCATTCTTGGTGAATGGTACCCGCTCGGCCTGAGCGAACTGCAAAAGCTGCTGCCTTTTGCTCCCGCCGCCTCCACTGGCCCAACTTCAACAGATCTGAGATGGACTGAAAGCACTTAGAAGGACTTAGAAGGACTCAGAAGGACTGAGAAGGGGAATTAGCTGAGGATTGTCAAAAGCAGTATCAATATGTATCAATCACCTACAAACACGTTTCTCTTCAATGTTACCAACACATGACTTCAGGCATCTCAAACAAGGACTGGGGCCTCAAGGTCTCCTTGGGCATCCAGCTTCACGCAACGCCAGCAGTTTACCCCAAAGAGGAGTGGCACGCCATGGCGAACTCCTACGATCTGTATCGATGTGTTTTGTTCATTGTAAACAGGTCACCTCATGTGCACTTCCAATCTCCATCAACCCCCATGATATCCAGGGAGTTCCAAAAAAAAAATGCTGGGGGGTCCCTCTCAGTCCCAGCCAGCGGGCACAGCTCTGTTATTTCTTGCCCATCAGCTAGAGCCATAAAACTTGGAGTAGCTTGATGGGTCCCGAGATGTCACAGCAGCAAAGCACGCGAATGGCCAACGTTTTCGGGAAGTCCCGGGAAGTTCATTGAAGTTCGTTGAAGTTCATTGTTTTCTTTCTGAAAGTGGTATCGCTCACCCACTGCCTTGCAGCATGGAAGGTGATCAATCCTGCTACGACCATGCACGCGGCGGCTTGCAAAACAGTACAGTTTAAAGAGTTCCTTTGCCAGCAAGCGCACAACATGCAGGTGAAAACTTAAATATTTGGGAATTAAATCCCCGCAGTCAAATGGCGGATGGGTTGTCAGACGCACTGACACGACCTGCTTCGGGCTTGAAAGTGCAACCATTTACGCATTGGAACTGGAACAGTTCTACAGGAAGTAACATGAAAGCGAAGACATCCAAGAATCGCCCTGTCATTCTTGGATGTGTTTCATACCAAGATCAAGAAATGGGGTCTATGCCAGCTGTCACTGGGTGTATCCCATCAAAAACTTTAGTGTGACACTGCGCTACTATCAATTTGTCACCTTCTGTCCGCTTAGAGGAGTGCTTTGCGCAAGCTACAAGTGGCTCAAGTATCTTCAAGTCGCCCCACTTTTCAGTCAACAGATTTGGAGAGGCCTGCTACTCCAAGTGAGTCCAGATGCTTGAGAATAATTGCCTAGCAGACTCGCCCCAACCCGATGAACTGAGGACTTGTGATTGCTAATGGATTCACATCGACACGATTCTCTCAGTCTATCCATTGTTTCAAGCTCCCAGCGCAATTCTCTTCAATACCTGTATCTGTAGTGTCCTTGCCGCCGGCTATGACAACGGCAAAACTCACCAAGTCTCTTTGCAAGACCAGCACATAATTCGGCCTGCGATTAACTCCAAATGTCTCTCTTGTTCGTGAGTCGCTGCTGCAACTTCTAAGATACAAACCAGAACAGTCCATCGAGGATGCGCCCTGAGTCCAAAGAGATTGCAACTAAGCCCACATGGTCACTCCGAATCTCAAACTCTTGCGGCATATTTTGTTGTAGCTCTCGAGAGTTTGTGCTAAGCAACAAACAACACAGTCAGGATGCAGAACGTAAATGATCAACCTTTGCAAAAACCTGCTAAACTATACATACAAAAAAAACATGTTCGGTCTGTATGTGCTCTTCTGACAAAGAAAATCAGCGCCACGCCTGTAAAGCTTTGTACACCAATTCACTTCTTCCTCAAGGAATAAAACAGCGGCCAACTTGTTTGGATGAGACGTCCAGGTGAATCCTTTACTTCAACTGACAATTGTCTATCTTTTGAAGAGAATGAGACACGGCAGTCCCGAACAGCTCCAAGATTGCCGTAGGCAGACTTTGGGCTCATCTTCAACGACTTCATCCGAACATTGCCTTGGACACGGAAAGCGAAGGTTTTAGTGACTCCCAGGTGGCCCCTGTTCTGTTATTCAAATAGATCAGTGCCATGTACATGTTTAAGCCATTTCAGCACTGAGGACTGCAACGGATGCCGGCAAGCTTCTTGGGATCGATGGTTAAGGCAAACACACGCTCCTGGGTGGTTGACGAAGCATGATGAGTGGCTGCAAGTTCACTGCAGAATGGACAAGTCATCGGATCTTGTTGGTCGACAGAAAATGACCAACAGGACTAAATTCCTTCTCTGCCCTGCCTGCGGAAAAGTCCATAGTTCATCAGGAGGAGTTTCATCCGGAACGAGTGGATAGTTTGCAACCTCCAGCAGTGCAGCCACAAGAACGGGCACCGGACTGGCCAATGCTCATGGCCTTGTATCCACGCTGCGCCATGAAAAAGGACAGTGGCGTTTTACCTTAGAACAACCATGGGTACAAAAGGTACACACGCCTTGGATACTTGGCCTTGGTATACACTAGTCCCCTCTCACCGTACAAGCCTAACAGTCAACACCTCCACGCTCTCCACACTTCACCGTGTCAAGTGTAGATCCTTACGTTGCTCCATGGCTCTGCCACCAAGGCGACAAAATCCGTGTCATCCAAGGTGCCACTGCGCGATGGCCCAACGATCATGATGTCTGCCTGGCCATCACCACCCCTACCTGCCCTACCTCCTGACGAGGAAGAGTCCTTCGAACGTCTTCTAACTCCGTTCTGCCACTCAACCACACTGGACCACACTGGACCTCTGCCCAGCGCTGAGGATGTACTCCATCATCGAAGAGTCGACTGTACTCAATGCAGTCGATCAAGTTCATGTAGCTCCTCCAGTAACAACACCCTCAGGTGTCCGATGGAGACTCCAAAAGCACAAGCGAGCAGCAAACTTTTGATAAATGATAAGTTTGGCACTCGTCTGCATATTGTCGACGGCCTAAGACAAGGCTGTAACAGTTTGGCAACTGAAGAGCACACGAGTATGAGTCAAGACCCTCCACTGAACATCAAGCAATGAACCAAGCAGTCTTGTTGGGATTTGTTGGGATGTCCATTCAAACTCAGTTGTAGTGATACTTCGTATGGTCGCATGTGAGAAGAAACTGCAACACCAAAGTCTGCGCCTGGCACACCAAGGCGGCTGGCATCGAAATACCCTGCAATCAAACGGAACCGGTCCTACCACTTCCATTATACCTTGTGACGGTGATGGTTGAAATCGCATACCATGCGGATCATCCCTTCTGACATCTGTTGAAAGTGTCATCTTCTTCCAATTTCGTGTCCCCCAATTATCAACTGATCAACCATGCAACCAAGCAACCAATGACGCAAGCAACCAAGCAACCAACCAAGCAACCAAGCAACCACGCGAGCAACCAAGCAACTGCTCAGGTGTCATCTCCATGCCTTCCATTTTCTCCAACAAAGGGCTCCACAGGTCAAGGCTTTCAACTCCCGACCTGCAGCTGCACTGCTATGTCTCCTTCCAAACCATCAACGGCTCCGCTTTTGCGACATGAAATCACATTTGAAATGTATTGAAATCATCCGATTCTTCGGAGGCGCTGACTCTTTGCAGCATTTGGCCAGCAAGGAATTGGCCACTGGGTCTACCTCGTCGGCTCGCCGCTCCCAGCCGCTCCTCCGTGCTCCAAGCATCGGCTCGAGATCCTCACCAGTGTGTAGACCACGAGAGCGTTCCGATCTCGGGCCTGTCGCACAATCTCCTGGCGGCATGGCACCCAAACAGCACCTGTTGATCGCTGACAGCAGCGCCTGCATCGCGCCTGCAGCATGCTCGATGTGGTGAAGCGAAAAGTCGTAAGATCTGCTTGGCCTCTGATACAGTTCGCAGTTCCAAATTGTTCCAAATCTTTGATGTTCAAAGCAGCTGCAATTCTATTCTCCACTTCAATGGAGCATCCTCACAACACCTTCAGGTACCCGGACAGTTTCTCTCAAAGCAATGGCCAAACCTCCAGAACTACACATCTGGTGAATTGACTCAAAAGAAACGCTTCGCGGAACGCAAAACGTTCATCACAGCGTGCGCTGCATCTTAGAACAAGGTTATCTCAGGAGACATTGCACCAAACCGCTTGCTTGCTTGCTCGATCGATCGATCAATCAATCAATCAATCAATCAATCAATCAATCAATCAATCAATCAGCTCCAAGCTATGACAAAGCTCTCAAGTCCGTTCCCCGGCAAATGGATCTGGTTTGTGCATCTATGAAATATACTTTAAGCTCATGACTGCCCCAATGCAGATCGAACTGTTCTTTCAGCTGATTCACCGGTGCAGTCTGACCTTTGCACACACAATGCACTTGCAGAGGTAAGAGGACGGTCCGTGAAAGCATCAGAGAGACCGCACACATCAGACTTGTACGGCAAATCCAATAGCAGCTGCTTTCGCATGCATGGTGTTCTCAGAAGCGCACACAACAAAAACGGGCTTTGCCTCAGATCTCCAAAGTTGCTCAGGATTCAGAAGTGGAAAGCAACTGGCCAAGATGCCGTTCCCTTAGAGGGACCATCAGCTCCATCATCACATTCCTCCTGAGCTGTTGAGAAGCGAAGCGAACCTCACGATCTTTCGCTCCTTCCCATTCCTTCCCTCCGCCTCAGGTTCATCTGCTCGTGAGACGGAACTGGAGGAGCCGAAGCGCACTCGGCCTTTGGAACCTCAAAATCACGCGTCTAAGTGCCATGGTCATCAGCGAGCATTTTCAGCAATTGTAATGATTCTGAACTCATCATTTTCAACCCCTCCATCTGAAATTGCAACCATCATCCAAACCACTCTTCTCAGTTCACCACCATCAATCATGTCGTGCCAAACGTGTGCCTCTTCCTGAATTTTTCATCATGGCAAGACTTGATCACAGAAAGTGCTAGGAAAAGCAGGGCATGTCGTCATGGCTGTCACCCCTCGGGAGTCCTTGGAGCACTCCTGCAACTCACCCATCACCTAGCTCCATCAACCCCTTGACTGCCTTGACTCCCTTGACTCCATCAATCTTCACCACATCAATTAGTCAATAAGCAAATGGCCAAGGCCACACCTGCAGATTTCATCACCAAGCTTCACCAAACTACTCCGCAGACGGTGATTTCACTCCCTAGGAATAGCTCCAAACCAAACTTTGCGCCTCTGGAATTGCATATGCCCCCATCAAAGCTACGGTCAATTCCACCTGAGACAAAGCCATTCTTGTTTCTAACTCAACGCCGGCAAATTCCACCTCCAGCAGCTATCACGTACAACATCACGAAACGAGTCTAACGATCCGTCTTGCTTATCTTTCACGAATTTTCACGACGATTCCACAGAGCATCCAGCCGCATTCTTGTGTGCCCAATCACCGCATTTCTGCCAGTGTCCGGGCTCCGGTTCACCTCATCATGGTCGCCACAGTCGTGATGCGGGAGGGACAGGTGCAGCTTGGAGCTTCCGAAACTGATGGCTGAGGCCACCACCAGCAGTCTGTGCAAGGACATGCAAGCGCTCCTGAAGGAAAGTCAAGCTCGGGCTGAGACTTGGATTCAAAGTTTTGTTCAGCCTACGTTTGTCCAGTCCTCCATGCGAAGGAAAGCCATAACCTCTGTACAAAGAAAACGTAGCAGTTCTTCCTTCTCGAAAGCCTGAGATTTAGCGGTTGCTCTAAAAAACTGAGGTGACGAGGCAACACTGGGACAAGGGTAAGACCGACAGCAAATGTCAGCACACAGCGTGACCTGAGGTATAGAATATCTACGTGACCCGAAAACCCTGAGGTGTTTATTGCTCGGTTTACCTTTGAATTGCAAAATCCACAGGCTATCCTGCTATCTCTAGAAAATCTTGCTCTCTTCTGCGAGAGCTTGTCCTTGCTGTTTGGCATCTAAGCGCATACAAATGCCAAACGTGCAGGACCCCTTCCATGCTGCTGGTGCTCCAAGCCAAGCTATGAATAGCAATGCAGCCAAGCACGTATGAGATCCCCCACAGCAACTAATCCATCAACAGTGGCAGTAACAAACAAACAAACAAACAAACAAACAAACAAACTAACTAACTAACTAACTAACTAACTACCTAACTAACAAACAAACAAACAGCAAAATACCGCAAAGAATTGCATCTCCAACCTTTTAATCTCGCAACATCTTGGAACCATGCGCAAGTTTTGACAACAAAGTCCCACAACCACCGTAACACCGCAGAAGCCCATATAACCTGGAAATGCAAAAGCTAGGGCACGCTTGCGTGTGTTTGTGTGACCCTGAAACTTCAGAACGATTGCAACTTCGAAGTCTCATACCTGTCTCAAGGGCTTCCCTGTGAACAACATGGCCATAGACTGCTGTTTAACCTACCTGGATGTGCTCAAACCAAGCAACTTCTAGAACCCTGCAAGCTGGAGACCGCAAACCCTCGGAAGCGCGCAAGTTGCTTGGAACTGGGTTTCCGGAACCCTGGAGCGACATGCAAGACTTGCAAACTCAAGGAAACAGGTTCCCTCAACTGCGGGAACCTTGCAACCTCAAAACCTGTGGACCCTGAAAACTTTACAATATCAGGCACGCACTTGACGTGGGATGGCAAAATATTTATTCTCGCAGCCTATAGCTTGTGCGCTCGGGGAGCGGCTTTGGGCCCCTTGCAGCACGCCACTCTCCGGTAGCATGATGGCAAAATACTTCACGAGTGATTCCCAGAACCAGGCAGTGACCGTGCTCCCAGTATTGGGAGTGTTGGCACACTCAGTGACCAGTCAACATGTGCCGAGTCAAGATATTGGAAGTCAAACGAGAACTGTATCGTTGTTCGACAGGCGATCTTGAAGAAACTGATATGGGCTTTGCGGAAGCTCACAACCACGAAGGATTGGATGTTCAAAGCAGCTATTTCTTTGAGCTGTGAGATCGACTCCGGGCCTGATCATGAGCAGGGTGGAGACATCTGCGCCGCAGTCGCAACTCCTGGCAGGATGAAAATTTGCGGGAGCTTCGCAGGGGCTCCAATGAAGTTGAGAAAGCAGGACTGGATGCGGGTGCATCTCCTAACCACATATCATGGCGACCTATTTTAGCTTCGACCAATGAAAAATTTATTTCACTAAATGTATAAATACCCAGACTACGCACAGTTGTTCAGTCTTTTCCTTAGTTGTTTTTTATATTTTCCTTTGTGTTTCCTTTCTTTCCATCAGTTTTCTTCCTTCATTTTTGTGCCTTTCCTTCCTTCCTTTGCCTTTTCCTTCATTTTGTTTCCTTTCCCTCTCCTCTTCCTTCATGTCGTTTTCCTTTCTTTTGAGTTTGTCTCACCCGGATAGTATTGGGGAGCTACTTGGCAAGGGTTTGGACAGCTTGGGTATGTCAATGTCGGTACAGCAGGGTCTCGGCTATTGCTCGCCCATCGCTATGAGTATCGATTTGCACCCCGGATTAGAGTTTCCTCAGCCGTAGCGCGTGAGTACCTACTGATTCTAAGACCTGAATTGTGAAGTTGTTTCTTGCAAAGAAATGCCTATATAGAGACCATGACAAGGTGAAAACGCGGAACCTTCCAGAGACTGACCGTAGATCTGCCCCGGAAGTCCAAACATTTCCGGGACCCCAAAACTATAGCTGTGGAAAATGAAAAGAAACCAACCGAACAGCAAAGCCACACCTGGGAGCATCACTTCCCAGTGCGGCCCTTCACTTCGTCTGTCAAGAGATTTTCCGAAGAACGTATAAGGGAAGTACTTTCCGTTTCTCATTTTCCAGCGGTCCGAGTAGTAGTACTTCGGCGTAGCAACGAAATCTTCTGCAGTCCTTCCGCGCTCAGGACTCCAAGAAGCAAAATGGACATCCAAATGCACATCCAAATGCACATCTGAACATCCAATGAATTCAAAGATCGCATCCGTCCTTCCAAGTGCAGTTCTGGCCTCCTGGATGGACACCTGGATTCCAGTCGGCAACACCATCATCCCAGGCATCAGGCAAAATCCGGCGTCCCTTATTGGCAAAATCCACCCCATCCCTTCTCGGGATCAAGCCTTGCATTGGTCTATAAGGCAGCCCAAGGCCCTGCGGATCTTTTCAGCATCCACCTAGCAGAAGCAATCAACGAAATCAATGGAGTCAACCAAAGCTCCGGGAAGTTGTCAAAAACATGGGTCAAGCTTCAAATGTTGGTCGAGCCACGCCTCATCTAGGCTCAAAGGAAGCTGATCTTGGATTTGACGATAGGTTTGGGCAATCCAGAGAAGAGTCTGCAGATGCCGCTGCACGTGAGCCTAAGTTCAAGAATCTTCCAGGGATGAACACCATCATACACCCAATGCACCCGCAGTCAACAAATGAGGTTCATAATACACCCTTTTAGAGGTCTGTTGTTCGGTGTATCACATTTTAGTGCAAGCATAGTGAGAAAGCCCGGAGGTTCAACTAGTGATAGGAGAAGAGTGACGATGGAAGAAGCATTGAGCCTCTCTTAGTTCCGATCAAGGCCATCTGTCCCCGTTGCCCAACTGAAAGGAGTGGCCTGCCACAGGTACAGCTTTTGCCAAGATGAAGAATGATGACAAATAGACCTGTGATTACTACAAATATATAGCCTAAATTAATGTTTTACGAATTACATCAGCAAATGACATGTGAAGCCGCAACGTGGCAGCTCCTCCATTTCCCGCTTCAGCTTGTGCAGCTCTTCAGCAGCCAAGAGCTTCAGGGTGGTGGTAGACCTTCCACTGACATCGGTGGCGCAATGCTCGGAGAGCGCCCAGCTGAGCTGTGGACAGTGTGACTGGAGGTGCTATGGATGCAGTCTTGACGGCCGACAACCTAAGGTAACCTTGCAATCGGCATGACGAGGTTTGAAACACGAGAAATTCCTACACTGTACGAAGTTCTCTCTTCAGGCTGCAACAACTAACAAACAAAACGCAAAGATCAGGCTGCAACTTTTCACATGCCTTGAGACCGGCTGATGATACCTGACCAAGAAACACAAAGAAATCACGTAAGGCAGCCTGGATATAGAATTAGCAAGTCTCAAAGTGGCTGTATCCTCTCAATGTGAGAAACCCGTTTGCAGTCACGCTTGCGAAGGCAAATTCAATTCCAGGTCTTGGCAAAACTTGATAGGTAAGATCTGGACGTACTTTGTTTGTATATTGTTTTTAGAACTTGACCATGTTCACCTTTTCTTGTTTTCCAACGTTTGGTGCTCTGGACTCAATCATTTGACGATGTTCCTGCAGGCAAAACATTTTTCATGATCCCTACGGCGTGGCTTCGCATGGATGATTGATTTTTTGTCATAGAAATCCTCGAACTTCCTTGGCTGTCGCGCCACGAGACCGATTGTCAAAACCTTCGCGGTGCTGTCTATAGCCCCACAAAGGGCGCCAACGAGCCAGGTCTAGAAGCTCAATCTTACACCAGCGGGCACTGACTCGTGTGCACACCGCCCAAGGGGTTCAAGGTTGCGAAAGGTTGCGAATGTCGTCTGATGACATTGGCTGGTTTCGTTGGGTCAACGTGTCTGGGAGTTCACTACACATCGTTTTGAAAGTCTCTTGCTGATTCCCAATTCTACGCCTCCGGAATAGACTTTAGCCAGAGGCGAGGTGTTCATCATGGATGTGTTGCGACATGCTCCATCAATAGATCATGTTCAACTCAAAAATCTGGGTCTTCAGCCTGCAAATTAATGCAGCAATGCTACCAGCCAGCCTGAGGATTCGTCCATCCCGCGACGACTGATTCTTCGAGATTCAAACAGCTTCTCTTGGTACAAACCATTCAAAGCATCCAAAAGGCTCGGGCTTAGGCATTGGACTATGATGCTATGATCTATGTACATAGCCCCTTGCAACCACGGACTGTCTCAGCCATGATTTGAAAGTGCGTATGCTTGCTCACTAAGTCGTCCTGCAACTCAAACTGGATATTGTTTGTCTCTAGCCTTCTACTGCTATCCTGAAGATAAGGAGGTAATAATGTCATTCAGGCCCAGACAGTTTTCGAGACTTCGGAATCTCAAAATCTGCCTCGAGGAATGAATCACATCACCACGGGCTGCATCACTTGGAAATATTGAAGTTCAACAAACAGCAAATCTCTTGGCACATGGAAAATGCGAGGGCTTTTGCTTTGAAAAGGTCAGGCATCTCTGCTGAACTTGACTTTGCAAGTTTGGAAAAGACTGTTTAAATCACCTGATTGATCTCAGGAGTTGAAACTTGGCAGTTTTGAACTTAAATGTGCGTTAGGTTCCATTTCAAGCCGATCCGGCCAATTGAAACCGAAAGCTTTCAGACGGGAGAAGAGATATTTTTCAGTCCATTGCTTGATTCAAGGAGTGCAGCTTGGCAGCTTGACAAGGAATAGTTTCAGCAGAAGATCTGCTGTTCCAGCTCTGTCAAACCGTTCATCGTTAAAATTCCAACTTGCAGCCATGCCGAGGTCCATAATCTTTTGCAAAGTGTCCAAGAGCCCAAAGCGGAAATACATTGCGGAAGGCGGTGTACCTCAGCATTGCAAGCCAGTGTGGAATGGAGAGCTTCGAACGAACCGCTGGAACGTATGATCTCTCAAGACTCGAGAAAGCACTACACGGCCAAGGAGCGTGATTCCGACAGAGCGATTGAACCTTTTTGCGTTTGATGGTCTCGACAAGAAACAGGTGTGTTTGTTTTCCGTTTTCACTCCGTCTCTAACTTGGTGAGTATGTCAAAATTGACACATCCTGAAAATTTTGAAGACAAACCAATGCGGCAAGGACAACTGGGTTTCCCCACACTCCTGCAATATTCTCCTGAGGCCAGTCCCCTGTTGGTAGCTGGCGTCGCCAAAGCAGAGCGATGCCGCGCCGAATTGCAGCCGAATCCTGTGGCTTTGCCAAGGATAGGATCCCCAAAAGTAGTGAACTTTGGGTCAAACAGGAAAGAGT
>VSDK01017167.1:20105-35029 GCA_009767595.1 Symbiodinium kawagutii | reverse complement strand
AAAGAGTGTGGACTATCTATATATATATATACATATATACATATACATATATGTGATATGATATGTGCTATATGCACATATATATATATATCTTTACATATATATATATATATGGATATCTTGTTCACTGTTCACTCTTGTTGTCTTCGTCCACGTTTGGAGTAAACTTTGTGAAAGCAGAAGAGCGCGAGACTGCTGGAAAGAGATCTGCCACAGCACTCTCCTCGCAATTGGCGGCCATCAGCGCCAAGAGGGCCCAAGAGGTTTGCACAACCGTGCTACCAGAAGCGCTTCCTTAGATCTGAATGTTTGAATAAGTTATTGTCACGCTATGTCACGCTTGTCTTTGTCTTCAAAAGTTGCTGGCAAATTCATAGACATCACTAGTTGATGCAACTTTTCATTCGATACAACTTTTGCTTTTGAAGTGCATCTGCTGTGCCAGGTCTCCATAGAGCTTGTCCCTCGCTGCGTACTCCCTGTTGAAGCAGCTGGCGAAATCTTCACCCCAACCACCGTCATCATTTTGCTTTCCTCAAGAACAAGACTGTACCATCAAAAGATTTTGAGTGTAGTGCAGCTTTTGCGTAAAATATGACCTGCTCCTGCTTGGCATTAGCTTCTTCGCGCTGATTGTACATGTGCTTACATGTCCTAGGGAGAAGTAGCATGCAACAGTCATGATGTGAAGGTTCCCAGCAAGAATTTGATGCACTTCTGGATGGCAGGACATGATGTTGGCCGTCCGGCACATAGAAGGCCTGTCCAGGCCACAGGCAAAGCCACGGAGAACAAGTGCTTGAAAACAAACTCCCAAGCCGTCAAAGAGTTCAGCATGGCAAAACAATCTATTGCAAAACAGTGAAGTCTGAACAAAAGCACCTTCAACGCCAAACCAGCAGCCATATGTAAAACAATTCCCCCAGCATCCGTACCAGCTGCCATCGTCTCGCTGCCTCGAAGTCTCAGTCATTCTCAGTCTATCTGTTAGTTCTCAAAATCTCTGACACTGCGAACTTCTCTTCCACTCTCAGACTTCTCCAATTCCTTCAGCCCTCTTTCTCTCTCCAAGGAGCATGGCTTCAATGAAGGCGGCACCGCGCTTCACCGCACGCGCAATTTCAGCAGATCGGTGCTCTGGGAACTGCTCCTTGAAGAGCATCAAGGCCTTCGCAACGTTCCAAATGGAGAAGATCCAGAGTCGAAAGATATGAATGAAACTTGAAACACGCATCTGAAAGATATGTATACAAAAAAGAAGACATATATCAACAATATATATATATATGTATGATATGTATGTGATATATATATATATATGCACATAAATGTGGGGTTCAAATTTTGGATCACACAAGTGTTCTTTGTGAATCATCGCAGGGAACACACAAGCAGCCCCCAAGCTCCTGTGGGAAAATGAGGGCAAGAAAGGTGTGAAGCCAAGCTGCCTAGAGAATGTTCTTTTGTGGACATTCAAGTTGAGAGTCGGCTGCCCGGTTTGACTGATCTTTCTGGTCCTCACCTGCTCCTACTGCTCCCCACTCCTCCCCTACTGCTCCCATTGTGAGTGCAACTGCTACTCCTATTGCTCTTCCTAGTAAGACTCCTGACTCCTGCCACTCCTGTTGCTCCATCACACCACTCTGGATCAGGCAGGCGCTCGTCAAAGTGAGACGGTTGGAACTTAAAAACTGAATCGTGCAGGTGCACAGCACTTGGCAACACAGGCGTATACATACACCTTCGCTTACATGTACCGTGCACGTCGTGAGTCAACATATTTCTTGGACTTCCGACGATCCACGAGCAAACTGAATTGCGTGCATGCCTGTTCTCCAAATTGCAACATTTGACCTATCTGCATGCAGCCCCAATAGATACTCTACATATGCACCTACATGCACCCCAACACCAAAACGGTTGTGCAAGCCGTACCCTGCTCCCTCAATGATTTGATCGTAGCAGAGTTGCACGCCCTCGAGCGGATTGGGCACACGAAACCATGAAAGATTCCGATTTACCTATAGCAATATGCATCTACTTCCGGGGGCCCTCATGTGCATCTACTGTACTTGCAAAAATGCAAAAATTCACATATACTCCGTGCACCGATACACCCCATGAGCAACCACCTGAGCAATCCTAAGCATTTACACAAACAATACACATACTGTTGACACACTACTGACACAACATCCCGTGATGAAATAAACCACATCAAATCCCAAAATAGCAACATGTCATGGTACACCAAACAAACTACCAAAAGATCGCAGCTCAAAACCCTGAAATCTTGGAACCCTGTGTTCTCGCAAGGGCAGAAGCCCGAGCGTTTGGGTGGGAGTGATCCTGTGACGCACCGGAAGGTTCAGCCATACGCACAACATAAATCAAGATATGTGTTTAAAGAGAGATTGATAGCTAGATAGATAGGTAGATACATGCGTGGATGGAGGGATTTTTTGAGGGATTGATAGATTGATAGATATGATAGATATGATAGATAGATTCAACTAAAACAGATTTATTTGCGATAGACTAGATTAGACTAGACTAGACTAGACTAGACCAAATTCAATTTGACTAGATATGTAAATGAATAAACGGATAGACACCGCAAGGAAAGAGAAAACAGGGAGAGAGAGAGAGAGAGACAAACAAATACATCCATACAGTGGAAACCGTAAATGCAAAAAAGTCTACCCAAAAACATATTTGTTGACATTGGTGTAGTTGAGTTCAAACGTTGGCGAGTGCCCCTGAATCTTATTATTGCTGCCAACACTGCACATGTCGAAAGCTTTCTACTTTCCAGCATTTCAAAGTCAAAGGATTGGAGGTTCTATAGAAATTTTAGAGCTATTGCGCTGCACCCTCACCCTCTTCAGCCTGCATGGCAGAGGAAGAACATTCCACGTAGGAATAGTCAATCATAATGTCTCCAAATACCTGCCGCGATTAATTGGCAAACTGTGCAATCCCAGGCCTTTTAAAAAGAGGACCATGTGTTTACTTTTGCACGAAAACCCAACATGTCGCGACTAAAGCACACTCACAAGCAACCAGCTGCCTCGGAAGGATTCATGAGTTCGTACCAGCTCCATCCACGATTGTTTTCATACGTTGCCCAGCCACCGTCACCATTTTGATAGGACAACAGGAATCGAACCGTGTCAAAAAGGTGCTGGTCCGGCATCCGCGCCCCTCAGTCGTGATTCTTCCGTGATTCTTCTCATGGCCCTCACTATGATGCAATGAACTCAGGGAACACGTAAAATCAAAAAGATTACATTTGATCATCAAATGAAAGATGACATTTTAGCAAGAAACATCAACAAATCATCATATTGCTACGGCACGCGGCTGCCAACCAAGCAACGTTCAGATTTCATGACTTCTTGTTTTCGAAGTAGGAGCACGGCCTTGAAGGCTTCAGCTGTGGTATCCTCAGAAAAATCGTGATAGCTCACCACACGTGGCCCAGGTCCGGTCAAAACCCTATTCATTCTGAAGCAAAGTCAAGTCCCTTGAGGTCACACAGGAGGGCTCACATTTATTCAATGCAGTTGGAAACGAAAAATACATCATGTACATTTTTGATAATGCATGCTGATTTCTAGTTCCAGCACTTTCTCTCCGGCAATGATATAGTATTTCGAAAGTGTCCCGTGCGTTGCCACTTCCACCATACATCCGCGATAATCGGCTTATCCATGTGGCCGATGGCTAAATCGTTGGTGGACCGTTGAGTGGCTTTCAGGCTGAGGATCGGGTTCGGTGTACCAGTGAAATATGTACAAACCCCCAGCCCCAAAACATGAGCTGAGCACAGCTGAGCCCTGCAAAGGCGGCCGCCAAGAGTCTGACACAGGCCATGCCTGCTCAGCTGTGCCTCACAGCCGATGAGGCCGCCATTCGACTCTCATGTTCTGCGCACACAAATGTGGCCATTCGCTAAGCATTCATCAGGTGGGTAGCATTCTGAAAAAATCTTGAGGCAGTGACTGAATCCCCAGCCGCCCTGGATGGCTTGCCGCCAATGCTTCCAATCGCCATGTGGCAAGCTGCGAACCTGTTCCTTCACAAGCCACTGACAAGCCTCAGTCAAAAAGCACCTGCGTGAAAACATTTATTCCTCAGGACAAAACGGGTTGAGCATTCTTATAGTCGAGCATCTTTCGTTGACATCTCCTGTCGCAGATGAGACCCTGCAAAGTTTGAGGAGAGTGCTGTACTTGATATCCAAACTGGGTGCATCAAGCCGAAAGCTCGAGCTGGGCCTGAAAGCCACCTGCTCCAACTATACAATCGCAGTAAATGATGCTCGACATGATTGGTGGTATCTTACGAATAGCCTCAGAAGTTCCATCGTTTGTTCAGAGCCAAAACTGAGCCATTCCAAAGCTTTGATAACAAAAGGGCAAAACTAGCTGCGGTATGGACTGGCTGATTGCAGTGGGCATTCCGCCAAAAAACAACGACATTTGTGGAGTTCTGACCACTGAGTCAGCTGTCCTTGAACTCTGGGACCAATTCAGCTTTGACAGCAGCCTGGACGGCAAAGGACGTGTCCCAAGCCATGGAGCCGTTGTAGCCCTGGACCTTCATTCCATCCTGCGCGGACTAAAAGGACTCGCGAAGGAGCTTGTGCTTTTGAGGCTTTTCTTCGCTACGTCTTGGCTACAAATGAGGGTCAGAATTCTTACCCTCAAAAATCTCCTCGGCCACCCACAGGTATGCTGGAACTCGTTGAACATGCGCCCGGAAGGAACGACTCTCGGCGGCTTTTGTATTGCCACCAGCAGCAACCCAGCTCACAAGCAAGTGAAGAGCCTTGCGAGCAACAGGCAGCTGGGGAGTCTGCAAGGTGGAGAGCCCCATTCAGGTCCTACAGGGCAAAGCAACAGAAGCATTTCAAGAGTCCAGCCTTGCTGACAGGGCCAATCGTCAAAAAGTTGGTCTCCAAATCCTTTCAGACTCACGGTACAATGAAAAGCCACTGTGCCGCAGGGCCAGCATCTCATGCTTGTTTCATGGTTGATTTCTTTCATCAAATATTCTTGAGTAAAAGATCGGATTGCATCAAGACCTATGGCGAAGAAATCCACTTCTATGCAGCTCAGTCCTCTGAGTTGATATATTCCAAGGCAAAGTCACTGCTGATCTTTCGCAACCACCTCCAAGGACCAAAGCGCTCATAAAGCAGAAGAGCATCCTGGAAGCACAAAAAGATTGGAAAAGAATTGGAAATTCATCCCATTTCAAATATCTACCAAGTAGTGGTCCTGCAGCAAGCGCATGAAAGGATGGATGGGACTGTAGTTGTCAATGTCGGCCACGCTGTGGACATATTGCCTGAGACCAAGTGCTGGCGGGATCGGCGGTACTTCCAAAGCACCTACTAACTATCTGCAGAACCCATGGTAACCATTGCTTCTGGGGGTCCCTATAGGGTCCCTAGTTTGCAAATAGTGACAGCAAAACATGCGGATACCAGTGGTGATACCAGGCCTCCAGTCAATGCTTGCGTACTTCTGATCTGGAAACAATTCAGATCGCAAAGCTGAAGTAAGTGGGTCTTCTGCAGCATTGTAGGTAAATCTCCGGGCATACAACCAGCACATGGGCAGGTACACCATCCGGCAGTGGCACCAAAACCTTCCAGGGTGCAAGGGAAACCATTGTGGCAGAAGCCACATCTCTGGGGGCACAGGCGCTATGCCCTTCCACTCGTAGACACCAAGCACGGCGAGCCAAAATTTGGCCCAGGAAGGAGCGTACAAAGCTCCCCCGTGCTGACGCATGAACTCGCAGCCCTTTTGACATGCTTCTGTCTTCGCATCTGCTCCAACCAATCTCAAAGCAACATAGTTGAGCACCGTGCCGAACATGGTACTGGGAGATTCAATGTGTGTTCCCCAACCACCATCCAGCTGCTGATGATTCAACAAGTAGGCTTGAATGGCCTTGCGATGCGGTTCTGGGAAGATCTGGTCCATGTTCCCAGTGATGTAGGCGGCAATCACAAAGCCAGGTAGCAGAAAATGGGGGCCCCCATAGTCCCCAGCCCATTGCCCATCATCACATTGCAGTCTTTGATAGAAACTGAAGCCCTTCCGCACAGCATCCAAGCAATCTTTGGGGGTGTCTTCTGAACTTTTCCAAGAAAGCAACTTGGCATTTCGGAAGATTAAGTCAGAACTGTTCGGGTTCTCAGCTGGATGAAACTCTGGCACATCTGAGTGAGCTTTGTCTTTGGAGTAGACCCAGACTTGCTGGCCGGAAACTCGGTGAGGCAAAACTTCAGAGTCCTCTTCAGTGCAGGGATGCCAGCCTTTCTCCACTTTCTGTGATTTGTCCCCACCTTTCTTAAACTTGGGCTCTCTTTTCAAACGCTTGGATTCAGGGATGGCATCTCCAGGGTAAGACGAAGGTTTTCGCCGAAGCCACACAAGCACGGCAACACAAATCCCACCAGTGAGGGCGGCTGTTTCCAGGCTCACCGGAGATCGAATCATGGCTCTCGACCCAAGCTGTTTTGAAGACTGCAATCTGTTGCATGTGGTAATTGTCCATTATCTAAATGTATACAAAGGTAAGCCTGTTCGAGAGTTTGGAGAGGTCCTGGAAGCTAGGAGAAATATGTATGTACATATAGATATAATAATCAAGTTTGACTGCATGCAAGTCACACACGTCATGGTACTCTACGCACTGAGCAGAAGCTTGTGTGAGTATCAACTTCAAAGCTCAGACCAATGAGCCTGTTAGCAAGCTAAAACTCTGATCTCCTCGGCATGCAAAAAACATCCGGTGATAAATTGCAGCGGGCGCACCTTCGAATCCACTTTCAGCGTGGGCGCATGTGTCCTGTCAACTTGCCAAACCAAATTTCACCCGAAGACAAGCATGACTGCAGCATGACTGTTGAAAAAAGTCTTCAAGCAAGCCCCAAACCAAAAGAAGGCGAAGACCTGCTCAACTTTCCAGGTTTCTTCATTTGACAAAAAGAAACACATCGCAGAAAAGAGAGAGAGAGAGAGAGGAAATCTCGGCACAACCAACAAGAGCAAATGTGAGAAGAGTTGAAACATGTTGAAACCATATTCTAGATTTGAAATCCCCGAACCCAGACATTCCAAACACCCTTGCGTATTTATGTTCATGTCTTCATATGAAATGTACGTACTTTTATTACATATATATAAAGATGCACAAGACATTCCTGTTTTTCCGCTCCGCAGCTAGTTTGTCAAAATTATAAAGACATGGGAACGAAAACCGAAAGGACAACCTATCCTGCCCTATCTAGGGAAGTACTTCCAAACACTGGGCCAGACCCTCAGTGAAGGATAGCACTTGGTAGCTTTACCGAGGGTGACCGAGCCAGACCTCCTGGTCCCTGATATAAGCTCCCGCACAGGAAGTCCTTTCAAAAAGACTTATTTTCCACTCCGCCCCTTCTTCATGCTGCTGCGTCGTGTGGGCTGGCAGAGGGGGGGTGCTAAAAACCGAAACACTGAGGAAAGAACATACATGTCATGCATCTTAAAGCCCGGGGGCGGAACTACAAAGATGCACAAGACATTCCTGTTTTTCCGCTCCGCAGCTAGTTTGTCAAAATTATAAAGAAATGGGAACGAAAACCGAAAGGACAACCTATCCTGCCCTATCTAGGGAAATACTTCCAAACACTGGGCCAGACCCTCAGTGAAGGATAGCACTTGGTAGCTTTACCGAGGGTGACCGAGCCAGACCTCCTGGTCCCTGATATAAGCTCCCGCACAGGAAGTCCTTTCAAAAAGACTTATTTTCCACTCCGCCCCTTCTTCATGCTGCTGCGTCGACTGCTGCTTCCACGTCCCCCCGACCTTCCGCTTGTCGGAGGCTCAAGTGTTGAGAACCGTGGATTAGCAACAAAATTATTAAAAACGGTGAGGAATGGTCGTAGTCGAACATCATTGCGAGGAAATCGCATTTCAGCTAGCACAGCCAGACCTTCGTTGAGGTAAATCCGTGCGGATTTTTGCGTGTGCCACCGTTCTTGCACAAGGATCCTGTCCAAATTCTGGTGCTTTTGGAACCAGAAAGTAGCTCCGCCACGGCGAAGGCTATATGGACGGAAACTCCATTCCGTGATATTCAAACTGGTCAGAGCTTGGTTAAACAGAGCTCTCCATTTAGCTGGGCAAGGAGTCAGGGATTGAGACGGGCTGGCCATCTTTTTCCACTGTACAATTGCTTTAAACACAATGTCATGTCCTAAGACAACACTTTCAGCAGCGCCGTGACGTTTACCAGTTTTGGTGAACCCAAGGCTCAGGAGCGCCTGGCGCTCCCGTGTTGAAACACTCAAGTGCGATGCGCGAACTTGCAGCAACTCACCGGTTCGGAGCATTCCGTAGTATGCTACTAAAAGCGAAACAGCAAAACCATTGTGCTGATTAAAAATTGCCCAGCCTGCCATGGCATGGATTAAATGCTCCGGCAGGGGAGGAGCCCTATTTGGGACTTCGTTGGCGTGCCATGTCTTCAACAGGCGCCACGAGCCGGCCAAATGACCTTTGAGGTTGGGTTGCATGTCCTGCAAGGCAGCGAGAGTATCGCAAGCCAGACCCCTACCTTTACCAGTAGACCATAGGACCTCTAAAAAATCTGACACCAACGCATCCATTCGGAGCCGATTGGTGGGCAAGACCAAACCTTCTTGCCGTAGGTATGTGAGAAAACCTTGCAAAGCTAAATCATACCTTCTCCTAGCGGCAGGCTGTACAGTTAAACTGCGAAGTGTTCCTAAACGGCGACGCTGTGATGCTCTCTCCTCAGGCTCCAGTGCTTCAAGCACCCTTTTTCCCATTGCGGAACCGGGTTCGTACTCGCCGACCCCACCTGCTCGGTTTATCTGCAGGATTGGAGTCTGTGGCGACATATCCCCAAAGAACCTGGGTGTTGGAGACGAGGAGGAGAGCATTTATTCTGGACATCGTGCGCCGCAACTTTCTGGAACTACTTCTGCCACGTGTTAAACTATGAAGGCAAACGAGCGAATCTGTCAAATGGAGGAAGCGACGAGCGAAATGCCCCTTATGCTCTACCCTCCATCGGATTGCTGTCAAAATAGCCCGCAATTCTAAAGAATTGATATGTTCATCCTGAGATCGCCATTGCCATCCTGTGACAATGCGCCAGCGCCACAGCTTTGCCGGGACGCCAGCTCGCAATCTTTGGAATTTCACTTGCTGAGAAGAGGACGCCTGGAGCATTAAGTCTTCGCCCTTTAGGCCGACTAAATTGCCCAGTTTCCGCGCCAAGATCAAAGGATCTTGGGGACTTGCCTCTACTCGAGTCAATGGCAACCTCAAAAGCCTACCTTGAACTGTACTACTTGCCCCTGGTGCGATCTCATCGACGATCCCTTGGGGAGTCAGCCGAGGACACAAACCCAGAGTTGATAAAAGTTGATTTAAAAGCCAAGCAACTACCGGCACACTCCATGAGTTACCCAATAGAATGAGACGGCAATCGCTCCAAGCTTCGCCCTTGCGTTCCCCTTTGGGGAGACACCCAGCGGTGTAATGCAGCGGGAATCCCAACATGAGCTCGCGTTCCTGTACATTGGGGACTCTAAGGTCACCTGCTCTGTTGGCCACACAGTGTTGGGTTCGGTATTGGTAAGGGGGGAAACGATGGCTGTCATCGGCCCACCTTTGCAGTTCTTCATCTGTACATTGACGAATGCCCGCCGGTTTGCGGCCTGGCACTGCAGAAGGACGCGAAGTGGTAAAAGTGGGGAAGGGTTCCTCCAAGTCGACCTTCTTCCAACCAGGGCTTAGAATGAGGGATGTATCCTGCTCAGCAGTCAATGTCCACTCTTGAAATCCTTGGTTGTTCATAGTGCAGGATGCACCGGAATCCTCTTGGACTTCCCAACTAAGCCAGTACAGGCGTGGTCTGCGGCACCATGACATCAATCCGGCATCGCATTTGATTGGCTCACCGCCAAACCCTTCTGACATGGCCTTTCTGTCGCGCTCATCCATGGAGCTCACTGACTCCATTAGAGAGTGCACAACACACCAAGAAAAGGCTCTTTGGACCAATGCTCGGATTCTAGGCACATGAGAAAACAAGTTTGACCTTTGGTCAACCAAGGCGCCTTTCCTGTCACAATTCAAACCACTCACGCCCTGGCACGGTGGCCCCGGGCCAAGGACTACAACACTGGCTTGCGAAAACTTGAGGGACCACGCAGTGACCATCTCTTCATCAACCTCCTGTACAGTGGCAACTTGCACAGTTCCGGGCCAGTTCGCTTCGACCACGCGGTTTGCGGGAGCATGTGGTTCAACGCTGACGTGCCCAATGACTTGCACCCCTTGAAGCTCCATTGCCACTCTAAGAGCAGCTATGCCATCGAAGAGCCCGATGGTCAGCACAGCTTCACCGGTGCGTGTCTCAGCACGCTCGCCCCGTAGCTCACCCTGAGCAACAGTAGCTCCCAAACTACTCAAAGACGAAGAAACGCACACTCCACCTCCTGTTGTTGAAGCGTCACTGCAGGCAATCAGTGGATCCATGTCCAGTCTGAAATCGAGCCGGGCTAGCGGCACCAATCCCAGGAAACCAAGAAGCTCAAGGCGAGCATCTGGTGGTACTGGTAATCGCCGACACTGTGAACTGTTAAAGCTCTCAATGTGCGACCAAACATGGTTGAGGCACCCCAACAAGGGACGGCGAAACATTGCAAAGTAAACTAGGCCTCCACAAACTATACTTGCCATTCCTTTTGGGTGGCAGTAGATTGCTGGGACAAAACGAAGGCTAAGTACACATACTTTGCAAGCTTGCTCTCTCTTGGACAAGCAAAGCCGGAAGCCCCATCCACTAGTGCGCCCTGCATTTCGCACCGCGATGACCTTTGTACAGACTTCTTCACATTTCTTGGCATATTCCATCGTTCATACTCCTGACGAAGACATAGCACTCCTGGGGCAACCTGTCCTTCAAATTCAACCATCCCAGTGGCGGACACACGTTCCAACAGGTCGTAGTTGTCCAGGTACACGCGCCAATTGGGATTGGCCACGGTGAATGCCTTGTCCTTACGTAGCTCCTGGCTTGGCAAGTTTGCACCTACATCCTCACAGGCACTGAAGGATACCATGTTCCTATGCACATGTTGTGCTAAACTGACAGAGTTCAAAAAACCCATGGGCAATACTTGTGAGGCCAAGTAATATACCCCGGGTGAAGCATCTGCAGCAAGAGCTTCCTTTGGAACCTCTTTGTTGAAAGCTAGGAATTTAACCCAGCAATCAGGAACACGAAGTGTGTAAAAGAAGCACTTCACATCCTCCGAACTTACCAAGAGATTTTCATTTGGCTGCAAGAAAAAAGGTGACATCATTCCCCAAGATGGTAATGTGTCCACATCGCCGCACATAGGGCGACACATCTGGTTTAAGGGGATCAAGTTCATGATCAGGCGGTACACTTCATACCCCTGATCACTCACCTCGTCCTTTGGCACTCCGAAGAGTCCGTTCAGGAGCAATTTGCTCCCGGCCCTAAACACTTCGTCCTCCCTAACAAAGCGACAAACACCTGCAGCCACAAGCCCTTTACATACGTTAGCCCAATGGCAATCATCAACCATAACACGCGGTGAGGGGATTTCACCCCACTCACATTCGGGCTTGAGAAAGTGGTCAAAGTTTTCAACATAAAAACGAGATCCTTTAGAGCACACATCAGCTAAAGGAATGGCTCCCACTTCCTTTGGAAGAGCACTTTCAATGTTCTCCCATTGAAATCTCTGAGCTACTTTAACTTCCTCTCCTCGATAGTCAACACCTCGAACACGAAAAAACTCACTCCATTCGATGGCTTCCATAGTCACAGGTATATCAAGAAATCTTTTGGCATCTTGTGCCAACAGCTTCAAACATTTCAGCTGTCCTGGATTGGGCTCACGTTCTGAATGAAGCTCATCGCCCCAAACCGAGTTGAGGGATAAACACATGCACTGAACCCAAGACACTAAGTCAGCCGATGGATCACCCAACACTCGCATCAACACAACACTAGAGGTGGGTACCGGGAACATGGCGGAAACATCCCTGGCACCCGTGGACTTGCTACGGAGCGGTAGTACCTCTAGAAGTTAATGGAGTAGGGGGGTCCCAAAGCTAGACAACGAACAGCCATCCAAAGCGACGGATTCTTTTTCTCCAAGCTGGTCACTCATCGAGTTGTGCATCACCCCTCGGTTGAAAGGCGGGGGCAACGGCGGAAAGACCTCGGACTTCTCCGTGCCAGCGTCAAAAGGTGAATTGAATGCACTCAATCGTGGACTCTTCTCCGGGGCTTCCATCCCAAAATGGGCTTCCTCCTGTGACGTCTCTATGACTGGGCTCTGCGTTGGGGCCACTACCATTCCCCAATCATAGTGTTGGAAATCCTCCTTCCCTTCGCCAGCCTTGACGCTTCCAGGAGCCTTTGCTCCCGCATCCATCGATCGTCCTCCAGGAGCCTCTGCTCCCGCCGCCTCTTCCTTAAGGCCGTCCTTTGCACTGATGGGCTGCATCAGCCCGTCTTCGCTTCCTCCTTCTTTTGGGCCTCCTTGCCCTTCCCTCCTTTGCCTTTTCCTTTGCGATCCCATCCTCGATCTCCTTGCGAGCCTCGGTCCTCTTTTCCCTTTGGAGCTCCCTTGCCATAGCGTCCTCTTCCATCTGGCTGACTTGCCAACTGCCGGGTTTTTTGGTCCTGGTAGACACTCTTCTGGGCCAAAGATATCTCCTCGGTACCCGCAATCGACAAGCCTTCCTGGCCGATCAGCTCCATGCGCTGACTGACGCTCCAATGGCTGCCATTGGCAATACTCTCTCCACTCTTCAGCCTCTGGGTCAGCAAGTCGCACGTCGCCGCCACCCGTCCACGAAGAAGCATGTCCAGTGCCGTAGACACTGTTAACATTTCTCGTTGGGCAGGTCCTTGAAGACGTCGGGCAAGGACCTGACGGAAGTATGCGACTGCCGCAGGACGTAGCGTTCCTTCTTCGTCCTGGGCTCCCAGCTCTGTGAAGATCGTGGAGCGCATTTGCGCCATCGCTTGACATGTCAATGCTCCTGGGAAATTTTCTGCAACCAGCTTCACTCTGCTGGACTGAATGAAGAGGGACTCCTCGGCTGTCTCCCCTCCGTCCTTTGTGCTTGAACTGGAGGAGTCGCCGCTGCTGGAATCCACTTGGTCCCCCTTCTTCCTCAACGTCCTCTTGGCACGCCTGGCCACTCTCTGCCTCACTTTCTCGTCGCCATCCAGACCTGTGCCTTTGAAAAGTTCCTGGGTGTCCTTTGTGCCTGCACTCTTGCAAGCCCTTCCATCGAGGCCTGACTCCTCCGAAGACTCTGATCCTGATTCCTTTTTGGGTTCCTTCTCCTTTGACTTCTTCTTCTTGTCCTTCTTGGTCTTCTCCTTCTTTGCACGCTTTTTCTTTTTCTTCTTCGATTCTTTCTTTTCCTTGCTCTCTTTCTTCTCGTCCTTTCCTCCAGCTCCCGGTCCTGCAGGAGCTATCCTTGCATCCAACTCTCGAAGGGCTTGCAGTTCGTCCTCTGGATCTGGGGCAGCCACTTTCTCTAAGTTCCTGCACCAGCCCTCTTCGTCGTCCACTCCTCGAAGTTTGCGGCCTTTCATTGCATGGGCCAACTCCTCTCCTACCGCTTCCTGTCCACAGCTTGAACGGCATCGATGTAGTCGGACCACTAAAGAGGGCTTCCCGGTCTGCAATCGAAGCAACCCCTCGTGAGTTGTGCCTGACAACTTCACCAGGATCCAAACCTCGCCCTCGTTGATCTCGATCCCAGTCACCTCCCCTGCCAGTTGACATGGGGAATGGAAGGAGCTCCCCTCTATGACCACCAGCCGGGTTCCAGTACCCAGCATTTCCACGGGCACCTTGTGGAGCTCGACAACCTCGCCACTCTCCCATCGTGCTGCTGGTTCCATCGGTGCTGGATCTCCGCCGCCTCGAGCTGCTGGACGCCTCACTCTGGGTGGCCTCCTTCCTCGAGCTGCTGCCTTTGCTATCGCTCTTGCCTTGGCCCCAGCCTTCGCTTTCGCTCTGGGCCCTGCCTTTGCTTTGGCCTTTGCCTTCACGGCGGCCTTCGCTTTTGCCATTGCCAACTTTGGTGACATTTCTAACGACGGTTCCACGAAGGGTATCCACCCCACGAGCGACCTCGTTCACGGTGTGTGGCACCCTTGGTGCCTCGGTTCTTGACTGCTTGACGGTCTCGATCGTCTCGTCGATACCTTTCCTCTCTGATGAAGGTGCCAGGGGGTGGCGAGTCCGGCTCAGGTGGCCTCGCTGATCCTGAACTTCCTCCGTGGCTGCGACTGAAGTGGACTCCCGCACTACCACGAGGGATAGTGGCAAGGTCCGGCCTCTTGTCCTCTTCTTCCTCTTCTTCGATCTCCTCTTCTTCGCTTCCAGCTTTGCTCCTCTTGGGGCTCTTACTTGGAGACCTCTTCTCAGTCTCTTTCCCTTTCCTTTCCTTCTTTGCCTTTGCAGGAGCAGACTTGCTTCCCGATATTTTCCTCTCCTTGCGCTTCGACTTTCTCTCCTTCTTCTCCTTGGACGGCTCTTCTTCCTTCTTCTCTTCGGCCTTAGCAGTGCCCACTGGCACCGGGGTCTCCTCCCTAGTGCCTCCTGGCACCGAAACACCCTCTTCCCTCTTCACTCCTCCGGGGAAACCACTCACCAACCTCTCAGCCCTGAGGATTGGTGCAGCGTCCTCTGCGAAGTCCGCTAGCGCCCCAGCCGCACCACGTAGCACTGTCAGAACCTGAGCTTCCTGACAGGCCAGTAAGTGTCCTCCCTGAACCAGCCCGACCAGCCGATCCAAGGTACGGCAGGGATGGCAACG
>VSDK01017167.1:0-12539 GCA_009767595.1 Symbiodinium kawagutii | reverse complement strand
ACATAACATAACATAACATAACATAACATAACATAACATAACATAACATAACATAACATAACATAACATAACATAACATAACATAACATAACATAACATAACATTACATTACATTACATTACATTACATTACATACATACATACATAGACAAAATACAGGACATCCACGTCCATGGACACATACAAAAGTATGCATAATAATACAAATCTTTGTATTACTTTCATCCTTGAACATGTGCATCTATGCGTGTACTGTATACCTGTCTGTCAATAGTCACAAACAAACATGCATTTGCACGACACGCCAGGAACTATTAGAATTGCTGCATGTTGCTGCATGCTGTCACCATTTTGCCACGGACTGGCATACAGGACTTGGAGAAAAAATCCCAGGCTCTCAAGGACCACTACTGGGGCTCGTAGTACAGGTGGACCTCATAGGAGAAGTCGATGAGGCCGTTCTCGCTCATCTTGCCCTTCAGGGGTCCGGCATCTTCATCATCAGCGTTGTAGAGCTTGAAGTCTGTGTCAGGCATCCAGTCCTGGTCGAATCCCAGCTTCTTCCTGCCCATGGTGATCACTTTGGAAACGTCATCATCTGCCCGGACGAGCATGCGAGATCGTGCGCCCTGTGCGGGAGCAGTGAACATAATCTCCACCACCTCCCTGCTCAACTTTGGATTCCACTCCACAGCGGCGCCCTTCATAGCCATGCGGCTGCTGCGCTCAACGGGTTGAGGGTTCACGAAGGACACTGAGTTCAATGCTGCAAGGCCAGCCAGCAGCACGGCACCTGCGAGGATGTTGGATCGTCGAGCCATTGCTGAGAGTGCTGTCTGGACAGGATGCCGGTCTGACTCTTGGTCCCTTGATACGCATCGAACCGTTTGCATTGAGTATCAAAAATTCAAAAGCAGATTTGAATTGAACGACTTTGATACTTTGAATCGCAGGTTTTGTTCAATCCTTTCCATGTCAACCAAGTAGACAAAAGGTCCACAAGGTGCAGGTCAAAACTGGGAATTTCCCCATCGACCGGGCAAAACAATTCTCTTGGACTCATGTGAAGAGTAACCAGGGAAGAGAAATCCCAAATATTCCTTGCAGGGGGCCACTTATGAATCTGATATAGTTGGAGAATTTTCTGGTCACCAAACTTTGATCTGGGGCACCAAACCTTGATCTGGGGGCGGCAAGCAACCACCTAAGAGAAGTCGTTGGGGAGGGATTTGTTCCTTGTGGGGTACATGACGTTGTCGAGGACCTACACAAAACCAAATTGGGGGCCTGGACCGGTCACTCTCTGTCATTTTCATACTTGTATCGGTTCTCCCGCAGCACGCTGCTCAAGCTCTTTTCCGCTTGCTCGACCCGGTACATCTATACATCATGACTAGGCCGAATATCGTCTATATTTGCCGCCTTCACCAAAGAAGAAGTCACACGAGATGTAGAGCCTCCCTGGCCGATAATCTGCATAGCCATCTGGACGATTATTGGCTACAGAGAAAGGATTATCATCTGGGGGGTTTGGCTGGTTGGCCACGGTTTGAAATTGATCATAGCACTTCACAGATTGGTCCTTGTTGTAGTGCTCAAAATGGGTCCTTCCTGGGCCCTTCAACTTGTGATAGCACAAAGATGGCCAGTGTATCTGCTCCTCACGGAACTCCAGATATGGTCCGTGATCACCATAAACAATGGCATCATAGCCACGGGCAATGAGTTCTCCTGCCTTATCATAGAATTCACAGAATGGGTCACCAGACTCCTGCAAGTTCCAAGTGGTCTCCACGCGCTCTTTGTCCTGGAGTCTGTTGCTGGAGTCTGCTGTGGATTTCTTCCGAGCTTCATACTTTCTTTGTGATCGATCAATGGGCTCTACCCCCACAAGAGTCCAGGACCATCGCCAAGCATCATCGAATTCTTGTTTTGTGGCGTAAAATTCGCAATCAAATAAATTTCCATCTTTTGAGATGGAGGAGCAAAGTGTGCTTGCCAGCGTTGGGCAAACTGTCTCCGGAATTGCATGCATATGCGAACTTAAGGTCCCGACTGGCTGCAAAGCGCTACAAGCAGCTTCCGAATGTCTTGGTCGTCCACAGGTGTCGTGGGAACTTTTCTTTCGCAAAAACGCAGCTGCTGAAACCGCTGAAAAGCCTGATGCCAAGAGTCTTGCATTGCGAGATGCCAACCAAGCCATGTTTTCAAGAGAGCTGTCTCAGCCGTCTCAATGTCTTGAACTGTCCGTCAGCACTATGCATGCTTTGACAAATAAGTCCTCTTGTTGACCCATTGACTACGTACATTTTCAGGTCTCAGCTGATATTCACGTTAGTCAAATGATATCAATGTCAGTGAAGTGATGCATAGACGCATGATTTTCGCCCTACTGTATGGTATGCAAACGCCTAAAGTTCCCGATTCAATGCACCGTAAATTCGAGCCAAACCCCGAAGCAATTGAAGCATTGTGTAGGAGGTCATTACCTGCCGAGTCTTCTCGATTTCCCTCACATGTTCAAAGCCTGTATGGTTCCACTGGGTGTCACTAACTTGAGTGTGGTCCGTCTACTTCCATAAAATGCACCACGAAATATGGCCATCATTGGCCATTATTGGCTATCTTATCATATTCATCATCTGCGGAAACATCTTAATCGGTAGCAAAAGTCCATGACAAAAGAGAATCGCAATTGACAACAGCGTTTGAAAAAAGAACAATTTTCGAAAAACGTCAAAAAAGATAATCAACAAACCCAAGTTGTTTGAATCTGCTGGCCATAAATCAACCTAATGATGTGCTGTGACAACTCACACCAGCGAACGTGATGCTAGACGGCGCAAATATATGGGGCCCGAAAGAATCAAATGTGAACACTTTTTATTTCATCAAGCACCACACCAACTCCATAGGCTAGAAAACACTTTTTGTTTTTTGCAAAGTAAACACTTTTGAGAGCTGGTTTCCGTGTACAACGAAAAATATGTGGTGTGGAAATCCTATGGGCACAAACCTTAACCTCTGTAATCCGTTCAGAAGGTAAATATCTTAGAAAAAATGTTTTGTGCTTGATTTTTTTGTGATAATGACTTCTTGGGGTGCAAGACTCTTGTAATTAGTAAAAACCTCTTGCAGTGACAAGTCATTCCGAGGTGCGGTGTATGTAAGACTTCTGTGGTGTAAAGCTGGGGTGTCGATTCCCATGGTGTAAAGCTCTCGTGGCCTGAAGCTCTGCATAACGCTTTTGTGGCCTGGAGTTCCTGTAGCAAGCCCTTGCAAAGCCCTTGCAACGGGTCTTGTGCAAAGTTCCTATGGTGCAAAGTTTGTTGGACAGGTCTTGCTCTGTTTTTGTGGTGCGAATTTCTCTGGTCGCAAATCTTGAGATAACAAATTCCGTAGCAATGAGTTTTTGTGGTGCAAGCCTTCTGCTCTTTAAAGGTTTTGCGGAGCAAAACTCGTGGGGTAATTTATTATGGTGTAATAACTGTTCATTGTTAATTTTTTGCAACTGTGTGAGCCTAAACCTCGTGAAGTGAAACCAAACCTTTTGCGCTAGCAGGATGCAGTACGCCACCCAAATGCTACGGCTGGTGACTCGTACAGTAAGACACTCTCCGAGTACCGCTGCGAAACACGCAGGGTGAAACTCTACAACACCTGCGTCTCTCGCATCAGACTCCCAAGACGTTCTTAGTCTGACAAGACACACTTGCCAAGGGGTAACAGGGTAACACTCGTTTTGTAAGAGCCGACATGCTTGGAGTCTCCAGCAGCGCAAATTGTTGTGGCACATTTGGAGTGTCTGGTAAGACAGTCTCAGTATGACAGTGCATAAAACATACTTGGAGTCACATTCCTGCACGACACTTCTGGCATGACATTCTTGGAGCGACATTTTTTTTGTGAAACACTCTTGGAACGACACTCTTGGCCATCACCAAAAAGCTACCACAACACGCACAACACCAATGAATTTCAATACACCATTTCCAAAACACAACCAACAAAACACAACAGAAACGCCATTCCCACACCAATCACTTGCAAGAACACTCTGGTCTGACGTTCCCGTGGAAGACTTTTGCGTCATATTGTTGTAAAAAATTCTGCCAGACTTTGTCGGAGACTCTTGCGCAACTATATTGACATTTTTTTGACAATCACGCTTGCGAACCATCCCTGTGAAACATTATCTGTTGAAAGTTTTGCCCAACACGCATGAAGACACTCTTGCATGGCACCCTGAAACATTTTTTTTCTAGGACAATTTTGCCAGACATTGTAATGAGATGTTGTAAGGGACACATGAACTGGGAGCATCAAATGCAAGAAAGAACAGAAGGAGCAAAGTAGATGAAAAAAACAAAAACAGCAACAACAACAACAACAACAACAACAACAACAACGACAACAACAACAACAACAACAACAACAACAGCAACAACCACAACCACAACCACAACCACAACCACAACCACAACCATAACGACAAGATGATAGTTATATAATGATAATTGCAAATGAATGAGATTAATGTTCGACAAAGATTAAGAGACCCAACAAAATGAAGGGCAAATCAATGAGTTCAATGCTCGACACGGACTGAAAAATTGAAAGAGATGAAAAAGGGACAAATGAACGATTTTTTTTGCTGAACAATCTAAAACCTAAAAGCAATCAAAGACATGAACAGGGGACAAATGAATGATTTGAATGCTCAACAAAACCAAGAGTAGTAGTAGTAGTAGTTTTGTCGGGCAGCACCCTATTTCATCCCCGTAACTCCAAGGGCGGAGTAGCTGCCCGCCTGTCCGCCTAGTGCTGCACCCCAGGGATTGAACTCGAGGTCCTCCGATCGAGGGACAATGCCATAGCCACTAGACCTTACCGGCCCCCATGCTCAAGAAGCTTAGGAGCGCCCAAAGAAAAGAAGCGGAGACAAATGAACTTTATGCTCGGCGAAGAGCAATCGACTCAAAGAAGCGAAGAAGGCGTGTGTGATATTAATGCTTAACAGGATGCCCGACAGAACTGGGATATTTTTTTTTGCGTGCTGGCACAAAGTCTCGGTCCCCTGAACAGACTGCAAAGGTGAAAAAGGATGCAAGTGTTTTTTTTTTCCAGGTAGTGCCTATTGCACACAGAATGCAGGTCACTAGTTGTCCAGGAAGCCTAAGAGAAAGATCGCAGGATCTTCAATTAACTCAAAATGACCGTTGGGGTGAACCACAACCAGCCAACCAAACCAAACCAACACACGAACCAGAAAACAAACAAGAAAACCGCAAACAGACCAGCGCCAAGGAGGGCCCCAACCTACAAAGGTCATTTTGCAAATAAACTACAACATATGCACAAGGTGAGACAGGTGACACTCCGCACTCACGCATCTCAGAAAGCGTTCAACTCGGCATCGTCTTCACCACACATCAGAACATCACAAAAGCCACGAAGGCTCCCTCAAGAATTGCCAAGCGCTCACTCCCTAAGGCAGGCCAGCAGGTAATGCGCAAAGCCTTTGCAACTTCGTACAAAGAAAGGTTCATCCCTGGCTGGCAAGCATGGTAAGTGCGAAGATGTAAAATGCTGCAAAAGGATCCGCAAGATTTCAGAAATCCAGCAGGGGGGGCCCCAGCCCCCCCCAAAACTGTGCGAATCAAGCCTCGAAAGCACAGCACCAGAGGTGCACACACGTGATTCCAAGAATATCAACGGCCAAGGTCGCCACTGTGAGGTCCACAACGGGCACAGCCAAGCCCGGAATGTATTTTCGCATTGATACCTTCCAGCAGACGCATGCCTAATCCACCGCAGACAGCACTCGTCACCAGTAGCGGGTCATAGTCACAGTAAGCAGCACCGTCAAGCAAGCTGCTGCAGAAACGGCCAGCAAAGGCCGGGGCCAAGGCTAGACGTTTCAGTAGCGGCTAGCTTGTCAAGGCACCGCACCCCGGACAAGCATCTGTGAAAATCACCGAAGGCACCACTGCCGATTTGTCCGAGTAACCACGACGAAGAGAGCGGCGAGAAAGATAAATACCTCTGTAGGCAAAAATCACTTAACAGCCCTCCATGTGCCGAGGAGAGCAGACAAAAAGCACCACCTAGGATAGTACCCCTTCCACTCACAAGCAAGGGAAGGCGACGCTCGAGATAAATACCTCTGTAGGCAAAAAACCTTCAACCGTCTTTGGAGCAGCGGAGAGAAAAGACTAGCACTACCACCGGCGAGTACAACTCCCCCTCATCTCTTCTAGTATTCCCACCACTTCCCTACGGCAACACCAAAGGTCGCCAGCCAGTACTAAGTAGCAACCACCAGCGAGTCAAAAAGACTCATACGGAAATAGCCGGGAATGGTCAACAAAGTGCCGAGCATCACGCAACGCACTCAAGGGAAAGCAAAGCCATGGCACCGGCCACGCGTGCAGGAATACTCCTGTGAGCAAACCTGCTTCCCACCCCGCCCCGGGATAGCCATTTAGGCTAGGTGAAACGGCTGCGGCAACCCGCCCTAAGGCAGATTAAGGCATACTCTACCTAGCACTGCTGGAGGCAGCTGACGAGCGTCCACTTGCTTGAGGACGCTGTGTTTGCCAGATCCATGGGAGGTACTCTTGCTTGGCCATGTACCGATTATCTCTCAAGTCACCGATCCGACGCCATGAGTCATTGATGACATTCTTGCTCTTATGAGCGATAGTCGGAAACCATTCCCGATGAAAGATATTGTTACTTTTCCCTTGGGGCGTCCACTTTGGCGTGTCAAAGGCGTCTAGAGCCTGCACGGGTCAGCAAAAATTCCATCCGATGCGAACAATCTCTCAAGATTAGATTTGATGGCATCTTCGCAATTCAGACCATCAAACAGATAGTCACCATATCTGGACACAATCTCCATAGGAGTGTCAGTACCCTGCGCAGCCCCAATGGACATCAACTTGCCAGGTGTCACGGACATCAAATCCCAATTTGCTCGGCACATAATTCTCAATGCGATCCTTATCAAATTGGCGAGTCTCACCTGCATTCATTCCTGGGTCGAGATTTGGTACCCTTACTTCCATATGCAGAGCGGTGGGGTTCAACCGACAAGCAAGGAGCTCAAGGTTCTTGCTGGCCAAAAGACCCGTCCCCACCAGTTTGCGGGTTAACGGAAACCGAATGCCTCCTCCAACTTGCTGCTTTATGCCAGGGACCTCTGCTTTACCTTGTTCTATGAACAGCAAACTGCAAGGGTCAGTTTCATGGTCGTACTTCTTCACAAGAAGGAAGGCCTTTCTGGGAGAACACACTGTCCTGCCATGACCCCATGAACTTGAGTTGCTTGGCATTAGAAAGAACTTAAGGTCAAGGAAGGCGGTCGGGAAATAGATCTTGGTGTTTCGGAAAGGCAAATTGCCTTTGGTGATGACCGGTTCCACATCATGCAGCATGACAAACGACAGCATAGTAGAAGCATCTCTACTCTGAGGAGCGATGACCATGCCCTTCTGCGTCTGTCTGAGCGCTTGGACCGCCCCAGCAAGTTCCATGATCAAACTTTTGTACCAGAACTCAGGGTTTTCAAACAGCTCCCACTCATTGAATTGCTGTACAAAGCCGATGAGGCGTACTCCCTTCAAGAGTGAGGCCATCAACTCAGCCACCGGAAAGAGGCCCTCACTAAGTCCGGCAGTGGTGTCTGCTTTCTGGGCGCCTTTCCAGCGTGCACTTGACCATAGTCTGTTTATACAGGGTAGAAGCACTGGGGATTTTAAGCACCATGCGAGCCATGGGCCATTCCGGAGGCAACGAACTGAGAGATGCAGGGGGAGGACTGGCTCGTGCCGCTGCTTCATTATATTCCTTCTGTTGCAAAGAGATTTCCACAAAGCTAGCGAAATGGCGAGCACTTTTCAACCACCTTTGCATCTCAGTGTCATCTGCAATACCCGAGGATGGGTAGCCTACCTCCGTGTCTGCTTCCATGATCGTCGGAGGGAGTGCTCGGAATTGAGTCAGCATGACCTTCCGTGCTTTAGGCTTCCTTGCGCGTCTCCGCTTTTTGTTACTAGCTTCCTCTGTTTCCGCGCAGCTAGAAGAGAGTGACACATCCGAGGCCTGTGCAGTGGATGACACAGTGTATGTGGAAACAGCTGCTTCAGGGTCAAGAGGGCGCATCTGCCGTCCGCTGAAACCTGGTGTGACAGATCGGAGGCAATTATCGGTGAGCCCAACAGGTAATGGATTTCGGCCACCCAATATATCTTTCTCCGTTGCAGCCTTTGGTTCTATAGCCCATGAATCATAGAAGTGTCCTCGATGAAGGGGCCACATGACATGAGCAGGGTTTTGCGGGTAAAATACCCTCTGAGGCAAAGTTCTGTCCACATGCAACAGGGAACAGCCAGCACCTTGAGGCTTAGGGCGCACCTCCCAGACTGCACGTCTCTGATTGTCCAGCCCGTACCCCCACAAGAGACCCATAAATTGTCCTCCCGGGAAACACCAGTGTCGTTGCACGAGGGGCTTATAATTCCGTGCCTCTACCAACATTAAGTGCAACCTGAGAACATGGCGACCCAGTGGCGAGCTGCTTGCCCATCCTAATGCCAATGGGAGCGGATCCTCACAAATACGATCTCCAGAGAGTCTAAGGTGCATTGCAGTATCAGAGACAATCTCGCGATCAAAGTGCTCCTCACTATGTTGGACCCCAAGCGAGTCAGTGTCAATTCTCCCTACTCCAGTTTGCAACATCGCAATAACTTGGGCCATCCCTATCAACCCTCTCATATCAACTGGAGACAGCATGATAGTAGTACCAATGGCACGGGACAAGCCCACATTGGCCCGGGCATACGCTTCAAAGTTCTGGGGTCGGCTATACCGATCATTACCAGACAGGAAGGAAACCCCGGATTGGATCAAAAAGGATCTGTAGCACGTTGCCCCTGCGAGCTTGACCGTGTTCTCAACTTTAAGTGGGACATGTGTGAGATACCGACACAAAAAAGAGGAAGACCCCTGTAGGCCAACCCCCTTTGACTTGCCCTGAGTCTTGTTTCCTTTATTGGACCCCTTAGCCCCAGCGTCCCTCTCTTCTTCCAGCACATAGGCAGGCTTGGGAGTTTGGTCAGGGAGCTGGGGTCGCATTGTAGATGCATTGCTAAGCACGCTCCTCTGATGATTAATGTTAGTCATTAGCAATTGCCCCGGAGTGTGTCCGGGTTCATTCACTGCATAAGAAGGCACAAAACTCATCATAGTATGCGCACGTGAGTAAGCAGCTGTTACAGCCTTAGCCGACTCTCTTGGGCGATGTCCTCCAGGCATGGCTTTTTCTGCAGAAGTTCGTCGTCTCCTTTTGTCGGCATCATACCAGTAGATGTAGCGGAACCCATGTGGTTCATTTCTGGCCGCGTTATGCGTGCCTGTACCGAACACCCATTCCTCTCCTTGGTCATTGGCATGGAAGCTCACAAGGTCTTGATAGAAGGCGCCCACCAGGCACTCATAGACAGTGCCAGTCACTCTGGACGTAGTAGGGAACATTATCGACCACGCATGACAACATATTGCAGCAAGTCGTATTTATTGACTCCTTCACAGTAATCAATGAGATGACTGATGGCAATGCTAAAGGTGACCGGGGTGAAGGTGCTGCTTGGTGCTTTGAATCCAATTGGGAGCCTCATAAGTTCCGAGCGGAGTTCAATCGCCTCTCCATAACGAGCGTCAACACCTCCAGGAGCCTGATGTCCATCTCCGACCAGTACGTATAAGCACGGCACTTCTGGTGCAGCAGCCGCCACCGCGCTTTTGAACTCCACAGCTTGCTGTGCCTCCTCATGGATCATAAGGCAGCTATTGGCAAGATGCAACCCAAAACTCACTAGGAAATCCGTCCATGTGCTCATGAATAGTACCCGCAGTGGCAATCAATACTCTACCATCGCCAAGCCTTGATCCTGCTTTCCGTGTCTTGACTTCAATTCCAGTACGCGCACCACCCAGCTCTTCAAGTTCTTTCTGTGAACATGTGCGGACGAACTTCTCCTTCATTGCCTGCGGAAGATGAAGCCCAACGATCATGGCAGCAATAGCTTGACCTGCAGGGTTCTCCCCACTGGCAACTGTGAACTTCGCACTGTCCGGTGGGTAAGCTTTTTTTTTTTTTTGCCAGGTGGTGCCTCTTGCACGCGGAATGCAAGTCACCATGAGTCCCGTAAGGCGTGAAAATCAAAGGATCACTGAAGGAAACTCAAGATGACAAAGGCCAGAACCAAGACCAGGCAACAAAAAACCAAAACCAGCAAAACAACCCAAACACCACCAACCAGCCAAACAAACCAAACCAGACACGAGCCAAAGTCATCAAGAGTTCACGCAATCCACGAAAACTATCTGTGCTGCTAAGGTGAAACAGGTGACAATTCGCACTCACGCATCTCAGTAGTCAAAGAGCCAGGCATCAGCATCTCTCCTCATCTTGGAAAGTGTACGAGCAACCATCCATTGAAAGGGATGAAAGTGTGCAACGCACTGTCCGGTGGGCAAGCGCCCCATGCGAGGAGGTACACCACAGAAGTGGTCTTGCCTGCGCCAAAAAGGCCTTCAACAAGCAGGTACCTCTTCCTGTCAGAAGGCTTACCAACAGACTCACGACAAGCACAATAAGGTGACCGCTGTCCTTGTCCGCCTCATCCATGATCTGGGTGCAGAAGGTCTGATATTGTTCCATCGCTGGGAGGAGCTCTGGTGATGAACATGGTGAGAAGAAGCCTGAGACTCTCCAACAATTCGCCGTGCTTGTGGTTCACGTGTGGGGACGTAGATATCTGCGAAGGAATACCAAGGACCACTGGTTTGTGCTGCGGGGCCAATGTTGCTACCTTCATCAACTGCGAGCCACTGACACTTGATCCAAACCGAAACATCCCGAAGCATGTAAGAGGCAGGGCAGTCGTGGAGTTCCACCTGCTAAAGCTCATCAGGCAATCCAATGTGTGCATCCAGAAGGAATTCCTCCACGTTGGACCTCTGATTAGCCCCTCTGCTCCAGGTAAATGTAAGGGTGGCTATCCGCAGTTTTGGCGCGTTTCCACTTATCACACGCGCCAGAGGGTCGATCAATGTCTGTCAACACTCCTGCAAAAGCAAAGCTTGTGGCATCAGACCTAGGCAACCACAATGCCTCTGTAGGCAAAGTGTTCCCTGTTCCTTTCATAGTCACATCTCCACTAGAGGCAGAAGACTCCGTTTTCCTGCAGATGGAAGATACAAACGTCACCCCAATCAATTCCAACATCGATGTGACGGCAATCATTTTGGTACCATTCTTCATAGCTAACCACCTCACTATTCTCACATGCTAAAGGCACCCACAGGCCCAGAAGAGCAGATGGGCTATGGTTTTAGATCTGAAAGTCATGAAGAATAAAATGCCTCTTTGCAACAGGTTTGATGCTGACCTTTGGGCAGAAGCTCGAGGTGCTTCTTTTCAGCATGAACCGCATCCATATTGTAGCGACTGGCACTCACTTGTGGAATGAATGCAAGCCTCTGCAAAGTATGCAAGGAGCTTGACCTAAAGGCCCCTTCCACTGAGAAGGGTTCCAAATACTGCTGCTTAACAATTTTATCATCAAAATAGCTCGTGACAATGACACTACCATGGCTCCGGTGGAAGAATGGCTCACCAAGATTGCTAGAGTTTCACTGCCTTTGAGAGAACTCATTGTTCTTTTGGGCCAGTTTTGTGACCGAAGAGCTCACTTCTGAGCCAGCACATTAAACTTAATGGAAGCTGAAGCTGCAGCTGGAGGGGCCGCGATTCCACCATTTCAGTCTCCAATCTCAAGATGGACCGAGAGTAAAAAAGTGCAAGTGCCATCGAAAGAGCAACCACCCGGATCTAGAAGAGTTTTCTGAGCGCACTAGACGCACTTTGCTTTGGTCACGCACGTCCACTTAAGGCCAACTTTGCAGACAGTTAGGTCCCTTTTTTTAAAAAATTTCTAGGTCAGTTATGAGCTTGTGGAGGCCTCCCCATGGCCTCCTTTCGAACCAGCAGTCTACTGTGTACTTCTGAATTGTGTCCGTAGCCCCTTTGGCTCAAGCCTTTGGCTCAAGCTGTCTCGGTTCAAGTCTCGCTGGTGGTTGCTACTTAGTACTGGCTGGTTACACCTCTTGGTGTGACCGTCGGGAAGTGGTAGAACTGCTAAAAGAGATTCGGTGGAGTGGGGTACTAGCGGGGTAGTCTAGTCGTTCTCTCCGTAGTTCTGGGACAGCAAGAGATATTTGCCTACAGAGGTATTTGTCTCTTTGCGTGGACTGACTTTTGCCTACAGAGGTATTAGTCCTTCCTCCGCTATCGCCGAAGGTGTCTGTGCTTTACGTTGCTTGGTTGGCTCGAGATATTTGCCTGCAGAGGTATTCATCTTGAGTGTGACTCTACTTTGACTTGGTGTCCTGAGGACTCTGTTTGTCTCTTGTGTGGTTTTGTCTTTCTCTTGATATTTGCCTACAGAGGTATTTATCTTGAGACTTCT
>VSDK01017164.1:285653-344813 GCA_009767595.1 Symbiodinium kawagutii | reverse complement strand
TTATATCTAAGTTTCAGTGGTTACAATATTTTATAATACTGCATCAGGTCGAGTTGACTTGGGTGATGAGACACGAACTTGTGCTATACTAGATTAGGTGACCTGTTGCATTATGCGATGTAATCTCGTGCGTACAAAGTATTGCCCAGAGGCACAAATGTCGTGTGGAATATGCTATATAGTATAGGTTGCATGATTGATCATGGTCATGATTCCTTACATGATATAGTTACTTTTGCATTTGTCACTGCTCATGCTTTGCCTTTTCCTCTTTGCTATGCGTTTGCCCCTGGTCTTTTCGGAATCTTTGGGTCACTTTCTCTTTCCATTTCGATCTACAGGGGACGGCATGGGAATTCATACCATATCTGGCTTTACGTCAGACAAACTCACGAGAGGTTGCCTGGTCTTGCATGAATCTGCGTTGGTGTGCCAATCACGTCCGATTGTGCCACGTTTTGTTGTGTTCTGTAATTTCCACTTACCATATCCAATCTATCGTATGATACGTTTGCGGGCTACATCATTTGTACGACATAAACATATATCGCGAGTGTGATTGACACAACTGGCAGCGGGCCCAGCCTAAGATGAAGAGCTACCCAAGCTCAAAGTCAGATAGGGATATCCCAAAGAGAAGTCAACCCGGTGACTCACACCACACGCGCCAGCACACCGCTGCTGGACTTTTCACCTGCCGCTATGCGCTGTCCAACAGCGAGATCCACGCCCACCCACCTCGCGGCTTGAGCCAGCGAGCAATCGCCGGAGATCCTGGAAACGACACTGACCTGGCTTCACAGCAAGGCGAACATACCTGTGGGAATTCACACTCCCGAAACTTTCTTTTGCTGTGAAACACGTTCCGAGAGCCAGTTCTGAGCCAATTTCCGATGAGCATTCGTCTGGAGACTGGAGTCTTCATCGAAGAGCTGGAAGGCTCCTTGTTCCAAAACAATTCGGAGCAGGGAGGCATCCATTGGCTTCGTTAAAGGATCTGCCAACTGCAGAGACGTGGGGATCCACCGGAACTTGCAGTGCTCTTGGCAACGTTCCTTTATCAAAAGCACTTCCAGAGTTGTGCGATATTCTTCACAAGTGGGCATCGCTCGACGACTGACAAGATCAAACAAGGATTTACAATCTGTAACAACTACTGCATGATGCATACGAGAAAAGGAAAGAGCAGGGTTTCTCCAATCAAATTGATCTACCATGAGTGTTCCCCAGAGAAGTCGACACCATCCCATTTTATCAACACTTCGAGACATTGAGAAAGCTTCGGCTGATAAAGTGGATCGCACCACACGAGCGATCTTCTTGGATGACCATGTAAGAGGGCTAAGAGGAGCCTTCTGATTGGCATCTAGCTGAGGAGTCGTTGCACAAACCAAGGTTCCCTGAAATGACGACAATTGTTTAGGACTTGCAAAAGAGGCATCTCCAAAAACTACATGAGTCAAATCCTGAGGCTGTATAGGTCTGAAATAGATACAAACATCCGAGGTCAGTTGAGCTTCACGGAGGACCTTATTCGCCAACATGAGTGTTTGAACCGTAGGTCGTGACAACTGTACTTGAACTTCTCCCAGTTTCGAGGCCATGTCTGGTCGAGTATGTGTGGTGGCATACTGAAGACTACCAATCAAAGCTCTAAGTCGTGACAGCTCACTCTCCGTGGCAGGATCTTCAGACTGTTCTCTACGTTTCTTTCCAATGTCAATCGATGGAATGCTTTGAACATACTCTTTCTGGGATGCCTTGATGCTGAAATCGGGATTCTGTTCCAGAAGTATTCCAGTGAATACAAACTTGCGTTGTTTATACGCCCCGAATGGCAAAACTTTACGCAACATCTCTACCCGAGAATGAAACCATTCATCACCTCCGCAAACGCCATCGTCCACGTGAGTCCCCAAAACCCCATGCAGGGTTCGAACACCGTTTTTGACGGTCTCCAGGTAGTGGATGCATGGCTCCAATGGATGAACTTTGAAACCCAGTTTCTGTAATTGACCAGATAATTCCTTGTAAAACAACAACGGTGCGTCCACTCGCCCGTAGGCATTGCCTACCAGGGCACATACCTGATCAGATGACAACTGAAGTTTATCTCGAAGCTCTCGTGGTGGTTCCATCGCCAAAGGGTTTCGTTCATCTGCTTTACCCCGAAGGAAAGCCGTCTTAATATCGAAGGAGGTCAAGACCCAACGCTGTGATGAAATGATCTGCAAAATTGTATGTCGCCCCTCTCTGGTGAGAGTTGGTGCATCTCTACTTACTTCTGTAAGCTGTGGATCTTGATATCCTAAGACAACAAGTCTGGCCTTTGCTTTGCGAGATGAATTGGAACCATCTTCAGATGTATCTTTCCAAGTCAGCACCCATCTTGACTGGAGGATCTGATTGGGATTGAGATGTTTTCGAAGGATTGGTTTCAAGGCACTTGTTTGAATCCAACAGTTCAACTCAGCATCTTTGGCAGCATTGAATAATTTCTGATCTTCAACGGAGAGATGCTTCACATTCACCTCAGCTCGAGCTCGCTTGCTCGCAGACGCTACCTGTGCCAATTCTTCCGGTTTCGAGGATTGAGCCCAACTCAGAATGTCTTTCTGAGTGAGAGGCACTTCCAACACAAAACATTGTTCTGAATTGTGGGTGAGTGGCTCTTCCAAAAATGGCAAATCATCTTCTGCTAAACACACCTCATTACAATTGCCAGCTTGAAACTCTGTCCAGTTACAAATGGTCAGCACTTCCGAGCAGTTCAAAATCTCGGCGAAGTGATTGTCACTCTCAGCCTCAGCGGGTTCGTCTGCTATGGCACTTCCAGGATCTGCAAGGGATCCAACGGGAGATTCAGGAGGACCAGATTCCACGATGCTTTCCGGTGTTACTTCACTTTCAGGCTGTTCGCTGACTTGTTGACTCAAAGGAGGATCTATCTCATCGTTCGGAGATGGAACAGCTACACTAGGACTGTACTCACTATCGAACAATTCAACACCAGGAAGATCTGGACCCTCATGTGGCTCCCGGGGTTCATCAGCACTGGGAACTCCAGTCAAGGAATTCCATTCTCTGATGGAAGCTGGGCGGAGACTTTCAGGTGAGCTCCGAAGCATACGGTCTCCATGGGATATCCATACTATGGACGAACCATCAGTGCATAACACCTTAGCTGGACCACACCAACGACCAGTCTCTCTACGGTTGGCCTTCATCCTCTTGTGCCAATACATCACATACTGTCCTGGAACAAATGGACTCCTCATGGGACATGATCTTCGGAGTATGGCACGGCGGATCGATGCGTCGTTGTCAGCTAGGAGAAATTGTTTCCGGGCAGCTGAACGAATTTCCAGGCTACGTCGGAATCTCTCACCTTCCAAGTCTTCACCGAGAGCTAGACTATGAGACATGGCGTTCTCGTCCGAAGTCAGTGATGCTGGGATTCTAGATGATTTTCCTAGCACAATCTGTTCCGGTGAATAGCCTTGGTGGCGAGTGAGAGCATTCTTGGCCTGGAAACAAGCACGGAGAACCATGTCGAACTCTGTCACATCAGCGATGGTCTTTTCGCCATCAAAACGGTCAAGCATGTTCTTGAGCACCGCTCCATGACGTTCGATTCTACCCTTCTGCCATGCTTCCGTAGTCAGTTGGATGATGCTCCCATTCTGTTGAAGGAAATCAAACCACTGATCTGATCGAAATTCTCCGGCAGGATCCGAGTACACTAAATTTGGGTTACCAGCCCATGATGACCACATGTTCCCGAAAGCTTCAATGACGTGCTCACAATGACGGTTCTCAAGACGCTTACCCAGATGGAAAAGTGAGGACTCATCAATGCAGTGCAACACTAACACTTGAAATCCTGCACGACCACGCCAGAAGAATCCGTCCATGCCTATTACATCGTTGAATTCCTTGGGTTCATGAAGTCTGGATGGTCGCTGGTGTCGAATAGAGGTCGACTCAACACATGCATCGCAAACGTATTCACGGGCTGCCTGAACTATTGCGTCGGCAGCACCTTGAACCTGCAAATGACTTGCGAGGACCTGAGGATCAGGATGTCCCAGTTGCTTGTGCAAGTTGATTAAGTCACTCTTTTCTTGGGAACTCAAGTTTCTGAACTTGGGACCATGTAGGGGTATCGGAGGTGGTGCCCATCCCTCGCAAGCTTCATTGGAGGTTCGCTCAGTGACCTGGGGCCGAGTGGCCACAGGATCCGGAGCAGCTGGATTCGGTGGATCATCACCGGCAGCTTCAGGAAATGCAGCTGGCTGGGATTCAGAAGTGGAACGTCGGCCAAAAATGGTTAATGTCAAACTGCTGGGCACATGTTTACGAATGCGAAATTGTCTGGTGGCATTATGCCAATCTTCTACTTGTCCTACAATGATTTCTCCTGATTCACGATGTTTACTGACTGTTACTCGCAACGGATAGTCTCGGGATGCTGGTGCCTGCAAAGGTACCTGATACCTTTCTGTGCCTCGACAAATGAAATGGCTCTCAGGAATCATGTCTGGTATCAATTGGGATATGCGATGTTGCAAATCTGAATCCACGGAACATCGGTGGTTACCCACTCGTGGTGCCTGAGATTGCAGAGCCTCCAAAATCAACTTCCACTGCTCTGGAATGGAAGGTCTTGAAGGAAGGCTCTCGGAGTTGCTGGCTTCAGGAACTACGCTAGCCGGATTGCTCACACTTGGCATGGGTGCATCCAAATCAATGGGGGCATGTCCAGTGGCTGCGGGAAAAGAAAATCGCAGTCGCTTCTGAGGGGGTTCATCCTCCATATAAGCTTGTTCATCTAAACCCACATGGTCATGATGTGTCATGCTCAAATGCTTGGCAATCTGACTCGCGAAGCCAGTGCAGTATGTGGCACAGAACTGGCTCAGTCTCTGGGACTTGCCAGCTATGCTGGCATTTCCTTCGATCCGTTGATGATCATGATTGGAAAGACACTTGCGATCATGAAGAAAATGAAACAACTGTTTTGATGACGTGACAACAACACTGCTCTTGCGAATGAAAAACCGAGTCTTGGGCACATGGAGTCCAAAACGACACATGTCAAACTGAGCTGACACCGCATGTGGAAACACTCTCTGCATTGGTTTCTGCTTGAGAAGATGGGAACCTAGAGGCTGTTCAACATGGAAGTGTTTTCCCCTCTTTACCTGATACAAGCAAAGTTGAGCACAGGGCCTGACGTGAACCTGTTGAGCCTCTTGTTTGGCAGTGATTTGATCATAGAGTTGAAGGCTCTTCCACTTATTCAGGTGATTCCAACCTGACCACGGGCCACACTCCGGAGCCAACCACACATGCTCCGGCTGGAGCCGTTCGATCAACTGCCACAACTTGTGTCTCCCTGCAAATGTGGAGAGGTCCCCGTCCTTCTTAGTGAATCTATAACTGGTCAAACCCAACTTCTGAACTGCATCTGTCAGGGGGCTATGATCATTTGCATAGATCTCGAGCAGAAACACAGAACGGTTGGTCTTGGAGATAGCTCGGTCGCTCAAGTCCTGGATGAGAGAGTTTTCCACCGACTGGCAAACATGGTTGATTCTTTCTTGAAATCCTGAGTTATGATACTTCTTCCACGGAGATTCATTCCCTAGGAATTGCTTCATGGACTTCACATCCTGATGCAACTGACTCTGACTTAGCCAAGTGGTCTCATCTGGACTCAGGACTCCAAGTTGGGACGAACCGTGCGGCAATATCGGACAAAGTCTTTCTGTTCGTCCGACAGATGCTGGTACCGAGAAATGCTCCATTGGACATATCCCGGATCGGTCCGAAGCACGAATTCGAACGTGTGACCACGGTGCTTTCTGCCCCAGCTCACTACGAAGTTGCCCCACTCCTCCAAGGTCAGGTTGCCAGGCAGAGGAAGAGTCAATGCTGGCACGGCATTGTTGGATCCCGTTGCTGGAGTCACCATCGTCTCCACCACGAACTCCTCTTCCTCGAGCACTTCGGTCCAAGCATGACTTGCTGCCGATGATGGAGGAGTCCTGAGAGGGATTCCAGCAATGGCCTTGGGAGCCGGTGTTGACGCCGGTCTGCTCTGTGGAGTGGCCAGAGGTGTTGAGCTCGATGATGCTCCTCGAACACCTGGGGGAGGAGTCCTCTGTGGGCTGGCTTCTGGAGGAACTTGAGTGCGACGACGAACATCCTGAGGCACTTGTTGTTGATTCATCAGGGACTCGAGCAACTGGCGTTGATTCTGGAGCTCGAGCATCATGCTTGTCAGATGTTGACCCGCTGCACCTTCGAGGTCTGGATTGTTCTCTTCGATCAGGACATCTTGTTGCTCCAACTGCTGCACGAATGCTTGCAGAAGAAGAGTCAGCAACCCGATGACGGACTCGGCCACGGTCTTGAGGGCTGACACCATGCTCGGCATGTTGGGTGGCTCGATCGGGGACGTCGCAATCCGGCGATGGCACTAGATGTCTGCTGGAGCACGGCTTCCGATGGGCACCCTTCTGAAACATGAGGCGATGTGATGAATGCTTGGCGAATGAAAACTTGCTAGTTGGCACAAGTGATCCCAATGACATTGATTTATCCCCATCAACATCACTATCCCGCACTTGTGAATCTGGCGGCTTGTTCTCTTCATTGACGCTACCCACAAAATCATTGGTGATACTGCGATGATCAGGTGGTTCACATAAGTCCAACATATCCAGCAAATACAAACCAGTGGGACTGAGTGACAACTTGATTGGCTCTGAACTAACACGAGGGAGGCAGCAGCTGTCTGTCTGAGTATCCAAGGTGCCCTGCAAGGATTTGAAAGCCCTCTTGGAAAATAGGAAAGGGGTGTTCCCAGTCACCACCTCCACTGACAACCACAACTTCCGATCACCGGTGCATTTGAGAGGAAGTCTTACCTGATACATGCTAGTCAAAGATTGATTGTTGCCAAAACGAAATTTCACCTGACTGGATCTGGTGGTGATGGCTTCCCGAACATGTGTGGGCAACTGTTCCTGCATGCGCTTCAATGTTTTGTCACCTATGATGGATCTACTCGCTCCGGTGTCCAAAATGGCCCGGGTGGCACTCTCAGCTTGTGAGAGCATGATCATGGACGAAGGCTCATCGGTCAGCGAAGGTCCAGGTCTCCTCAGCAATGGGGCTGTGAACTTGATGAACTTTCCGTGGCGAACTGGCTTACCGGTCTGCTTAAGGAAACGTGACATGCGATGGTGAAGATTATGTTGAGCCTCTACCTTGGATGTATGCCAACTAACAAAACATGTTGCATGGGAACATGACAACTGCGGACATGATTCGGATGCTTCAGGTTCGGATTCCACTTCAGAGATGGACTCATCCAAAGCGGTGGCTGCATCGAAGCTCATGAATGGCTGTGTGAACACTACATTGGCTGTGGCAGCCGATGAGTTCATGGAGGGATTCTCTGCTTGATTCTGGGGACACTCTGCTTTCCAGTGTCCGAGGACACCGCACTTTCGGCAACGGCTTTTGGCGATACGGGCCAAGAGCTGTTCACGGCCCTTGGAAGAGCCTTTGGACTTGGACTTGCCTTTGCCGCCAAAGCCTTTGCCCCCACGGCCCTTGGTGGGCCAGAATCCGCGGTTCCGACGCTTCTCCAAGAGGCGTGTCCTCGCCTCGATGTAAGAGGTCATCGCCTCTTGCATATCTGGAACCTCCTGCAGAAATTCCTCGAGTTCATTTTCAAAATTGCATACAGCGACAGCATCGCTGTCTTCTTGAGCAGCCATGGCCTCGATGTAGTCCTGGTCCGCCTCCGCACCATCAGGCTCCTCGAAGCCTGCATAGAAGGCCCTATCTTGGGCTCCATCACCTGTCACCTCATCCGGCTGGTGGTCTACCGTGAGTGTGTCATAGACCTTGTTCTTGGTTGAAGCTCGTCCGGCTTGAACTTCACTGAAGAATCGGCTTCCCAGAAGACGATAGGATTTCACCACCGGGGCATAGGAGAGCTTCCCTTCATGCTCAAGCAAGATCCGCTTCTTGTCCTCGGCGGGGAGTGTGGATTGCTTCAACAGTACGTATGCACGTACTTCTTCCAAAGTGGTCCCGCGAGCAAGGAGCTCTTCAAAATTGGCGTCCATCCGCGACAGAAAACTGTCGTGGCTCTCGTCCGCCCGTTGGACGGCCTGGTAGAGCGCTTTCTCAAAGTACTCATAGCGCGCCTCCAACTCAGTGCTTCCCCAAGATCCGCCAATGGCGGTGATGAGTGCAGCAACACCGCTGATAACCTGCCTTTTGCGATTACATTGAAGAATCAAATGCATACTGAAGGTCTACATGAAACATACCGCTTAGAACAGAGCGGCAAACTTTCCAAATAGCGCTAAGAGAAACTTGTCATATGTGACTGTCTACACCCCAGGAGGGTTTCGGATATGAGGTGAGGGCAATTGGATCTGTTGGACTCGTTTCACTTCCAAACATCGACATGGTCTTCAGGAAGAGCCCGAGACACAGTCAAGTTGGAGCCCAAACCTTCAACCTGCATGGCAGAAGTCTCAGTTCGAACAGCAATCATCGAACTCGAAGAAGAAGTGGAAAGATACGGAAAGATGCCATCTGACCAAGAGGTCATGCCATGTGTGCAGGGGTGGAGGGCTGCCAGCTCCTAAGCCAAAAGCTGCACCGAAGCCTATCGAAGCTGAATCCTTGGGTTTGCATCCCAGAAGCTGAGCTGAGCCAGTTTGAGTTCCTTATGTTTCTTCTTTCCTTGAAAATTTGAAGCGCCAAACATCGCCAAACTGTTTTTTACTCAGCTGTTCATGGGAAAGGACGTGCCGTGTCAGAACTCTTCCGTGAGTAGCCTCGTGACTGCAGGTTTGTTCACCAACGGAGACCTTGCGACCCCCGATGTCGCCGCAGATGTCCAGGATGACAATTGCATGTGTCAAAGAGTGCTCTCCATGAAGGAAGTCAAGATCTGCATGTTATATCTAAGTTTCAGTGGTTACAATATTTTATAATACTGCATCAGATCAGTTGACTTAAGTGATGAGACTTGAACTTTGGCTATGCAGAGAATTTGAGCTGACTTTCTACAGGGGCAAACTTTCCCTCAAGAAATCTTTGACATGTAAGCATACACATGCACACAGGCAAATATGTGGAATACATATCATGTGTTAATACGTGGTTAGAGGCAAACATGTTTTACGTACGTTACACAAACGCTGCTACGTTCATGGGTTACGACACCATTTATGCAAGCACGTATAATGTGCAGCAGCAGTACATACAATACGATGCCAACATCATTTGGCCGTTTGGCATTTCTTTGGATCCAACCATTTGTACGTACATATTTTTCTGTCCAAACAATTTCTAATGGAGGATCCGGAGGTTAAAAAGGTGTTGCTTTGAATGTTTTTCGGATTTACGCGATTGTTTTTTTTTGCATTCTTTGCCCAGATGTGTACGCAAGTGAGTTGTAAGTGCTTTCGCCTTTCTCACTGATAGCGAGGGTCGTTTTTTCCTGCAATATCTTGATCTTTATTTTGCATTGGATCCATGATCCAGGTACTGTAGTTTTTTCATCTATTTTCTCTCTCAATTTTCATTCTGGACGTCAGGCTACACCAGACTGCAGTTGGTTGCAAATGATGCTTCGATTTCTTTCTTCCGGTCAACCTTCGTAGTACAAATGTTAAGATAGAGCGAATGGCGTTCCATGTCTATTCCTGTTTTTATGTGATATATAATGTAATGATCTATCCACAAAAGTGCATGCGCATGGAGTGCCACGTTGATCTCCCAGCTTCAAATTCCGTTGAACTTCGAAAAAAATCTTTCACAAGTCAATGACTTAGTTCATGAACAGGGACAAATTCGTTTGTTCAGTTGAAAGGTTCGTTTAGTCAAGTCCAAATTTTGAAGTCCCTGAAAGCAGGACCAGAACCGCCAGCCACAGGATGGAAGGAGCCATGAAATGACAGGGTTTGCTGAAGCTGTGAGATCAAAACGAAGATGTGGCGAACATAATGTTGGCATTTTGGAAAATCGAGATGGGACACAAGCCAGTTCTTGAAGAAGCCTTAAGGAAACGTAGTGTAGCATTTCTCGATGATGTTCTGTGTGAAAGAGATGCACCACAGAAGAGAACCGTAGGACAGACATGCCCAGCGGAAAACTTCCAGAGGCACGACATGTTGAACCATGCATCCACTGGCTGTCCCTGGCCCTGATCACGATATCACAAATCTACAAGATATTCTGCACCATTCTTTTCATCATTCTTTACATCATTCTGCACATTTTGCAAGTTGTAGATTGCACCTCTCATCAGACATTTTACAGTCTGCATCCTCCGACTGTAGAGTCGCGCTTGCAAGCAACTTTGCTCATCCGATGATTGCGTTGTTTGAAAAATGGATCCATTTTCTTTCAGGAGAGCAGAGATGGGCTTTCGCGACCTCCCCCAGGGCTCAGCCCCCCTGCTCATTTCAAGGCCAGTTTCGAGATTCTTGCGCTGAAGACTGAACAGTGGACTCTGGTTCAGGAGGAGAACTCTCACAAGGTGGACAATCTTGCAGAAAACATTGAGTTCGGCTTTGGAAGGCCTCAAATTCACAACCAAAACTTGAACTTTGATGAACTTTGTTAATTTCGCTTCTGATTTTGGTTCTGATCTTTTTCCGCATTGCTTTCCTGCTTGCACTATCTTACGTTCTTGTCTTTTTGCCCAGATTCAAATTCACGGTCAAGTTTCATACTGTGTTTCTAGAAGATTCATGACTTTTTGATGACTTTTTCAATGACTTTCTGCTTTGCAAGGGCAGCCGTTCCCTCAAAGCCGCTGGCGAGTGACTTGCAAATGGGGTGCGCTGCGGAGATTTGTAGCCACAGCCGAATGACTCCCATGTCTGATACTGCCAGGACAGAATCCTACAGCACAACGTCAAAGCAGCCAGGACGTGCATCAGCTCTAGATGCAGAACTTTTTGGATCTTGGTGGAGTGGCATTCTTGACGTCTTTCGATCTCCTTCGTAAATATCCTGTTTCGCGAAGTCCTGTCAATTTTTATAAGACGATGAACATGCTTTCTGCCATGCCGCTGTCGTTCGCTACATCAATGGCATACTTGACCGGGCAGGACCTACGTTTAGGCTGCCACCACCCCCGCAGACACCACCAACTCAACCACCAGCTCAACCACCAGCTTCCAAAAGTCAAGTCCCATCCTCAGGATCTGCTTTAGAATCACTTTGGAGCACTATTGCTGTTGGTTTGTCAGCACGGATATCCCAAAAACCTACTAAATTGAATGCTCTGGTAGGCCGAACCCAACGCTTTGCTCTTTGGTTGCTGTTTATCCACCGTTTTTCTTGACCAGAATCACAATTGATAGATTTCCAGATCTCAGTCTCAGACTCTGCATTTGCTGGTGGTCCTTTTCATGGAGAAGTAAGAAACGAAAAAGAAAAGTGTTGCTTATTTGTTCACCCAAGGCCGAACCCAAGCTGGATCCTCAAGTCAGGAATTGCATTCCTATGTCAAGAAAGCAATACTACGTGAGAGAAAGACTCTGAACATGTCAAAGCTGATAGCATTGCGCTTTCTGGCTCTTCAGGATACACATTGCCTCAGCAACAGCCTCATCTATGGGTGGACTACAGGTCGCTTGGCCAACCAATGCACTGAACTGTGGAGCTCCCCTGAACAAAAGGTCAGAAGCGGCAGACCCCCTCCCTAATTCAGAAAGCAATAGAAAGCAAGGCAATGCGTTTGTTTGTTGTGTTGCAAGAGTCCGAGGATAGCTTGAATAAGCTCCAATAGATTTGTCGATAACAGATCGGGATTGGCTTGCCAAGCGCGTTCGGAAGAAGACTCACTGCATTTGCTGACCGAAGCATCTTTTTGCGAACGGTAAAAAGTCTCTCTCAGAACCCTAACAACCTGCCTTTGTCCATGATGCACCGACTTTTTGCGGTTCATACATGAAGAATCAAATGCGTACTGATGGTTACATGAAAAAAAACAACTCGGATAGCATGGCAAAGAGAAACTTCTTGTATGTGATTGTCTACACCCTAGGAGGGTTTCGGATATGAGGTGAGGGCAATTGGATCTGTTGGACTTGTTTTAGTTCTAAATATCGACATGGTGTTCAGGAAGAGCCCGAGACACAGTCAAGTTGGAGCCCAAACCTTCAACCTGCATGGCAGAAGTCTCAGTTCGAACAGCAATCAGCGAATTCGAAGCTTAGTGGAAAGATACGGAAAGATGCCATCTGACCAAGAGGTCATGCCATGTGTGCAGGGGTGGAGGGCTGCCAGCTCCTAAGCCAAAAGCTGCACCGAAGCCTATCGAAGCTGAATCCTTGGGTTTGCATCCCAGAAGCTGAGCTGAGCCAGTTTGAGTTTCTTATGTTTCTTCTTTCCTCAAAATTTGAAGCGCCAAACATCGCCAAACATCGCCAAACTGTTTGGAACTTTACTCAGCTGTTCATAGGAAAGGCCGTGCCGTGTCAGAACTCTTCCGTGGGAAGCCTCGTGACAGGTTCGCTCAATGGAGACCTTCCACAGGGCGCTGGAGATGCACAGGATCGCCTCGCTGAAGTCTCCATGTGGAGCTTCCAATCGTTCCCATGCTCACCACTTCATTTGCATCGTTTGTGATGGAGAGCATTCTGCTTAATCAGGTTCAAACAAGTTCAAACGAGATTCGGCCATGTGCGAAAGCATGCGATACTCTGCGATGCTATGCTCTATGCACAGCTTCATAAATCTGAGGACAACGAAAGGTATATAGGAGGTCGTCTTTTTAAGCCAATTATTAAAATAGTGTGCGCAGACAGACTCAGTCTTTCAGCCTTTGGAGGTTTTCATTATCCGTGCCTTTGCCAAAGTTTGGTGGTTTGCCTCAACCTACGGCGCTCCCCCGTATCCTTTTCGTCTCCCTTGAACTCCGGGATTTGCATCTCCGTCTCTCGTGAATCTTGTAATCTTATCTCCCAGCTCCTGTTTGAAGCATCCAATCCAGGGCGAATCTGGGGTGCCAGTTCTGTATCATGTCATGTTGTAGTACACTGAATATGGGTATGCTTTGAGTCCGCATTTCCATACGAACACACAGACATTGTTAGTACACCGACGATACGCAGTGTATAGAAATAACTTTGACGAGTGCTGCCAGTGCTGCAGATGTTTGTTGTCGGCATTCTGAGTCTTCAGTGTTGCCTTGAAGACTTGGCACAGCTTGGCGCTTGAATCAGGACGAGAAAGCCCCGGATGGCAGGAGAGATGAGTTCCCAAAACCTGGAGGGCCTAGCAGGGCGCAGTGACAGGCATGATCCAAACGTGAGGAGATAGAAGATGATAGAAGTGACCTGATTAAATGATGATGCACAGAAACTACGACTCTGAGCAGCTCACATGTTTCAGCACATGTTTCTTTGTGTTGAAGTTGCCCAGAGGGGAAGCGGCAGGACGGATAGTTCCTCTTGGCGCCGCGGCAAAGAGGCAGTTTCTTTGGCAGCTTCAGTCCTCGTTTTCTCAACTTCTTAAAGTGGTAAAACTGGCAGTCAGAAAGTTTTTCTTCAAGTTCTTTTAAAGCTTTGGCAGCAACAGGACGAGAAAAACCAACCGCAGGATGGAAGGACGGCGACGGAACAACCTAAATCTCGCATTTTCACAAGTTTAGTCATTTTTCTACAGGTGTCTTCAACGGTGTGTATCTTGATTTATCGCTTTAATTTAACTCATCTTTGATGTCAAGCTTGGACGAGGACAGAAATCAGCTCTTGGCGCCGCAAACTTGGAGAGGCATCGAGAGAAGGGAAAAGAACTGAGACAAATTGAGAGAAGGGAAACAAAATAAGCAAAGGATAAGCAAAGGATAAGAAAATGATAAGATAATGAGAAGACAATGATAGACATAAAATATGAATACAACAGCAAGAGAACAAGTCTGTATATGAATGGAACCAGAGAAAGTTGAGAGATGAATCAATGATGAGAATGATGAGAATGATGAGAATGATGAGAAAGATAAGAATGATAAGACGGAGAATATGATTTCTGAACGTGCCTTCTACTTTAAATAGCATTCAACTGCTCGCATTGAGTGTGTTTTCCACAAAGAGCTTGCTTCTTCACAGAGTCTTCCATTGGTTCTGCAGTGTCCAAAGATAACAAAGCAAGACATTCAAAACTCGAGTGCTACATGCACGATGAGGGCCATGAGAAAATTGCATTATCTTTGTCCGACTCCAACTCGACAGTTGTAGGCAAATCTTCGCTTGAGGGATCTAACGTAATTGCTTTCAGTGATGAGTTTGCCCTGTGCTGGTTTAGCTTTGGTACATTTCATGGTGCTATATATTTCTACATACTTTTTATGTTCAGAATCGAAAACAGGTTTTGGATTTCTAGTGACGAAAGGTCAGTTGGGAAAAAAGGTTTTGGCAAGATCTGTGGTCGGATGGAAGGTGTTTGACACCTCCAGGGTTCAACGGACAAAGGATTTTTAAAGGGAGTGAAGTTCATTCGCAAGAAAGTGATGCTGAGAACTGAAGGGATCTGAAGCGATCTGCAGGGATGCTAAGAACATGTTCCTCTGAAGAATCCACAGATATTCCAACGCGGCAAGGATGAGAAGGCTTTCGCCGAGCGTCGGAATCGGAAGGAGTGGAACAAGCCCAAGGCGAACGCTCCAAAGGGTTTCCGCTTTTTTCATCACCTTTTGAACAATCATTGAATCAACATTCACTTGTTCTTTCAAATCCTTTTGATATTTTGTTTGTTCTTTTTGAATTGATGTGTTTTTTTTTTGGTGTCTTTTTTCTTAGCTGACTTCAGCTCTGCTTTACATCGAAGTTTGCAGGTCATTGAAGCTGCCCCGAGCGGCTCGCTGACAGGGCTGACTTCTACCAGCATGAGACCCGCGTGGATGAGACCCAAAGATCCCAAGGAGACCGTGGTCTCGGTCTGTCGCGTTGTCGAATCGAAGGGTTGCGGATGGCAGGAAGAGGAGAAGTTTCAGGACAAGTCGAGGCCTCAGAAGATTTTAAACTGAAAGTATCTTTAGATTTGATTAAACAAAAATCATTTTAAATTTTTGATTTTCATTTCATTTAAATGATTTTCAGTGCATTGCACTCTTACCTCACAAGATTCTTGTAGTCTTGATAGATTTTACTATCTCTTTCTCACATCTCATCATTGTGAGTTTCTCTCAGGACAGTGTGGTCGGAACAGAAATACTCACGTTGTCTTCTGCTCCAAGCGAAGGAGAAACCACACGAGGCAGGAGAAAGTTCTCGAAATCGGGGCGCACTTTTGCAGGGATGCAACAAGACGTTCAACATGATGCAATGATGCAATGAGTTCAACATGATGCAACAAGAAAGGGAGAGGACGTTCAGAGACAAGAGAGGACACTGAGGACGATGGGTTTTCCACAAGCTGAGACTCGGTCCTTCATCTTTTGTCCAAGCAGAGTCCTGAAGCTCAAACCACGCTGCACACAGAAGCATTCTATTCGTGAAGAACTTTGCGTAAAAATTTGAAAACAGTCTTTTCCAGTCTTTTCCTTCAAACAATTTTGAAGACCGTACCTGTTCTGACACAATGCTAGGCATGGTCGCAAGCAACCAGAATTTAAGGGGAAGATGGAGAATCTGGACACAAAGTGAAGCTGTGAAGCTTGTTTTTCCAACGAAAACCACACGAGTCTTTTGCAGGCGCCTGAAGTGATGATGCCGACTACCGGCCCTCGCCCGAAATACAGGCTGGTGATGGCTGGTGTTGGTTGGCACGTCCTTTCTGTCCAGTCTCTTCTTTAGCGTCATGAGAGTATTGAAGATTGATAGGATTCATGGCATTTGAGTGCCGCTTCGAAGGAAAGAGAAAGACGATGACCATCACGGCGAGGATGAAGAGGAACGGAAAGAGAGAAAAAGAAAGGCAGCACAGGGAAGCACAGGGCAAAAGGGGAAGGGCAGATCAGCAGAGATGGTCACCCTGAAGCAGAGCAAGGGCCCTTGCGGCGCTTCCCGACTGTCTCTGTCTTTGTGTGTTTAGGCAAGAGAAGCAAAGGAGGCGAGAATGGCATCAGATCTTAGTGGCCGCTGCCTGGGACAAGGATAAGCAATTGTTTCATTTTTGCATTGTGTTCAAACAAGGAAGAACATGAGAGAAACATAGTCCAGAAATGTCTAGAAGAACCTTCAAAAGATAGATGAAATCCAATACTCCCAACCCCGAGCGGGCAGGACTTGAAAATTCAATAGAAGCAATGATCTTTTGGCATCATGTCACGTGCAGGCATTTTTTCAATGTCCTTATTGCGCGAAAACCACATATGCAGATTTGTTAATTGTTTTTCTCAAGGATTTAGAAGGTTTTTTTTTGTCCAGCACTTCATGAACACGCAAAATAGCGAGATTTTTGTTTTCCATCAAAAAAGACATTCTCCAAAAAACCAGTACTTGAGACGTTTTTGCAACCAGCCTTCAAGAACGCTTGGCTTCCTAGTTCGTGTTTTGAGCATGATCTCGTCGGAGTGATCATTCCGTGCCCTTTCAACCTCGAAAGCAACGGGTTGCAGGTGTCCTGATCCTGCAATCACTCAACCGTTCTCGGGGATTGGAGTGAAGCTAAGGATTCAACATGACCGCGGCATTTTTTTGAGTTGTGCCATCGAAAGGTGTGGACCAAAGACACATCATCCACCATCATCCTCTCCAAATGCTTGGTTTTTGGAAAGCAAACGCCGCAGCTAAACTTGGGAGTGCCTGACTTTGGAAGCCAACAGAGTTCCGTTTCATGTATCACACAGCTTGTTTGGTCAACGTGAGTAAGCGGAACTTGAAGACACAAAATGAGAATCCGAACACAGCGTTGCACACGATGTTACAAATTCAGTCCTGAAGTGTTTGAAACATCAAAGCAACCTGTGAAAGGGGCGAGCCATGAAGCAAACGAGGAAAATCGATCCACCGAGCGATGAAATGACGCGATTCAAACGACTAGACGGAGTGCTTCAGGTTGTCACACGAAAAAATGCGACAACAAAAAACACCAATGCGAAAAAACAAAGCACCATTCAGCCTTTCAAAATGCCGTTCTCCTAAACTTTTGCATTACATGACCATGCACCATGTAGAACAACGATTCGTTCAAAGGTGGGACAGATCGCTTGGGATAGAATATGCCAAAGTTAAAAGACTGGATTGTCAAGTGACTATTGGAACTATGTAAAGATTTGGAAAATATGAAGAAAAGTAATGTATATATATATATATATAGTTATACATTATTTACAAATATTTGCAAATTTATATAGATATAAACATTAAGCAAATGTTTAAAGAATTGAAATTTGTTAACTTCAGATTCCACGTCTCGGAGAGGCAGCTCGCCTTGCGAAAGAGGAGGCTCTCCAAGTACCTGAGGAGCACCTCGAGAGCGACAACCTCCATGAGGTGCAGCCGAGCCCAGAACTCTATGGCTTTCTACGGGGGTTTTCTATGGTTTTTCCTATGGGTTTCTAGGTTTTTTTTAATGGGTTTTCCTATGGTTTGCTATGAGTTCTATGAGTTTTCTATAGGTCTTTCTATGGGTTCTATGGGTTTTTGGTAGAATTTCTACGGATTTCTGTTACAATTTCTGCTACAACCCCCCACAAGAATCTACAATTCTCGGCAGGATGAAACGCGGACATGGCGACTCGTTCCAATGTCGTGTGCTTTCGGCTTTCGCAAGTCAGTTTGAGTGCTAGGCACCCAAGGAACCTGAAGTCAAACAGGAGGTGGAAAGGGTAAGAAGCTGAGATAAGCTGAGTTGGTCCAGGTATTGAAGTGCCGAAATTGATGATAGATGTACTGCATTTATGACATTGATAGATGGTGATGATGATGAAAGATGATAGATAGATGACAGACGATAGATGATAGATGTTTGAAATCGCATATCCTTGCGTTAAGAAGGGAACTGTTTCAAGGATTTTTTCGATGCCATTTCTGTTTCTGACTCAAGGCGAAACCACGGCGACCTGCTGTGCGGACATCGTCCTATGAGAACCTCCCGGGTGATTCCAAGGAAGAAATCGCTGGAAGTTTTTCAAGATGAGAAGCATTTGAGTAGCATTCCGGAAGCATTTGAGAAGCATTCGGGAAACATCATGAAACATGTTTACAGCATTTTACAGCACGGCACATGGAGAAATCATTGCCTACTGCAGCTTGCGCACAGGAGGTGTTGAAGCTGAAGAAAAAGCTCAGAGAAATTGAAAAAATTGAGGACCAAGAGATTGCAAATGAAGAGAACTTGTTGTTTGCCACCACTCAAACAGAATTGCAACCTCGAGATCTTGTGGGTCAGTTGATTTGCACCAGCACTTCACTCTCCAGAGTTAGGCTCCACATTGGTGAGGTCTGGAATTGTCGGGTAGGAAAGCGTAGCTGCATAGCTTCTACTGTAGGTTCCTTTCAATTCCATCACAAGAGGAATGCTGTTCCAAGTTCTCGCAAGTCCCCTGTCTTCTTCGCTTCACCTCCAGAGATGGTGTTGGTGCTTCAGACATCGGTAAGCAACATTGCAACATTGCGCTTGAAACATGGCAGAAGGAATGTATTTTCAAAAAGCCATAATGAAAAGCAAGAGGAAATATAGGTAGAAAAGATTGAACAACGCAAATGTTAAGAACTGCTCGAGAAGAAACTTACAGAAAGACATGGCCATTGGTCAAAGCTTTTTCTTTTTCCTTTTCGTGTCTCTTTTTCAAGTCTTCAAGTGTTGTTCAACTGATTTCAATGCATTGAATTTCATATCTATTACTTATCTTGATATTTATAGACAATATGACAATATTTCTGTCACTTCTTTTCATTTCTGATTGTTGTATTGTCGAGGACTCCATGTCAGTTGGTGAGAGCGTTGAGCCCCTTCAAGCCGAGAAGGTGAACAAGAAGGCGCGAAGAGAGGCACTGCTTAGTCGACCGCCCAGGGACTCCTTCACCATTTTTGGTATAGCTTGTCAATCAAAACATATTTGAGTTATATGAATACCAATGATGAGCACATCACCAACTAAATAAAGCTTTAATCCTTATAAATCCTTCTAGATCCTTGTAAGTCCTCTTGTCATACTAAGGAATATATATATATATAGATAATGATATATATATATATACATTTGCACATAATAAGGATTCTTTCTGGTCCAATTTGGGCTCCTTGCAGGAAGCATACTTGGAAGAGCTCCGCTTTTTGGAGTCCATTGTGAACGAAGGCCGCAGCACGAGTTGACAGGAACGGACACGAAGAGCTGTGCAATGCTCTGCATGTAGCCTTTGATCAAAATTGATGTCGGCAGTTAAGAATGGCAATGCTGCAACAAATAGGTGTGTATAATGCTTCATGCTTCTTCATGCATCTTCATGCATTTTCATGCATGTTCATGTATCCATGCTTCATAAAGGATTGGACTTCATCTTCGTAAATGCTTAGCGGTGTCCAATCCACCTGTCGAAGTTTGATCTCACCAGGTGAGGTGCAGACCTGAGGAGAGACTCAGCACAGACCTTTGTGAATCCTAAACCTGCTGATGAAAAATGAGGAAATCCGAATACTGTATTTCACTATTGTAAAGTTTCTTTGTAAAGTTTCTTTTTGTTTCTTGTGTGAGGGTAGAAATGAAGAACTCGTATGGCTTGTTTTCCTTATTCGACCCTTCTAACAATTTGTCAACATTGCCATTGCTTGAGAATTTCTTTCATGTTGTTTTTGGCGTATTGTTTCCTCAATATATTGCTATTGCCTTTTGCGATTTTCTATTTCCGCTTAGCTTTGCACTTCGAGACGTGTTGTCTCCTTTGCGTTGAAGGGCGGCGGAAGGGGATAAGCGGAAGTCTTGGTGAACACAAAGATGCGTGTTTTTATTTTCTGATTTGTTTTGTGTAGATTCAATTTATTTGATTTGTTTTTTTAGAGAACATGTTGAGTCAAATTTTGAGATGTTCAAATCATGTCGGGCAATGCGAAGGAGTGCACGTAGTAGTGAGTCCACCAAAGGGCTCTAGGAGCTTGCCATAGCTTGCCGTCAAGGGATCCGGGTGTCGTAGCTTCACCTTGGTGAAGAGGAGCCCTGGGCCCTGCGGCAGTTAATGCCTCTGGGCCGAAAGACTCAGAGAAAATGACTTCGAACAAATGAGACTTCTAAAAGATGACTTAGAAGACAAATTAAAAGATGACTTAAAAGGTACTTTATTTAAAGAATGATACTTTAAAGTACTTCACACTTCATAAAGAATGATGCTTCAAAGGTTGAAATCAAGGGAATTCGAATCATTTTGAATCTGTTTTTTCAATTCTTTGCCAGTTGTGCTTTTGACCCGCCAATACTCTGGCTTTGCAAAGCTTTTTGGGATGCCACAGTCACCGGTCCGCAGAACTTTGCGTGCACCAAAATGCCGAGCGATACAGAGCTGGATTTGAAGTGCACGACAGCTGCTGAGCTGACACAAAATGCAGACCATTTTCAATGAACTTCAATGTCGATGCTGTTTTTGCTGGAAGCTTTACACAACACCATGGGCGCTGAACAAGGCACTTCGAAGAGAAACATGGGAAGATCTTCTCCATTCTTCTCCTGACACTTTTCATCCTCAGAACCAGTGAAAGGTTCGATCGTAAGCTCCTTGCGCCACTCGCTTCAAGCAACAATGAAGCTTCTTGAAGCTTCGCTTCTAAGTCTACTTACTTCTTGCACTTAAGTTCCAAGCCACAACTCTTTCAGCAAAACTTGTGGCACACATGACCTGGAGTACAGCATGAAAAGCATTTGTTGTGCACTCTGATAGGAACAAGGGAGCCAAGGGGAGCCAAGCATGTTAAAGCTCTGAGATCTTCACCTTTTCAGGGTCCAGAAACATGGAGAGACCAGATCGAGCTTGGGAGTGAAGCCATGACTGCAGGACTGTCAAACAGTTGATGCTGTCCCCTCACTGTGTTCACGATCCCACGTGAAAACAAGTTTTGGCAGCTCCGTTTTTGCAGAGTGCAGCTTTTTGTGATTCCGTTTCTGATCGTTTCAATTTGATCAATTTGTTTCGAAGACCTGCCTTGAGCTGCATACCGCTGGGTTTTCTTGTCCTTCTTATCTCCGTGATATGAGCCATGAAAATTCATGCCCTCGCTAGGAAAAGATGCGCCTTTGAGCCATGAGGACTCGAGTCTCGTTTTCTGTGGACAATTAGAAGATCTGAACACAATACGCAAATTTACGCAAGATATCTTTCAATCATAAAGACATTTACTTCTCATATATTTTCTGCGCTGTTCTCCTGACTTTTTGGTAGCTTCCGGAGTTTCGATTCTGAGTTTTGGAATCAAGTGCCATATGCAAAAACTGTCACAAGATGAAATCTAAAATTGTTCTTACAAAGTCTAAAGAAACTGAACAGAGGAAGATCTGATGAAATCTGATTGTCAATGCGATTTCCCCTTTTTTCCTCCCAGTTGGCTGCTCATTCTGTGGCCCAACGTCTTGCCTCCTTTGCAGCGGGCTGCTTGGGCAACAACCTCAGAGGGTCGGTTCTTGGTGAAGGTCAACAGATTGAGGCAAGAATGTTTTCATTGAAGAACGAACCTTTCTCGTCGAAGATTTGGATTCTCAAATTGATTCTCGAATTTCTATCCTTTTCCTTTTCATCATTTTCTTCACTTTCCCAGGCTTTTTCATTCTGTGTCGAGAACTTCTCCCTTCTTCCGTCTTTCCTTTCTATTAATCTCCCTTCTTTTGTTGCAGGCACCTCCAGTCCTGTAAAGACAGCCCACCGCTTGGGAGTCATGGGCAATGTCTCGGAGGAGCGGATGCGAAAACAACAGTGATGTGTATTTTAAATAATATAAATGTGAGATGATGATGAATCATATTAAATGATGATGATACAATATGTGTAGATTATTTGATGTGAGATGAATTACATAAATGCTGTGACATTATGATGTGAAATAAATTGAATATGTGATATACATTGAATACATGGCATAAATTGAATACTCTAGTGTAGATTGCAATTCTATTTCATAGAATAATATGGTTGAATGCTTGATACGATTACGTAGATATGATAATTAGATATGGTATAGATTATTGCATATTTATTGCAAGACGTAGACAGTGAAAATAGATGATTCAATATGACTAATCAAGTGTTGTGCTTTCTTTGCATGCGAATACATATGAGAAACACATGGAAAGATTTCTAAGATGAAGCTGCAGAGTATCTCCCCATACCCAGCATTTTTGAGAGACTCACACTCTGCATATCTCCGCATATCTCTGCATCACTGGTTTTCCTCAGGAGGTGTACTGTGTTACATCTGTCTTACATTTGCATCCCTCATCCCTCATCACTCATCCCTCATCCCTCATCACTCATCCCTCATCCCTCATCCCTCATCACTCATCCCTCATCACTCATCACTCATCACTTATCACTTATCACTCATCACTCATTGAAAGCTGTCCCGTGCTTCGGTGATTTTCTTCCATTCGAAAGCTGTCCTGTGGCGCCACGGATCTTGCAGGCTGAGCTGCGTGAAATTCTGCAGCACATTGAGGCGCAGAGCCTCGCTCCAACATGTTCCAATGTCCCAACGAAGCTACAGGACCTGTAGAGAAGATATGAGAAGATCTCCTCAGACTTTACAAAGGCTTTACTTAAAGGCTTTACTTAAAGGCTTGGCAAGGAATCCTGGCCTTGAGAACTGCAGGATAGGAGAACAGGAGAACTGCAGGAGATTCGAAGGAGATACCGAGCAGATTCCAAGCAACAGAGGCGATGAGATGCGACTCGAGGAACACGACGTAGTCTTGAAGTGGCCAGGTGCTTTCGAAGCAACGAGCTGCGGCACTGGCTTCATTCTGAGAAATGCCATGGATGTCGCAGATGTGAATTTATAAACTCTATATTTATGTGTAGTTATGTGTTGTTATGTGTGTATGTTTGTTGTATGTCGTGGTGTGAGGCTGGCAACTCTGGATATCCAGAGACTGGGTAGTGGCCTAAGAGACCCTCAGGCTTCAAAACGGCTTGTTGTGACCCTCAACACCGAGGACAGATCGCAGCAGCTCATTTCAGAAAGCCTTAAAGGAGGTGGGGAGGGACGGGACCCAGGTATCCAAATGTGGGACCCATATCATGGGACCCATAGATCAGGATGGGATGAGGATGGGATCAGGATTTTGTCAGGATGGGATTTGGATATAAACATACATACATATACATGAACATGATGAACATGATAAACATGTACATCATATTATAGTTGGATAGTTCTTTTTTCAGGCCTTCCTTGTCGCGACAGGCATGCGGGGTTGACTTGGATCACATCCACTTGTACCTGCCGAAAGATGCAATGGGCAAAGTGGACCTGATTCAGATCTTCAGGAGCTCAAAGCGGGGCTTTAGCGCTTTCCAGGTACAGTTTGATCACTTTTGACTTTGAAATCATTTGAAGTCGTTTTACATCCTCTGTTAAAGATCTGATTTCGAAAGAAGAAAGAAGAAAACAGCCTGGTGCAGAGATGAACATGGAAAGTCATGGCAGGATGGATGATGGAAAGGCAAGGCCAGACTGAGAGCCCTAGAACACGATTTCGAAGAGTAAACTGAGTCAATATATCTTAAAACCGAGATCTTAGCTTCATGGAACAGTCACAGAGATGCATCAAGGACTCGACGGTTTCACAATGACTTCCCACCGCGGGTGGCAGAAGTCTCCAACGGAAGAAGGGCGTCTGCAAGAATGTGCCAAGGATTGTCAAAAATGATGCATCAAGACGATTTGACACACATATAGATGTGCAGTGTGCAGTATCTACCCTTGCAAATAAGTACACAAACCCGTACAAGTACAGCAAATGTTCTACGAAATGCAGAACTATACAGAACTACACAGAATAGAAATCAAAGATGCTACGGGATATCATCTGAATTGACACGCATTGATGACATAGGCCGCGGGAACATCTACGGCACCTCAGTCGATGCAAGCTGTGCCAATGGCAGTGACTCCGCTCGGTCTTAGACTCAGCGTACTGGAGACGCACTTTCCAATGGATGATGACGATGACGATGACAGTGACAACGACAACGACGATGACGATGACGATGACGATGACGATGATGATGATGATGATGATGATGATGATGATGATTGCCGCCAAAAATGCAAACGTTCTTGGTAGAACTCAATGTGTATTCAATATTCGAAGCCCAGTCGTTCAAAAAGAACAGAATACTGTAGACTTAGTGTGTTGGTACCTTGCACAGGTTGCGATGCCTTTGCAGACTTTGTAGACCAGCCGTCGGACTGCTGTGATGGTCAGCATGACTGATGCAGTGCCAACAATGCACCACCAGATCTCGCCCTTCTCCATACACTGGTAGCGCTTTCATCTCCCGATGTTGCTTGACATTGGTTTGACAACGTAACAGAATGTTGCGCATCTATCATCATGTTACATCATCTATTCAGGTCTATTCGTCTATTCTGTGTCGATCCAGGTTTCGTTCAAGACCTGCTGCTTCAGGACCTACCGAAAACGGATGAGCTTCCTCGGCTCAGCCAAGAGGTGGGAGCCAAGATCACAAAGACAATTGACGAAGTCATTCAAAGTTCGTCAATCACTTTTTCTTCCAGTTTTCACCGACCTTGTTCCGGTTATCACTTAGTTATGCTTATTACATTTTACATATTTTACTCATTCTTTTTTTATACCTATTACATTTTATCATTTTTCCTTGCCATTTTCTGTGCCTTTCGGATCTCAGGTCGACCAGGCTCTGTGGCTTCAAGACACCGTGGCCATCAATGCCGTGCGTTCCGTCGGAGCTGCAGTCCTTCCGGGAAGCCTCGAAGTTGGCCTTGAAAGCTTCAGAAACCTACAAAAAGATACAGAAAGATACCGAAGTTGATGAACTTGATGATGTTCGATGTCTTCATGCTTGGCAAATCCTTGAGACAAGCCCTACAGAACATATTTTCCACCCGCCTTTGATGTTCCAAGCCAAAAAACATCGCATTTGGATTGAACGTATCGTGGGGGCAATGCATGTGATTACCTCTTTGTATTCACAATTCAGAGGTCTTTCTAGGAGCAAACATGCATAGCAAAGTTGCACTTCTTCGAGGCACTTTACCACAAAGTGCCAATTGCAGAGGCCAGACTTTTCCAAGACTCCTTTTGAATTCATTCGAATTCGTTTGAATTTGTTATGAATTTGTTTTGAATGTAAGTTGTTTCCATTTGAATTCGGAATGTCTTGGCTTGTCCGACCGTAACGAAAGGTGGATGCTCTCCTTCTGCCTCTATCAAAGCGCTGCAGGTCGGACTGGGGTTCCGTAACGGCCATGCTTTCTGATTCCAGAAGATTCAGATGCTTAGAGATGCTTCAATGCCATGCCATTGCACACCCTATGCTGCATTTGATCACAGTATCATCTGAGAGACGTGACCCCGGTGCTTGAAGAAACGATTCATACGGATTCATCATTTCTGGTTTTGAGTGTGCTGTTCGTGCTGTTTCGGCATTTGTCAACTTGCAATTCAGCATTCGACAGCAACAAAATTCGCACGGGATTCATAGCTTTAAGAAGAAATGCCTCGAAAATGGTGACAACTTGGACACTTACCAGTTGCTGTTCCCTTCCATCTTCCATCTGAAATGATATATCCACTGGAGGAAACATCCACTCCGATGCTCTTGAGAACATCAGTTGCTGTACCTCCTTTGCAAGACCTGTCCTTGAGGTCTTTCTGGGGGAGTAATCGGTACGTCGTCTCCCCTTACGTCGTGTCTTTGCCTCCTTCATTGTATGTGCTCCTTCTTGATAATTCTATGTCACTTACATTAATATGATATGTCTCCTTATAATATAGATTAATTATTAATTGATATCATTTATGTCTCCTTCTGTCATTGTGGCATGTTGTCGTCTTTCCGTGATCTCTGAGGAGCAGGCGGCCTGCTCTGTCCAAGACCGCGTTACGAGCGCTGGCCGAGCTAGCTGCTGCTCCAGGCGCTCGTAGCACATCCTTTCGTGTACATCGCTGCGCATCACACATCTGTGACATGGACATAGAATTGAATAATTTAAATAAATAAATATATATATATGATAATTATGATGATATATGGGTATACAGAGGCTTCAGTTAGCCAGGGCAGAGATTGTAGAAACATCTAGAAACATGTGGAAGATTTCTCACTGTGTAACAACTTTTGCCACTGGTCGCTGAGATTTCTCCATCGCGGACACCTGGATCTCCGCTGGAGCCGAGATCATGGCAGCGTGCCTGGCAGCCATGCAAGTGACAAAGGTGCGGTGCCAGGCGTCACAAAGGCACCAAGGAAATTCGAAGAAACAAAAGAGGCAAAATAATTAAGTAATGAAGTAATGAAGTAATGTTATCAATAAGAAGTAATGAAGTAATGAAGTAATGTGATGTAATGTGTACTGAAGTACTTGTGTACTGAAGTAACGATGTGAAGTAATGTGCAGTAATCGATGTGAAGTAATGTGCAGTAATGATGCGAAGTGATGTGATGTGATGATGTGATGTGCAGTGATGTCAAGCGAGTACAGAAAAGTCTCAGAGGAGAACGTCAGGTCACGGCGAAGCTTGGTGAGGAGACACTCGATGCTCTTTGCCGTCACTCGGAGATGACTTGGAGATGACTTGGCTTCGTTGGGTTTTGATGAGCACAGCAACTCTCTGTAACAGCACATGATGCACACGTCTGAAGGCCGACTACAAACCGATGCCACTACGGCAAGGGTGTTGCAGGTCCAGTGCATTCCTTCAACTCATTGAACTCATTCACAATTCTATTTCATGAGTTTTCTCCAATTTTCTAAGTGAAAATTCTCGACTCGAATTGTCTCATTTCTCGATTTCGAAACTGTGAGTTGCGCGTTTCCGTCGCGTCCAGGTCTTGTCCGGGCTCGAATGTGCAGAGGTCACTGAGGGTCAGAACCGCCCTGGTGCCAACGGTACCACCGTTTGGTGACAGTCATTTGTTGAGTCTGATTCAAGAGTGCTGTCAGATCGTGGCAAAAGGTCAGCCTTGCAAAAGGTCAGAAGTTTCTTAAGAATTCTTGCACTGACTCAGTGATTTGAATCCAAGAACGTTCAAGAATCTACAGTCTTTTTGCATTCTTTGTGCAGATGGTTTATGTTTCCAGAATCGCGGCTAGGTCAAACATCCCATTTGTGTGGCAGCTGTATTGCGGGTCATGGTTCGGATTCCTAGTTTCCAGAAATCGTGTGGACTTAGAGAATGAACGCACTTGTGAAGACCTTCCATCTCTCCCAGCCTTTCAACTTATGCATCTGAAAGTTGTCTCTTGGGCAATGATCTCTTCGCCCCGAAATCACACCATGCTCCCGTGGGAGCGTCGAGCAACAGCAGTGATCCTTGAGATCCTAAGAGCAGACCAGGTCCCTGTGAACAGCCACAGCAGGGCTGAGACACGGCAGCAGCAAAGATTTAACAGCACGGAGGTTTTGGAGTTACTCTTTCTAGGTGGAAAAAGGGAGCTGACTGAATTCCGATACTGTAAAGCTTCAAATTACAAAGAAATAGCAAGAGACGCCAGCACAAATGAGAACCTTATGAAGTTACAAAGAGTTCTTGTGAGGTTTTCGAAGTTTTGGAGGGGCCATAGGGTCCTCACCATGAGTTTGTGGACAGCAATGTCGAGCAAACACAGCTACCCCAGAGTCAAACGAGAACCCTTCCCTACGCAAGCATCAAGGGACAGGAAAGCTACGAACATGAAAAGTTTGTAAAGATGAGGTACAAACTTTTCCCACAGAACAGCTACGACAGGATGTCTCTTTTAACCCACAGAGGTGCACAGAATTTTGTCCTTCTTGATTTCCTAGGGCAGCTGCTTGGGTAGAGCTGGCAGTGCTTCGCTTAGCAGGAAACACGCATTGACATGGACACATCAACACTCAGTGCATCTCAATGCATCTCTTCATTTTTGCACATCTTTGCATATTGTGCAGACTCCAATCTTCGAGTCGAGGTGAGGAGGTTGGGGACTCCGCGGATGCTTCGGCATTTTGTGAGGCGCGGATGTGGGGCTAGACCAAGCTGCTGAGATCTGAGTGCTTTGCACCCAGGAAGTGCTGAAGAACCGACGCCTGTCTCCAGCCTTCTCAGAGGCGAAAGAAAGAAGAAAGAAATATAGAAGAAATTAAGAAAAAAATAAGAAGAAAGATATAAAGAATTAAGAACTCAATTTCTTAGGAATAAACTTAACATATCTTTTCTTAAAAAGAGAAAAAAGACAGAATAGAGTGAAACTGAGTGACAAAGAAATTGTGCACAAGAGCAATAGGGAAGGAGGAAAAGAGATGAGATCGTAGAGAGATCAAAACGAAGATTTCAAGGCTTTAGATTCCACATCTGACTGAAGAGTTGTGGAATTTCCCCAGTTCAAAGTGATCATAACTTCCCAGGCGCGCGCAGTGCTGCGCCAGCTGAAAGACATGCATCCAAGTGCACACGGCAACTCCGGAATCTGAGTTCTGGATGTGCTGTGCGAATTCAATAGGCTTCAGCGCTTTCAGAGAGCAGCGAAGCGAAGCAAAAGAGAGCGAAGTTCTTTGCGCTGTGAAAGAAGCAATGCAAAATGTGGGCTGCATCCTGATCTAAGCTGTGCCATGCACTTTTGCATATTGCTGTATGTTTTTCTGGAACTATTTGCAGCCATCATGAGAACGGATGGCAGCGAAGTTGTCACGCTGTTCTATTCGTAACGGCATTTCCTTAGCTGGAAACTTGTACTTCCTGGTGAAGAACACTTGATGCAAGAATACTCACCACCATGATTTCTTTCTAGGCGGAAAAGATCGCAGAAAATACTTTCCAAGATACACGCACACAGACATGAGTCAACGCATTTCACAGGCCCCTATACGCTAAGACAGTTCAAGAATGTTCCAGAGAACATTTTTGGCACCTGTATACTCGTGGTTGATGGTTTCTGCATGCTTGCACTGAAGTTTTATAGTCATTCACGCGCAGGATTGGAGTGGTGTTGACTGGAATACTTGTAAGATCATGTGCAATGTGTGATATCTACTTTCGTTGAAATACAAAGATAACTGCTGTTGCCAACAGCCAGTGAGGCTCACAAAGAAAAGAGGATTTGATGCAAAAGACAAGCATGGATATGATCCTTGGATATGCCTAGCAATCAGGGAGGACAATCCATTTGGTCGCAAATCGGCAACACTAGGAGATCAAAAAGGTAACACATCTTTATCAGAGACAGCAGCTGCAGAAATTTTAGTGTCCAAAAGTGTTCTTACTGATTCCAATCCAGAACCATCCAAACCTGTGCAAACTAATTCTCCTACAAGGCTTAAGCAGATTTCAAACGAGTCTTCCGAAGACAGCTTTTCAGAACGAATCCATTTGACCCCGCCTTCCACATACTCAGATACTTCCAGATACTTCATGATACTTCCAGATCTTTCAGATACTTCCAAAGGTTCTAAAACCCAACGCTAAACGCAACCATTTGCCGCCGGCGTGCGTCCCTCCATGGGGTCAGAGCCTCACCTCCGTGCACATTTGGCAGAGGATAAGAGGGAAGGAAAAGAGGAAGGAATGATGAAAGATCGGATGATAGAAATTCAGATAGGAACAATGAAAGGTAGAAATTAGGATCATAGAAAATACAACAAAAGATCAAAGAAAACAAATTGGGGAGGCTCCATGAGACTCCCAAAAGATCCTTAAAACTCCAAGATTTTAGGAGTCGAAAGTGGCTGCAAGTTACACCTTGGCGTAGCCAGACTCTTAGGCAATGCGGTTGCTGTCCACCATCTGTTGTAGCAGATGACTTTACAGCTGGGACCTCAGTTGGAGCTGAAAACTGAGCGGTCGCATGTGGCAGTTCGAAGTATGAAATCCTTGACACAATGAATGTGCTATGTTTGTAATGCAGGACTTCATTGTTGTATTTTGTTTTAATATGCTATTACAATATTAGTAATATGTAGTTGTAATATGTAGTTGTGCTGTTCATATGTAGTAATATGATGGAATATGTTCCTCAAAAGTTTTGGTTTGCTTTCGTTTGGCTGCTAAGCAGTTGCTGTTCAGTGCCCCTGCTCACTATTTTGCAATGCATCGTGCCGCTGATCTCTGGTGCTCGGCTCCTGGTGGGTAGAGACTGCCTGTTCTTTGAAGCTGGTCTTCCTGTTCTTGAAAGTTACTGAGTAACCCTAGTATGTCTCACACTATCTCTTGGTATGTCCTTGACTCTTAGTATCTCTTAGGAATTTAGTTTTCTCTGATGTCTCTAAGTTACTCTGCGTCTTCGACTCGCAATTTCCAGGCCGCAGAGTCTCCCACACAGGTCTCGGGCCAGGCAGGAAAACAGATTCATGAGGAAAGACAGCAATGAAAATCATTGGCTGCACTTCAGATCAAGAAAATCTGACGTCAACACTTAAAAATCTGACTGTTGATCTTGATGGTCCTTTACTTTGAAATCTTTTACTGAAAGAACTGCACTAAGAACTGCAGATGGTGTTACTTACTAAATCAGAAAAACAATTTCTAAGATCTGAAAGAGTTCTTGTTTCGGTGGCACTGTTGGAATCTTTTGGGCTCGGTGAGGCTCCACTGTCTTCGTCGGTTTCTGCTCAGACGCTAGCGCCAGCTGGATGCCCAGAGGAGAACAGTTGGAAGCAGCGTGGCAGCGTGGCAGCAGCGTGGGAGTGTAAGGAGTGTAGCAGTGGCAGTAGCAGCAGTTGGAAGGGGTGCTGCTATTCCATGTCGAGGCATTCGAAACTGGAGGAACTCAGGCCTGGGCCAAAAAGCAACATCCAAGAAGTATGGCAAACATGAAAGAGGTTTGAATCAGCAATGTATGAGATGTGGGTGGAGTTCATCATCATCATCATCATCATCATCATCGTCGTCATCATCATCATCATCATCATCATCGTCGTCATCATCATCATCATCATCATCATCGTCGTCATCATCATCATCATCATCATCATCGTCGTCATCATCATCATCATCATCATCATCGTCGTCATCATCATCATCATCATCATCATCGTCGTCATCATCATCATCATCATCATCATCGTCGTCATCATCATCATCATCATCATCATCGTCGTCATCATCATCATCATCATCATCATCGTCGTCATCATCATCATCATCATCATCATCGTCGTCATCATCATCATCATCATCATCATCGTCGTCATCATCATCATCATCATCATCATCGTCGTCATCATCATCATCATCATCATCATCGTCGTCATCATCATCATCATCATCATCATCGTCGTCATCATCATCATCATCATCATCATCGTCGTCATCATCATCATCATCATCATCATCGTCGTCATCATCATCATCATCATCATCATCGTCGTCATCATCATCATCATCATCATCATCGTCGTCATCATCATCATCATCATCATCATCGTCGTCATCATCATCATCATCATCATCATCGTCGTCATCATCATCATCATCATCATCATCGTCGTCATCATCATCATCATCATCATCATCGTCGTCATCATCATCATCATCATCATCATCATCATCATCATCATCAAAGAGCCAACATGATTTTGACTGAGCGTTGGAGAGCGGCCGTGATGGGAGGTGTCTCTGCTAACAGCAGCCAGAGGCGACAGTTTCGCCACAATGATGCCCGCCAGAGTCTCAGATGCCAATGTATGGAATCAGTCGCCAGTTGAGACTAATGTCATCTTGACAGTTCCTGTGTCCAATCTGTACGTAACCGAGGATCGTGCCAGTTTTCGCACACTCGTTCCTGTCCACTGGCTTGTTTGAAGACACCAACTATTGTCCTTCTAGCTTTGGCAAATTTTTGTGGGACTTTCTTGACTTCCCGGTGCTCCCTGACACAGAGTCCAGGATCGAGGAAGCTTCAGTACGTTGGTTCCTGACAGGCACCTAAAGCTTTCTGGCAAACAGAACTAGATGCAAAAAGAGGCAACACACGGCCGGAAACACGACCCCTGGTATTGGCACCTTTTGTTTCCTGCTCCACATTGGTCCTCCTCTCATGATATTGTTACTGTTTTTTTCCTTGACATCCCATCCTTGAAAACAGTTCAAAGATTCAAATCTGATCATGTGAACAGGAAGAGTTTTGATACACTGCAGCCCAGCCGGTTGAGTCCGACACTCATTCGCACAGTGAACGACGAGACCCATCAGCATCAGGGATTCACTGCAGCCCAGGCTTTGGCACGATGCTGCCAGACAGGCAAAGTTTGCGAGTTCAGTTCTTTTTGGGAGTGTTAGAGAGTAGAAGTCTTTGCCTGGTTGGGAGGACTTACATCTTCCTTACATTTCTTACTGCCGTTCCTACATTTCTTACTGCCGTTCCTACTGTCTTAAGAAGGCCTCGATGTCTGACTTTGGGCTTGTCCTCGTCTTCTTGGAGATCAGTTCATTGAGGTCAATCAACTGTTCAAGGTTAGAGGGCCTCCCCTGGGCACTGGATCAGTCCCGAGTGTCACACCGGAGCCAGCCTAAGGCCTATGGTCACAAGATTTGGGAAGGGAGCAAGGGTCAAGAGGACACTAAAGGCATTGGAAGGACAAAAGAAAAGAAAACACAGTTGTGAAATTTGAGCTACTGGATGCTACTGGTATCCAAGAATCAAAACATGGAGGGAGGAAGGGATAAGATGAACACACGGCAACCAAAATGACAAGAGCCCGGCAAGAGGCAGTGTTGGGACAATGAAAAGGTTGAAGGTACAGACTTAGACACCCGGGTTCGACTCTTCTCTCCAAGTCAGTTATCGTCCATCCCAAGAGCGAAATGCGATAACATCGCTGCCGCTCTCAGTCTTGACGTTTTCGGGGGAGCTTGTTGCTGGTTCAAAGGTTTGCAATTTCTTTTTTTTTTTATCCTTTTCTCCTAGGCGCCGTGCATCCTCGTTCTTTGTCCATCTTTGTCCTCTTTTCTTTTGCCTCCTCCTTGTATTCCGTACTGCTTTAGCCCTCTGCAGCACTCCTGGCAAGGCTTAGCTTTCAAGCACCGCTCGAAGAATCTGACGAGGGTGGGGCACTGCAAGATACGGTCCGCGCTTTTTTTGACTGAACTGGGAGCCCATGCCAATTCTCAAGGGTGAAACAAGAAAGGAACAGGTGTTGAGAGGCAGAAAGCAACCACTCATGCAAGTTGAACAGGTGTTCCTGATTAGATTTACCAATTTTGCCCAACATTTCGATTACAAAAGATTGAATACGTTTGAACGGCTTAATGTTGAAGAGAAAGGAACTGCTTCAAAAGATGACCTGGCTGGAAGAACAACTTGCGTAATGGGATAAGTTGCAGACATGAACTCCACAGAACTCCACATGTCAACATGTTTGCAGCTGACTTTGACTCCAGGATCTGACTCTGAAGAGGACAGGCTGCACAGCTTTAACCCTTGAAAGTCTCGAAAGCCTACCCTGACCCAGGATGAGAAGCCCGTGCTGTACGCAGATTCGTTGGAGGTGGAACTCATGAACGCTGTTGGATGGAAGAACATGCAGAAACACTAGCGGAGTCTGTGCCTATTTCTCAATACACGGGAAAATGTCGGACGAACCAAACGACGCCAGGCTCAGGCGGCCGCTCCACGACTGGGACCGGGCCGCGGCTTCCTAGGCGCGATTCGCAGCATCGCACGTGGCTTCAACGTGGCTGAGAACTCCAATGTCAGACTTATGAAAAACAAATAATCATACACATATATATAATATATTATAATCATATTTATTCTGTTGGTACTCAAGCACACAAAGTCACAGAGAACATTCTGGCCAGCCTTGCTAGCCAATGTGCACCGTCGAAACGCCAACCCAAAAAGTCTTACATTGACCCGGCATTGTGGCAAATGAGATCGGAGAAACTCAAGCTCAAACGCAAAATTGTTGCAGTTGGAAAGGCACTCAAGCAAGACCTGATCTGGAGGGTATGGAAATTTTGGTGCCCTACCACAAGGGCGTCATTCCCTCTTCATGCATCCATTGCTTACAGTCGCCAGCTGCGCACTGATCGTTTGCGATTTGTGGCCCAGCATGCGAAATTGGCCCGCCGCCTTCGTGCATCACTCCGCTCGGCCAAAGATGCTGCCATCACAGCCCAACTTGAACAGCTCACTCCCAATGTCTCAACTGGTGAGATTCTTAGCAAGTTGAAGTATCACATTGGGCCCACCAATGTCAAGAAGCTCAAGAAGAGAGCTCTTCCAACCCTTCAGCGGGAAGATGGGACCCATGCACAAGATCCCACTGACTTGCTTGACATTTGGGTGGCGCACTTTGCTGCCATGGAAGGGGGACACCGTACTTCGCATAGTGAGTATCTTGCAGCATGGTGCAGTGATTTGGCCAGATTTTCTGTGCATGCGGAAGAGCACATTGATGGCTCAGAGATACCAAGCCTGATGGACCTTGAACGGGCCTTTAGGAGGGTGCAGCCGGGCAAGGCCATAGGCCCAGACAATCTGCCACCAGAAGCATGCCGTCACTTTGCACCTGAACTTGCACGTGCATATTATCCATTGTTGCTCAAAGTCATGGCACATGGCCATGAGCCACATCAATGGAAGGGAGGCCTGTTGGTGACAGCGTACAAGCATAAAGGAGTGGCCACTCAGGCAGCCTCCCACAGGTCATTGTTGATCTCTAGCCACGCTGGCAAAGCGGTGCACCGTGCCATACGACAGCATCAAACTGATTTGATGCAAGCCTTTCTTGATGCAAGTCAGCTTGGGGGACGGCCACATGTGCCGGTGGGCATCGGCCTCCATGAGGTCCGTGCATACCTACGCATCCAAGCAGCCGCCCATCGCTCCGCAGCCGTGGTCTTCATTGACCTACGAGAAGCTTTCTACAGAATTGTGCGTGCATTAGCGGTCGATGACACATGGACAGATGATTCGGTAGCCAAGGTTGCTCATGCCTTCAATTTGCCACCTTCAGCGGTCCATGACCTTTATGAGCACTTGCGCCAACCCCCCTCGGCAAGCCAAGCTGGCATGACTGCTGCGCAGCGCAGAGCAATTGCATCAATTCACACAACCACTTGGTTCACCATGCGGTCTCAACAAGACCGAGTGTTGACCACCAGAGGGTCAAGGCCTGGGGATTCGTTTGCCGATGTGGTGTTCAGCTACGTCTACTCACGTGTCATTTGCAATGTTCGGTCTCGATTGACTGCCATGAACCTGCTTGACTCCTTTGATATCGCTGCGACTGGATTTTGCCCGCCCTATGAAGCACCCACAGTCACGCAGGCCAATCCTCGGATTGGTCCGACATGGATGGACGACACGGCGCTCCTGGTTAGCAGTGACAATGCCCTGACCATTGCCAACAAAGCCGCAGTTGCAGCCAGCACTTTCATTGATGAGTGTCGTGGTCATGCGCTTTCCCCCAACCTTGCCAAGGGCAAGACAGAAGTTTTGATGATGGTTAGGGGTACAGGCACAAAGAAAATCAAACACCAATACTTTGCCAATCCCCAATGCCAGTCATTGCCAGTGATTTGTGAGTCTGGCATTGAGCAGCTCTCCATTGTGGGAGAGTACCTCCACTTGGGAGGTGTTGTGCATCATGGAGGCAAAACCAACCGTGAAGCCAAGCGCCGTGTTGCAATTGCACATCAGGCCCTCTCGCAGCACCGACGCCAACTATACCAAAACAAAAGACTGCCATGGGACCGCCGTCGTGAGTTGTTTGAGATGCTTGTTCTTAGCAAACTGATGTACGGTGTTGAATCTTGGTGTTTCCCTGATCGCCGAGGAGCTGAGTCCCTGCATGCCAGCATCATTCGTTTGTACAGACGGCTCTTGAAAGTCAGGCACGACCAACACATGAGCGATGATCAGGTTTTGTTCCAAGCTGGACTGCCGAGCCCTACGGACCTCTTCCGGAGGGCTCGTCTCCGATATCTTGGCCAATTATACAATGCTGGCTCTGCCACCCCTTGGGGGATTTTCAATGCCGACTCTCAGTGGAGAGCACTCTTGATCGCCGACTTGCAGTGGATGCATTTTCAATTAGCCAATGCATCTTCGTTGCCCGACCCAATGCATTCATGGCTGGCGTGGGAGGAACTCCTGCGCTTCAGCCCATCGTATTGGAAGAAGCTGGTCAATCGTGCAGTCAGTCATGCCACCAAGCAGCGTGACCGTGCCCACCGTGTTTTTGCATTTCATCGTGCTTTCGTTGACCGTGTTTGCGAACTGGATCCATTCACACCTCCCAACCCCCAGAGTGAGGTCAGTTTTCCAGATGAGATCCATGCTTGCCTCCAATGCCAACGCCGTTTTAGTACTGCAGCAGGCTTAGGGGCGCATATGTTCAAGGCGCATAATGTGGTTGCACACCTGCGCTGCCTCTTCGATGAGACGGCCTGCAGTGCATGCTTGCGTGAATACCACACTTTTGCCCGCCTCAAAGCACATTTGAGACATTCTGAGCAGTGTCGACTACTGCTACGCAGCAGAGGACTCCATTGTACTCCTGCACCTGGTATCGGCTCCGCTACCAACCATCATCTGGAAGCCTCACATGATGGATTAGCCCCTACCTTGCAAGCTCATGGTCCACACCTGCCTCCTGTCCATCGTCTTGGCCAGGACACAGCAGAAAATGCAGAACTCGCCAACGCTCTTGCAGAGTGTCTTTTAGATCCTGATGCAGAAGTGCCCCTGAGTACCCGCCTCCAGCAGGCGGTGGTTTCTTGCCCAGTGACTTGGACTCAATTCCAAGACACGGTCCTTGCCTTCGGCACAAATTTTTCCCCTGAGGATGAGGAACAGACAGGAATTTCTCGGAGGGAACTGCAGTCGATTCTGGATCAACTTTGTCATCCGAGTACATGGCCTTTTCTTCATGAACTAGTTGAACGCAGCTCGACCGCGGACTTTCACGACTATGAAGAGTGGCTCTCGCAGCACGTGCAGGAAGAGGATTGGTCAGCTTTCGCGACCATCCGCCCTGTGCCGCGTTTTGGTCGATATCGATATCTGTTGCATGCTTTCGCAGGCAGACGCCGTTATGGAGATCTGCAACATTATTTGGATGCAGCATGCATGGACAACGAGGGTGTCTACCTGATCACGGTCTCGGTCGACATCATTATTGACCGATGCTTTGGTAACCTTGCCAATGAGGCCACGCAGATGTATTGGATTGAGGCTATCAGACGACATTGGGTCGCAGCACTGGTCTGCGGACCACCGTGCAACACCTGGAGCCGCGCTCGTGGGCAGCAACTCCGTGGTGCTGATGGTATTCTTCGTCGAGGACCACGAATTGTCAGGACTTTGGAACAGGCTTGGGGAGCCCCACAACTGACACTTCGTGAGTTGGAGGATGTTTCGACTGGCAATTGCTTACTCCAGTTCTGTGTCTGGGCATTCTTGGAACTTGCGCTTTCTGGTGGAAGTGCAATCCTCGAACATCCGGACTGCTTGGATGACGATCGAGCATCTATCTGGAACTTGCCTTGCATCGCATTCCTCAAGAAGATTCCAGGTGTTCGCTATCACAGCATCGCTCAGGGATGCTTTGGAGCGGCATCGGCCAAACCCACGGGCTTACTTTCAGCTCATTTGCCGAGCCTGGATTCCAAGCTACGTGCCTGGCAATTGCGGATGACTCCACCCCAAACGGCATCCATTGGGGTTGATGAGTCTGGAGCATATTTGACAGCTCCGCTCAAGGAGTACCCGCCAGCGCTTTGCGCAGCAATGGCACAGTCTCTGCATGGTGCCCTGAGTAGCCCGCAGATTGTTCCGTGTGATGGCCCTTCACAGGACTTCAGCACCTTGTGCAGCAAGCTCCAGGCTTCAAAGCGAGGCAGCGAGCTGGGTGCTGATTTTGTCCGCTCTTAGGCCTGTCACCTTTTTTGAATTCACAGCTAGGCCGCTGAGCACAGTCTCAACATTGAGCCTTGAGGGAAAAAAAAATATACATTCTATATTATATACAAAAATATGTATCCAACTTGTATTTCAACTTATAGTCTATATAAACTGAGCACTCGAAGCAGAAGCATTTCGTTTTGCCTCCAGGTCGTTTGGGCTCCATTCGAAAGTCATCAGCACCATACCGTGCTTCTTGACTGCCCCGAGATTTGTAGCTTGGCACTCGGAAAGCTGAAGCCCGTGCTTTCCGGTGCCGTTTCACGGAAAGAGCTGTGATGCCATGAAAAGACGATGAAAGAGGGGCGCTTTCTCTGTGAGATGCAAGTGTTACGCAGCACATGGAGAGCTCCGTTGATTTTCTTCGGAGTTTTCCCCTTTCTGCGACGATTTCCAAAGATGCTTTACCGAGACGATTTTGGCTCAGGAATGTGACATGTGAATACATGTGACATGTGGCAAATTTGGGGTACATTTCTCGCAACTCCAATTGATCAGGCTCTCAGCAAAGCACATCTATGAGACACAACATCTGAGAAACGTACGTGACGGAAAACATACTCCAGGAATGAAGCCGATGCATACTTGGACAGCCGAGACAAGCGCACACACCGAGTTGAACAATACTATTTTGATGTCTCATTCCAGAATCTCGAAGCTCATTGGACCATCATCATCCATCATGTACCAGTGTTGGTGACCAGACCAGTTCCTAGTTCTAGGGCCTAGTGTATTTCAAGATGTATTTCAAGATGTATTTCAAGATGTTCCAAGATCAAGAGTATTTCACTGTGAAAATTCCAGCTGTCCAATTCAAAACAGTCAACATCAGTCAGCTCGCAGAAGTTGCAGTTTGATGTAGACCGCCGACAACGATGGCGCATGAGGCTACCCAGTCGGAGTTTCGTTTCATTGCTCAAGCACCAGGTTCTCACTTTGAAGAAAGCATGTTTCGAACATTTGACAAGGTGCTTCGTAGCCGCTACGCCGTTGCAAAGATTCAGATGACAGCGCAACTGCTTTGGTTTTGTTGTTACCGAAGCACCGCAGAACACAGATCTTCCTTTGTTTCAAATCTGCCAGGAAGAGCAGGCTTTGGAAATCGAGGCGCAGATCGGGAGGAAACATGAAAGCAAACAAGGATGGACGCCTGGGTTGTCTTATGTTCAGGTTTAATTAGCAACTTGAATTGTGTTTATATGATTTGTTTGGTTTTGTTGATGAAAAATAGGTGCGGTATAAGGTAAGAATGCAGGGCAAACGAGTCATAATACGAAGAGTGTCAAGTGTGTAGGACGATTTGTCAGGTAGAACGTAGAATTGACCGGAACGACACTGGGGTCAAATGGGGTCAGGCATATAGTATATAGTACTATCTCGGTCTATAGTACTATCTCTGAAGTAGAAGATGAAAGAAACATCATACAGATTCTTGTCATGATATGATATGCTCTCATTGGGAAGGAACACGGACTGAAGCCATTAGTCTTCATGTTTTTTCGTGTGTGCCCAGGCACTGCAATCGATTTTTGAAGAAGGGAAGGAGTTCACCAGTATCTCAAGCAAAGAGCAGTCCCCTTAGCGTGCATGCTGCACTTTTCAACATCCCAGATCCCTCATTACACATCCTCAGATCCTCGTGTTCCGGTCAACCATTCTGAAAGCCAAAGTCCTTAGATCTCCTTCGAGTCCTTTTCACACTGCACACATTTCCACACTTATTTGTCTCTTTTCCTTATCAAACTTCACTGTACTCCAAAGACAACAGCAAAAGACCTGTAAGTTTCATGCCTCAAATAATTTGTTCGGATGCTGGTCTTTCAGCAATGAGGTTTGCGATAAAACTCCTTCCTTTTCCTGGAGGAGAAGAGGACACCTCTTCTCCGCGTCACTGGCACAGTTTTCCCAGTGTAGAATGTCCTTTTTTTAGCCCAGGAGAACCACGTGGAAGTGACTCTACACGTGACTTACACCGAAGCATATCCAGATGAAGCCCCAGAATGGGCGCTTGAGGCGAGAGCGGTGCTGAAGGTCATGTGCTTTCTAAATGGAACATTTTGGGAAGCTATGCCGGTGATCTCCCTTCAATTCACTTGCCAGGACGTAAAAGGCTTGGGTGATGAGAAGCTCAAGCTGCTTCAAGAAAGAATAGAGGAGAGAAGACAGGGATGATGGATGGAAGTAGCTGAAGTTCATTGAAGTTCAGTGTTCAGAATCTTCGAGGGATTTCTTCTGTGAATTTTTGTGCTTCAGGAGAGCATCGAAGCCTCGCTCGGCATGGCCATGATTTACAGTGTCACAGAGGCATGTCAGGACGCAGCTCCTGGCATGCCTTGGATTCCTGAGATGTGGTTTCTCTTCCATTCAATTCATAGTTGAGTCATGTTGCGTTGAGTTTTTTAGATGTATTAAACTTTGTTAAGTTTGATCTTCTCTGAGAGGACTTTTTGAAAGAGAACAATCAGAAAGAGTTATCGATGCACGAGCAGATGATGCTTCGACAAGCTGAGGCAGGGTCTCAGCCGACTCAGCCTCGTTTCCTTATCTTTGACCGCTACATTTTGAGACATCAATCAAAGTATTCTCAAAGGGTCAACGTGATGGAAGTTTGGAGCATGATTTTGCAAAAGTTTTTGAGGCCTTGCCTTTTGCATTTGGATTTTGCATTTCTTTTAAAACATCTTTTTTCATTTTCTTTCCTTGTCTTCCGTGGCAGGAAGAAGATGGTGATGAGGAGGACCTCGTCATGGGGATTCGATGAGAGCGAAGTTCAGAAGAGGTAGAATGAAATTAGAACTTCATAAGAAGAGAAGACCTCCGCAGAACAAGATTTCTCTTAAGATTCCTCTCTCATTTCTTCTTATATTTCTTCTTATTTCCTCATTTTCCTCTGCATTCTTTGGAAAAGCGGAATGAGCTCGCGGGTCTGTTGCAGGAGGAGGAAGAAGACGACGAAGAAGAGGAAGAGCCTGAATGGAAAGGCTCGAGCCAAAGCAAAATCACACCAGCCACATGACCGCGTTTCCTCCTTAGCTCTCTTCGCAGCTGTGCTTCGTTGTGCTTCGTTAAGGCTTAAGCGAAAAGGCATTATGTGCAGAGAACGAGAGGATCACTTCTGAGAGTTTCGCTGCATGGAAGGCCAGCTTTCTCGAGGGCACTGTGTAAAGAGAAGCACAAACTCATCTTCTTCACTGAAACTCATCTTCTTCATTTGTTTTCACGTATCTTCCCTTATCTTCACTTATCTTCCCTTATCTTCGCTCATTTCACTGATTTCTTCACTTGCCCTCTTGTCTATTTGTGATGTCGATAGCGGGAAAGGGAAGCATGACAGTTGAAAGATGTTGAAAGGTTACTTCCAACTTGTGCTTGTGACATTTTGTGATCTCAATTGAGCCTATCGCGGCGACGAGGTGAAGTTTGATGCCGAGATGATTGAGACCGGTGTACTGAAGCGGGATGAAGTCAGATCAAGGAGCCTAATCCCATCAGACTTTCCAAGACTTTCCCTGAGTTTCTTTACACAGGAGCGACTCTTTTTTAGTAAAGATTTAAGAAAGGAGTCTAACAGTCTAACAAGTACCTCATTTAAGGAGTCTTCCAAGTAACTCACAAGTCAGTCCTGATACAGATGCAGTAAACTTGGGCCAGGACTGGAAAAATGATCTTCTCTCAGAGCCAAGATCAAGGTACACTGTGGGATGCAACGATGAGTGGCTTCAGATTGCCGCTTTTAGTCTTCAGTGGAGTGAAGATAGTTAGTGAAATCATTTTTGGTGTTTTCCATCTGGTTAGTTGTGTTGTTTGATGTGCTGGGTTTAATCTGACCTGTCCTAGAGTTGCAAGTGATGTTTTTCAACCAGACGTGCACCGGTTTTGTTGAATTCAGATCCCATCATCGTTTTCGCTCTTTTGATTTACCTATGTGGATTCGGATCTCTGAAGAAGAGGTTTAATGCAAACATGCTTCTACACATGTGATATTTATGATTGTTTATGCATAGAAAAATCAAATATATATATATATATATAAATATGTTGGCACCTGGACACCTATATTGCCAAAACAATCACCCCAAATCCTCCCAACCGCCATATTCCTGCCAGACTGGACACCATACTTCAACCGTTCATTATTTTGTCCTTAGCATATCGGACAATACTACTGTTATACTGGTTGGCTACATATGGCACCAGATACGGCAACATGTTTCAACGTACTAGGCTATATTTTGGGCAGTAACACCATCAAAGTCATCATTGACGGGTTGAACCCATAGATGTCACTGCCATTACGGGTTCCCAGGCATTTATAAATATATTGCATCTATATAATATATGGCGTGCATATCATATACCACAGACATGTATTTTTGAACGGATGTCAAGTTGCTATGAGGCAAAGAAAATGGCTACAAGGACTCAAAGCTTGGGCCTTGGTGAGAGAAGCGCAACTTCAAAAAGACTTCATCACATCAGTTTGATATTTTTCATGATTTTATATGATTTTAATTGATTTATATATAGATTTTTACAGTTTCTATTTTTCGGTTCGTTTTCTTTACAGATGATGTCATCAATAAAGATCTATTTCATAGTTTCTATTTTCTTTACAGATGATATACCTTTTTTGTTTCTTCTGCTTTCTCAGTTTGACATTTCGATCCAGGTCGGAAGTTCTCGTCTACGACGCGGCGCTGTTTGGCGAGGAGAGGGTTTTCAAAGATGGAACTTATCATTTTATTTGTATTCTATGTATATATATATATATATGTATTCATTTCATGTAAACGTTAGGAAAGAGATCCAAAGATCTTAAGATTCGAAACATAGATATCCATTCCAATCTTTACTAATATATATTTTATCTATGTTTTATCAAACTTTCGTATAATGTCATGATATTGTAACTGCACAAATAATTTCCAAAATATTTTTTGTAAAATGAATATAATATAATAGATTATTAAATGATTCATATTTGATCCATATTTCGAGTCCTTTTGGACTTCGAGTCACCGCAGGAGGAGGACTTGGACGATTTGGACGAGGATTGAGAGCGCTGCATCGCGTGTCGAAAACGAACGGCACTGGGAACCGGCTCTGCACTCGAAACACCAAGTGGAGATGCTGTTCAGATGCTGCTAGATGCTGCTAGTTATAGACATCTATATATGAAATTATGAAATCTATAGCTTTTCGGAAAACATCATTTATTTCGGTTTATACCAGTACTTTGATCTACTGGGAAAGCCAGCTTTGCAAAAGCTCGAATGGAGGCTCCCTTGACCGGTACAGAATTGCAGTGTCAGCGGAACATTTCAGTTTCTGCATATTTCCTGCTGTTTTGGCTGAAAGGTGATGCACGACACCCTAAATGCCCGCAAGGTGACGCTGATTTGGATTGTTTTCCCTTAGACCCTAAGCATTTGCTAAGCCCCATCCAATGTTAACAGGATCACAGAGACATCACACAGAGGGAGCCATGGCTGAAGAAGTTGGTAGAAGAGCTGAACGACACAATACCACGAGGCTGGACGACAGTTGGATGTTGAGTTGCTTGAGTTGCCCGTGTGCCATGAAAACAACCAACGCATTGCTCGCTGTTCCCTTGCCACAGGAACACAAAAGGAACTTAACTTCCATGCTATTATGATGGCTATCCCCGTGCAGGTTCGTCAAGGGTACCAATGTGAAGAAACCGTCCAATTTCGAAGGCAAAGGGACGCAGCATTCGTGTGACTTTTCGCTAGTGAAGCAGGTGAGAGTTGAAATGACACTAAACACTGCCTTCACAAGACCAACGAAGGTGAACAAAGTGAAGCAGTTTGCGCCAGGTACAGGACTCATCGCCATCTTCAAGCACCCGCCTCCCCAGCACAGTTTCGAAGAAGTTTTTGCAACTCAAATCTAAAATCTCAACAAGAGATAACAAAAGTGCAATTTTTTCTTCGTGTAGCTTGGCAAACTTTACACCTACCAATTTGGTAGCCTGGTGCATCAGACTCGCCAGGTTGAGCGTCTTCATGCTCTGTGTGCCATTTGGTATATGGTCATACTATGCAAGGCCATCGAAACGGAGAGAACATTTTGAATGTCACTTTTTCTATGTTGAAATCAGCAGGTAGTCAAAATTGTGTTGCACCAGCTTTTAGGAGTTCATTCATTTCGCTCATTGCTCGATTTCAGGTGGAATGCAGCTTACACATTTTGGCTGAACTTCTTCGTCGCTCCGATGCACTTTTGGGACTTCCATGTTTTCAGCATGTTCCGTTCGCATTGTGCTTGGATTGAGCATTTTGAGCTCCACCATTTTCTTCAGGCCATGTTACCGATGGCGAAGATCCTTGGGGACATCACAGAGGAGAGCGGAGATTCCAACGTGCAGATGGGGCCGTTTGACAGTGGATGCGCCAGGAGCTGGCTGCTGGTCTCCGAAATGATCTCTTGGCGGGTCTGATCAACGTTGGCCTCTGAGGAGAACTTTTTCAATGTAAGAGATGTAAGGACAGATGTAAGGACAGATGTGACATAAGGCGAAGAGTAAGGAAAACTAAGAGTGAGGAAGACTAGTGAAAAGAAAAGAGTGATCAAGCAAGGAAAAAGGTAGTGCTGTGACTGCTTGATCGTACCGAAAGAACATTCCTAACACATCCTAACACTGCAAACTGTCAAGCTATTCAGGCAACCTTCGGGAATGCAGTGGAAATGGTCATCACGGTCAGCTGCCAAGTGACAAGATTCTATGTGCCGAAAGAACCAATGTAGGCATTACATTGGCATCAACAGAAGCATCAATGGAGGAATCAATATAGACATCAATGTAAGCATCAACATAGGAATCATGATAGGCATCAATGTAGGCAAAGAACAAACACATCGAAAGACGACAAAGCAAAGTGGTGGAAGACACAATCAACGATGCGGATATCTTCACTCATCACACTAGATACCTATTTACCCGGATCGGCAGGTGCAAACTCTCCGTGGTGGCTTATATGCCGTAGTCAAAGCCACTTTGCTCGGCATGGCACTCAGAGGTTGTTTCAGAAAGACGTGAGACAAATCAGTTGATTCTTGAGATCTCAGCCACAATTTCTGCGTTTTTGAAATTTTGACGCAGTGTGTGGTGTTTGGATGTGCTTGGTGGAGTGCAATCCCTTATGACCTGTTGCAGTCGCCAGGTTCAGTGCTTTCAAACGTGCTGCTCGTTCTGGGTATGTCTTTCCTTTTCGGTGGTCTCGCACCTTGTCTCTGCTCATTGGTGATGCCATGATGCCTTTTGCAAACGAATTCAGCTAAAAATAATGAACATTTTGCATCATTTTGTCAACTTGGGAAAGCTCTGAGGTAAACATTGGAGGAAAGGCAGAAGCGAAGAAGGAGATGCCATGAGATGCTTCCAACAACATGATGAATTTCAGCAGCAGCAACAGCAACTTCAATGGTATCCTCGGAAACTAATTACCATAGGTACAGCTACAACCACCACCAAAGCAACAACAGGAATAAAGACAACACCGACAACCACCACGAGGTTAGCAGCCCCCCCCAGCCACAACAACAGCTTCAGCAGAATGCCAGTGACAGCTCATCCGAATTGTTTTTCTGAAGGAGAGGCCCTCTAGATCCTCTGGCAAAATGCAGGAGGACATGAGACAAGTCAATGCAAATTTGCGACGGTGTTGATTTTTGATGATTTTTGACAATTTCGGAAATGGAAGAATTGTAGAATTTCTATAGAAATGTAGCGTTGAGATTTATGGAATTTTTAACAATTTTTGAAGAGTTCCTTTGCAAAGTCATCGAAAGGATCCTGAGCTTCTGGAGAAACTGGACAAGGAGGAGACCGGTGGATACAGCGTGGTGGCAGAAAAGGCCCGAGCAACGTCGAGCAAGTTCTGCATCAGCAAACGATCCATCTGACAACAGAGTATCCATCGAGTATCGAGTTGATTGAGTCTATTGCTACACAAGTCACAGCAAGTGAAGAACATCTCTATGAACATGTCATTAAATATGCGCAGATTTTCTGGACGTGCGCATGGCAGTACAAATGTCAAAGTATACTCCAAAAAAGATTCCAGAACATACGTCACCAAGAATGCCAAAGCGCATTGCACGTCGCGGAAGATAGGCATTGATTGGCCAGTATCATATCAGAGTACATGCTACGAGTCAGAAAAAAGTTTGTCAGAATTTCAATTTCTTCCAGAGGAAATGTCAGTATCAGTCTCAGGAGAAACGTCAGGATGTCATGGCGTGTCTAAGTAGAAATGGCAGAGTAATGCAGAGTTAGTTGCGAGGCACTGTGTATGTCAGGTTTCGTGTGGATCAGTCAGACCGTTTGCCCGATGGGTTGGGATGTATGTCCTTATTGCAGATCAATGATGGAGATCCAAAGCAGAGTGATTTGTCCTGTTGTTTGTTAATACTGACATCTTCACATCTTCAAGCGGAAGAAAACTAATGTATTTGTAATGAGTAGTACTTGATTCATGATGTTATCATCACTTGAGTAATCTAAGATTAAAAAGTGCTTCTGATCTACTCAGTCTACTTATTCAGTAAGTTGATAAAGTCTACTTCTCAGTCTAGATTCTGATTTAACTTACTTCTCAGTCTAGTTTTATTCTGATGTAAGTTTTGAAACTTCTCAGTCTTTGATTTTGATTCAGTGGAGGTCCAAACCTTCAAGATCTTGGGAGCCATGGCCGTCGACTGAGACCCTGACAAGGACAAGTGAAACAAGGGGATGATGAACAACCAGGACAAGGACAACTCTACAGAAAGGAACAAGGAAAGGGACAAGTGAAACAGGATCTCCTGAGAAGGGAATGCAAGGAGGGACAAAGACGGAGGGGAAAATGGACAACGAAAGGAAGATGGAAAAACGACAAATATATGACTTCTGTACATATTCATATCATTTGAACAGATCTGAAGAGATCTGAATACTGTTGAGACGACATCAAAATCCTCGAACGAACAGACGTCAATTGTAAAATTGTAAAAGATCTGAATTCTGTGAAGAACAGACATCAAAATCTGAAAAGATCTGAAAGCCTCGACCGAACAGACGTCAACTGCAAAACAATCCGAAGACTGAACAGATATCAATGCTAGAAAGATGTGGAAGAAGTCAATACACAGACATCAACTCGGAAAAGATCTCAAGACTGTGAACGAACAGATATCAACTTTGGATCTGAAAGCTGTCAACGCACAGACATCAACTCTGAGAAGATCTGCAAGCTGTCAATGAACAGACTCCGAAAGGATCAGCTGTCAATGAGAATATCTGAACAAATCATATTCAGATTAGCTGAAGTTTGGACTGGTGATGCACATGCTCATATTTCATATCTCCAAGCCAAGGTCAATACATCGATGCTGCTCCTGTCCTGTTTATCTTTCACTCTGGCAGGGAGAACCCAGAGAGTGCTTCTGAGCGATCTTGTTGGATCATGTCAAATCACGTGATTTGCTGTTCATTGACCATGAACCAAAATCAGACCTCTAAGCATTAGACTCATCAAACCCTCAGATGCTTCATCACTGAAACTATTGCAACACTTGGCACACTTGAGTGCTTGTGCGTTGCACTTTTCTGTGTGGTACCACTTCTCCCTATGAATTACTTGAAGCTTCTCTTGAAGGAGGTCCTGAATCATTTGAATTTTCTTCTCCCCCAGGAGGTTCTCTGTAGAAAGTTCTCCCTGCACCGGGATGAGCTCCGGATGAGCTCCAGATGACCTCCCCTTGTCCCTTCTGGTGACGGGTCCTGCGGTGCCTTCGTAGCAGCCGTAGCCGCTGTCGTTTGGGGCCCCTGAGGTGACGGTCTTTGGGACGATGATGGCTGGGCAGTACGAGATGGACTCTGAGAGCCTCGAGGAGGTGATGCTCCCCGTGTCCAGGACAAACGACGAAGAAAGACTCTCTTTCTATATACTACAGACTATACTATATACTATTTTAATATATTATATACATTTATATACTATTATACAATCTATTATATACTGATCATAGACTATAGAAGAGTTTCGGTTAATTATCATAGACTACTGTAGAATGGAGTATATAATCATATATAGAGCCTATAGAGAAATATATACATATATAGATAGATTTTTTTCATGTTTTACACTTCGAACTTTGGTTTGCAAATTCATCTCCAGGACGTGTTCCATCATCATCATCTCAGCCTACGGCGCGTGCTCTCGATGGAGTTGGCCTCGCTGACCGATGACCGAGTCATCGCTAGGTTGAGAAGTGGATCTTGGGCGTCAAGGTATGTGACATGTCGCAATATATCATGCATCGTGTTACATTTTGTTGCATCCTTTTTCGAGATTGTTTCAAAGCCTTACACAGCGGCGCTTTCTGCCAGGTACATTGTGTTTCAGCTGTTTACGCATAGAACTGTTGAGTCCTCAGGGCGGCACAGTCATTCATGCCATCGGCGTCGTTCCAATTGCGATGATCATCTTTTCACAATTGGAATCGTCACTTTCTTCCATTTTTCCCTCTCCTTAGACTGCAGAAGAGGAACAGATTGTGTCATTGCATTCCTCTCATTCAAACCTCATTCTCTTCCTTTTCATCCTCATTCCTTACCTTCTTCCTGATTCTCTTCGTTTCTCTTCTTCATTTTCTTCATTTTCTTTCTCTGAGGTGATGCAGGATGCAGGTGGAGAGGACGAAGATGAAGAGGTCTGGGCAGATCTGAACCTTTTCCGAAGTAAAGGTAACATAGTCACTGCATAGTCACTATGTCTTTCTGCATTTCATAATCTTTGCTTGCTTGTCATCATTCTGGTTGTATCTTGTCACGATATGCTCTATATACATTTTGGATCGTCTATTGTCCCTAACTTTGGGAGTTAATTCTTACGGCACCAACTTTGAATCTTGCACATTGCTTCGACCGACTTTTGTCTAGATTTGCCAATAGGTCAATTGGAATATTGATTCATCCTTTATCAATCCTCCAATCAGAATGATTTTCTATGGTGTTTTTTTGGAAAAGATTGAAATCACAAGATTGAACATTCATGATGATTTTCCACCACATTCATCAGATCTCGTTAGTAAGATTGAAATCTAAAGACGTTCACATCACATCTTCCTAACAGACTTGCTAATCGTTCATTGTGACAAAGCCCACGTGTGCCAAGCTGTGCCTGGAGGAAAGCTCCATTTCTGTCACTACTGCTGCGGTGCGCCCTGAGTTCGGATGAAAAACTCATGAAAACTATGAATACTATGAATACTCAATACTTCTACTCAAATACTTCCACTACCATGAATACTATGAATACTAACTACTCAAATTCACATACTCTCCTCAATTCTCGATTTTAGAATTCACATGAAAGAAAAGGAAGAAGAAACAACAAGAAAAAGGAAGACAAATCGAAAAATTAGAACAACTTTAAGTTGTACTTTGTCTGCTGAGTAGTTTGGTTTTTGGAAAGGCACTTCTTTGATCTTCTTTGTCTCACGGCAGGTGTTGCTGTTTGTGATGACTGCCGTGGTGGCCTTCTGCTCCGATCTCTTGGTGCAGCCAGCATTTTGAATCAGAAAGTTGTGGTAAGCAGGAACCATCAGGAGCAGAAACATCCAATCAAGTTCTCGAAAGTTCTAGCAGGCACAAACAAATTTCTGGATGTTTCTGGTAGTCACCGGTAGTCATGTCATGCCGTGTATGGATGGTATGAAATTGGTAGTCATGAGCTGATCGTGGCAGGTGGATTCCATTGAGAGTATGACGGCGGATGCTCACATGGGTCCAGAATCCCAGCCGAAGCTGAAGAGAATCTCATCGGAACGCAATTGAAAAAACCTCCCTCTCCTTCCACCATCTCCTTCCAACATCTTCTCCCAAAGTCTTCTCCCAAAGTCTTCTCCCAAAGTCTTCTCCCAGAGTCTTCTGACATTTTCTGTCATCTTCCAAGCAGTTCTTTTGAGGCGAACACTTCATTGGTATCATTCTCTTGCCAATTGTTGGCAATGCCTGCGAGCATGCTGCAGCGGTGCGATTTGCAATGCAGGACACTGCGTGGCCGCTCACTTTTTTCTCTTCTGATTTCAGCCAATGTAGAAAAGCCGAAAGTCGGAGTCTTTATTCGGTTCTACTCGGTTTTTATTCACTTCACTCACTTTACTGTATGTTCTTTATTCATTTTGATTCTACCAGTGTTTTGTCGTGGAACTTTTGCGCGCTTCAGGATAAGCCAGGTTTGTCAATTGGCATTGCTGTGGGCTCTTCAACGTGGTGCTTCCCAGAACAGGAAAATCATAACGCAGTAGAATTCAGCGACGGGTGAGTCAGATCAGATATCCAAGCCGCTGAATATGCATTTCATGATGCCTAGGCAGATCGCCCTGTTCGTGGTGCCCTTCGCTGTGTTAGTTGGATGGTGTATTGACCGACCGTTGGCTGCTTAGATTTCACGTTTGCAAAGTGCCAACAGCGCTTTGCACGTTGTGGATCGTGAAATTCCCGGGGGAGGGATCCAACGCATTCACAACACTTGTACAAACCAATCATTGTCGTTTGTAAACCAATCTAAATTAATCGAAGGTTGGAATCGGTTGGAAGTTGTCCCGTTTCCTGGCGTCATCATTTTGACGTCGATTTTTGCCTGCTTTAAGAAGTTTGAAAGCAAGGGAAGGAAGGAAAAGGAAAGGGAAGGAGCAGGAAGTCAGGGGAATGAAAGAAAAAAATAGGATCAGAAAGTAAGGAAGGGGAAGGAAAGCAAAAGGCAAAGAAGGCAAGGAAAGAAAAGGGAAACGAAAGAAGAAAGGACGAGGTGGTCCCTGTGAGTGGTTTTCAAAGGGGTGTAGTGACCAAGGAGAGCACGGCGAAGCAATTACCATGCTTGGTAGGACTCATGACTTTCAAACTGGGATGCAGGGAATAGATGAGTGATATATGCTTAAACAAATTAGATTAAAACTCTTCTGTGAACAGACATGATGTTTTTACATGTTAACATAGCCTGCGTTATCCTTCTCCAAAAGTATTCTCTAAGCAAGAAAGAGGAAATGGTGTTTTATCATATATGTAAGTTTAGATGCTCTAAAATCCAAAATGTTCTAAACTTCTCAACTTGGGTGATATTCTCTATAGTTTGTAATATTTTATTCCTTAACTTAGTATTTCTCTATAATATTTCTCTATAGATCTCTGCAGTTTAAGGATGTTTTTTTGTCACTTCGTGATGTTTCCTCCATGTTTCGGGACTCAGGATGGATCTGAACTTTGGAGCTCTCAATGTCACGGTGCCCCGCGGTGGAGAGAACAGACATTTCCACACAAACAAGAAACACAAAGTGGAACAATGAAATTCCGCATAAATTTAGTACATTTATATTGTTTATAAAATGCAAATAATGATATACATAAATTGAAATTTGAGTCATGACAGATTTAAAGTATAAAGAGTTGACATGAGTATAGAGTATCATACTTGTTGTCATTGAGTTTCTTGTCACATGACATACAGCTGCAGCTTTCGCCAGTTCTCTGTGACCGATTTGTTCTGGAGGTGATGACGCTCAGTGTCATCGTTGTGCTTTCGATGGTTGTCGACGGACAGTGCGATCCCCAAACGGATACGACTGGACACCACGAAGATGACAGCATGCGTCGATGTCCAAAGAATGAACCTGTTGAACTTTGTTGGCTCCGATTCAGAAATTACAGAAGAACATGTGACCGTTTCTGTATTTTCTCCATGTTTTTTTTGAATTCTTGTTATGGATTGTCATACGTACAGCATCGTACAGTTTCAGTATGTTCTGCGCCTTCATTCACAGAGGCTTCGGCCGCATAATCCACAAACAAAATAGGTATGGTCGGTGATTTTTGCCTCACATCCAATTTTGCGGATTCTTGAGGGATGGATTTTTGCTAAGACCGCATTGCTTGTACCGCATTTTAAGCAATGTATTTGCGAGGGAAAGGAAAGCAAGGTCGATTTTGGTATCAGGTTCCATCAGGTTCCTTTGACCGACATCGATGACATATGATGACAACAGCTGTGTTTCTTCAGGTCAAATTGGCTTCAAGGCTATCTACTTTGTTCTGCGTACGCAGTGATTGCTGTGCTGTTGACAGCTCAGTGCTAACAGGAACAGTGTGACAATGCCTCAATCCCAATGTTCGATCCCGGGGTTGACTCTATGGTTTAGAGGTAATCACCGTCTCAACTGAAATGTTCTTCAACTCAACAAAGTGAGCATGGTAAGATATAGTAAGCATCAAAGATCATCAAAGCCTATTGCTACCAGGTTTTTAGGCCATCAGAACCGTGGACTTGCTGAGGTTCTGGTACGTGCCGAATTCCACCGGGGGTGAAACAATTTGAGCCTCCGAAGAGCCGTGTCGCGCCGCCTTTTCATTCAAAAAAATCAGTTAAAAATTTCAAGAAGAATAGGAGCAATAGAAAGAACTCAATAAAAAGATACAAAAAGTAAAAGAAAAAGAGGAATCTTCCTGTCTTCATTTTCTAATCTTTTCATGCAGAAGTGTTGCGACACTGACGCTGAACTTGGCGACAGCATTGCAATTCTGTTTCACTGACACGAAGACTCGTGTCACTCCTTTCCCGGAGACGTCACAAACCGCAAAATTGCGACGCCTAAACACTACGAAACAGTTTAGTTTAAAACATATATTTATTTTACTATGAGGAATATGTTTGAATATGTTTGAATATGTTTGAATATGTTTGAATTACTAAGAGATCGCATGAGACCCTGACTAAGACACGTGAGGACTAAGCAATTGCCGAGTGTACAGTGACATGCGCAGACGTCTTGATGCAATGCCCCAATGTTTTGAAAGGATTAATGTCTACACGAACTGAGAGAGCCAGGTCTGCGTGCGGAAAAAGTGGCCGCGCAGACTTGCGCGCTCAAACATGACAATATGAGTGCAGTCCCACGTATGTAAATAACAGATAACATTTCTTTACACATGTATGCATAATCGTACTACCACCAGCTACACAGATTGATTCCTAGCTCAGAATTATCAGAACCCAACAAGTCTTTGCTTCGACAGTGACTCGGATTCCGATTAGTGGTGTGTAAAGATTCATTCAGAATCTGATGATCTTCTTCTGAAACAAGATTCAATGAGCTTCTCTTTATCTTCTAAGACTAGGCCATCAAGGTCTGTAACATTTTGACATCTCGAGAGACATCCCGTTCAACGAGAAATCTGGTAGCGCTAGACATGGAAGAAGACGGATACGGACGGACACTTTCGGGGGGGTCTTCAGGCAAGCGGCATGCTGTTCTCGTAAGCAATCTGCCAGCAACACCCAACCCGACAAGAACGCCAATAGGACATTGGTATGTTGTTCCCGTTTCTTCAAAAGACAGAAAGGCATCAGCTGCCAAGTCATTATTTCGCACGTCACTACCGAGAGCCCAAACTTGGTAGTCGCGTAACATGCCAATAAGGTGATCCAAGATGTGAGGATCTCCACAATTCAAAAGAATTTCCCTGTGGGAGGGTATGGTGGTACTAGTCTATACTACTGACAACTATTGGCAGCCACAGATTTTGTCATGGAATCATTGCAAATACTGACAGCCACGACGAGACGGAGTCTATCTTTGATTGAGATCAAATTGGATGAGACCGATGTGGAAGGACCTGGAAGTGTATCAGCCAGCCCACTGGTCCCTTCGGTCTCTTGGCGACCATTTGTTCTGCAGAGTTTTCCTGCACCAATTCACTCTGAGCAGGCACTGCATCCACTATCTCGAACACTAACAATTGCAACATCATCAACAAAATTCGCAGGCACCACATAGCACAAACATCTGGAAAAACGGCCTAGGCAGCAAGAGAAGGACGTGACAGCAGCCATACACATTAGACATCGTCAGACTCGACCATTTCACATTTCCTTCAAACAAGCAGCTTTGAGCTCATACGTGGAAACGTGTAGAAACAGAAAACCTCAGTAAACAACTTAAGCCACTTCCACAACTTCCACAACTTCCAAAGCTCACCACTTCCGTCCTTGGAAAACGTTTCGTTTCGACTTTGGAGACTCCGAGCCCCAAGGCGATCGAGAACCCGGCCATGGCTCCAGCGAACCTCTTGCAGTGCCAAACCAGGGTGTACAAACAAAGCGATCAAATCGACAAACGAAACATATATAAATATATAGATATACAGTACATAAGTAATTTAAGTAGGCAAAGATCATAAGAATGTTTACAAATGGTTATAATGGCTCTGCTACAGTTTCTCGCCTTTTGCTTTCGGTCCACTTGGCCACTAGCTGGTCGTTGTGGATGCCGAGTTTGGTTTCTCTGGTTATTTCCCCGCTTAGCCTTGTCGTGCCTTGGAGGCGGGCGGCCCCAGATGCAGAATTTTGTGGGTCTCCCAATTTTGCTCCTCGTTGCGGTTGTGTTGATACTGGATGGTTCCTTACTAGCTTTTGGTGGGCGGTTGAAGATTGGTACAGAGTTGTTGGTTCGTGGCAGCTGGGATTAGTCGGTTATTGGCGGTCGGCAGTTGCCGATTGATGGCTGGTTGGTCACTGTGGTTGATGGCCGCTGATTGGCGACTGCCAGTTGCTGACTGCTCGACCGCTCATCATTTTGATCCTCAACGGTTGGTGGTTCAAAGATGTCATGTTTTTGTTGATGAAGATGCACTGTAGTACGAAGACGACGATGACAATAGCGATGATGATCAGGGCTGCAACATGTTGGGGGTTGTACACATATCCAGGGCCTACACATTTTTGTCCAAAAAAAATACGATCTGTTTGCGCACAAAATTTCGAATTCTGAAAACAATTGCTGGCATACAACATGTGAATGTCGTTTGTGCCCCTGGTAATGGAGAGGTACTTTGCCAAATTTTTTTCTCCCATTTTTTCTTTAAACAAAGTTGCTGTTGTTCACAAAACATGGATTTTGCGATTGCGCAATGTTTTCGTGTGAGTGTGCTGCTTCACGTCGCCATGTTTCCGTGTCGTGCAGAGGTTGTGTGGGTACTGACACGGCGGCGAAAGGAGCTCTCGGAAACGGGTGGAAGACTGGACACACAAAAGGCGGCCCGGTCACGGCACGGCAAGGCCCAGGCAACCTGTCCGTGGGCACACCACAAATTTGATCACGCATCAGTACATTTGCTTACCAAAATCCATCAAATTGCATTGTCGAATCAACGGTGAATGGTTTCCACCAAGGTTGTATAAACGACGCAACAGTATGATGGTCCCAGTTTCCTGCAGTTGCGAAGGTGCCAATTTGTATCCGGCATTGCAAAGGCAAATTCGCAGACCCATCCAATGCCCAGTATTGGCGAATGGACGACGTCGCCCAGTCGGTGACACCTGCAAAGGCTGGGACATTTTGCGTTCGTTCATTCCAGGAAACTGTTGGCAAAAATAGTCCGGCACCACGAGAAACCGCAAATTTGAAGCTGACAACATCGACTGTTCGCAGGCAGACTGCGCAAATAAAGCAACATCGGTACCAAAAAGTAAATCCGGTAAGGATGGCCCACCATTTCCCATCGAACCGAACATGTGCATTGTCCTTCCCCAACCGGCCATCACCTGGCGTGATTGTGCAGAGGTCATATTTTTTTGTGGCCTCCTGGCGCCAAGTTGTTGTAAGGAGATTCGCAAAAGTGTCCTTCGGGCGAAGCATTTGGAAGTCGACGGTGGGCAGAAACTTTCCCAAAGACCAGTGGAACCGAATCCCGAGGGCGAATTTTTCGGTCGGCAGTGTAAGCAAGGAAACCGCAAAGGTGTGCATAACGATGTGGGCGACGATAGCCTGCTAACGGCAGATGAGCGAATTGATGGTGGATTCTTTCAAAGGGGCAACAATGGCAGCATGGAACTGTGACAGAAAACCTGCAAACGCATGCCATACACAGCCAACATCAACCAACATACAGTCAACATGACGGTCCACACCACCGTTACCCAGACAGTCGGTACGAGTTCTTTCCCCGATCAAAAACCTGCTGGGAAACAAACCCATGCAAACCCATCGGTTCAGTTTCCAATGCATTAGGATCCTCAGTTGCACTGCTTGGCTGAAATATGTGGGCTAAAGCTCGTTGTTTTTCCATGTTTTTCCCCAGTAATTTTTTACATTTGAGTTCGCTTGAAGATATCCAAAGCAGCATTCCTTTTTATACTATGACAATGCAGCTAGTGGAAGGACCCTGTTACGCATCAGTTTTTTTCGACGTAAACCGTGGCAACCCGATAGACAAATTCACACACTGAGACATATTGCAGCAGACAAATCATGCAAATGCTTAAAATTGAGACCGAAAACGGGAAAACTGAAATTCTAGCTCGTCGAACGCACGTTTAAACTTTCGGCGTCGGCGCCTCCACATGAGTATTCCGTGGAACCAAATTAATCGAAAGTAAAATCAATCAACCAACTCAAACCTGGAGGCTCCATTGTGGAGCGGCCCGCGTGGGGCACAAGCAAGCGCACCAAAAAAACTAGTTAATTGATGTTCATTGCGCATGTTCCCCCGCACGAAATGAATTGAGTCGAGTCGAACCCTTGCATGCCTGGAAGCAACCTACTTGGGTGCAGGTGAAAACTGAAACGAAAAAAATCAAAAAACTAAATCGCAGCAGGCCCAAAGCAGTCAAACACGGACGCCACAAAAAATTACAAAATCATTTGTGTGCCCTGTCCAAATTGCATGTTCCGCGGCAAGAGCGTCCTCATTTCGAACTTCTTTGTGTAGCGGCAGTGCGGAATACGCAATGATTTTTGTCCACCAATTGTGTCGTGGATTTCCTGGACTACGACGTCCCGGGGTTCCAACAAAGTGCACGTCGAATCCATCTGTGCACCGGCAGGTGTGTACCGTAAAAACAATTTCCAATATGTATACCACATTTCCGCGGCCAAGACTCCACGCCCTGTTGCGATTTAACGGTTCTAACGGTTTCAATTTTTTTTTTGTTCCAAACGTGTACAATTTCATGTCACGGACGTTTGGACGGGGGGATTAATCATTTTGCGAAACCCGCTTTTGGAAGGCACAGTCGACAGTTTGCAAATCATATGTGTGTATTGTACGATGGCCAGCCGAACAGAGGAACAGGAGTCACCATTAGGTCGCAATAGCACAAATGGTGCTTGGTCTGCGCTGTTTGATCACACAAGAGAAACTTATTGGCAAAAAAACTTTTACTGGCAGATTGCAAGTGGAGATTGGCGTCCATTTGAATCCGGTGACGCCGGCTCACGCTCAAAACGCGACCTGGCCATTTGTGTCTGCACTTGCTTGATTTCACATGATTTCATTGGGATGGTTTGCCCAGTTCCAGTGCCCACAGTCGATGGAGGCGGTGCTACGTTGCTGAAAACAACTTGTCTGTTTGTGTTCACGATCAAACCTCTTGCCGCCAGGTCTTGCAGAAACGCGTGTCCGAGTCAAAGTGAATACGTTGCCTGCAGTCCTCAAAGGACGTTGGGCAGTGCCCAACCATGATCTTTGAATTCTTGAAAGAATTTCCGTCGACGAACGTGCAAGTTTGCTTGGGTTGGATGCTTGGCGTCACAGATGCTTGGCGTCACCAGGGGGCGTCTGCTACATATGTTTGTGTTAAAATAAATGACGTTGGTCATCCCTTTTTTTAACCGGCCTCCCTGATTTCATCTTCCGAATTCTTCGGGCAGGACTTTGACTTTGACTTTGCACCTGCACGTCTGGGGGGCCCAGGCAGCCCGTTTAGGGCGCAGGCTGGGTGAAATGAAAGCGCTAGCAATATGAGACATGGAATCAGCATTTTCGCAAGCAGTACTCCACAAAATCATCCACCAAGTTGCGCCACCAAGTTGCATCAAGCGCCAGTTGCTTCCAATCACCAAGGCTGTTGAAGCGACAAAATTCTTCAAATTTATAGAATGGGCTAACGCCCAGGTGCCGCCGACCCCCTTTTTAAGAGCTGGTCTGAGCAAGGACTGAACCTGGTAAATCACAGCTGGCGTCAGCCCCAGGAGTTGCCTCGGAAAGCCTCAGCCTGTACCCAGACTCTTACAAGAGAAAGAACGGTCTCAAGGCCGGCAAACGGAAGGGCTGAACCCGCGAGAAGACTGGGTGTTGGCCTCTTGGTAGCTTTGTTGGCTCTCTGGCCTGCTGCTATCTGCTTGGCCTTGTTGGCCTGCTGGTATCTGCTTGGCTGCGAGAACGGCTGCACAGCGAAATGTGTCCGACGGGCAGCGGAGGGTTTCAAGGCGGCCAAACAGCAAGGCTCAACGCCCTATAACACCTCTTGCTGCTCTAGCCTGCTGCTATGTGCTTGGCTTTGAGAACGGCTGCATAGCGAAATGTGTCCGACAGCAGCAGAGGGAAAAGGCGGCCAAACAGCAAGGCTGAACGCCCTATAACACCTCCTGCTGCTCTGGCCTGCTGCTATCTGCTTGGCTCTGGGAACGGCTGCGCCGGGAAATGTGTCCGACGGGCAGCGGAGGATTTCAAGGCGGCCAAACAGCAAGGCTGAACGCCCTATAACACCTCCTGTTTGCAGCCAGGGCAATGTAAGCAGCAATATAGAGACAGGGCGAATCGACCATCGGACAGTGTGTGGGAACCGATTTTATGTGACGAAGGGGGTCATCGGCAAGCAGACAGACATAGTTGCAAAAGCGTATGCTTATCAGTGTCCATTTTGCCAGGGCCGTGCAGACAGTAAAGTAGAGACAGGACAAATAAACCATGAGACAGTGTGTGGAAATAAGTTTTATGTGAGGAAGGGAGTCATCAGCAAGCAGACACGGAGCTACGCGCACACGTGCCCGCTCTGCCAAACCCTGGTTTGGTCATCGCGCGCGCACGGGGACATCAACGTGAGGCATGACACGCCATCAGGAAAGCCATGCCGGAAAAGACGATGGCGCGTGCCTGAGAAAAAGGACGAAACATAAAATGTCCGTGACATGAGGCATTCGCCGTCCTCACGACCAGAGATGCTGTACAAATGGGGAAGGCTTTGAACCGGCCCAAGCGGCAGGTTTGAAGATTTTTAAAACAGATGCTACGGCCTTCCGAGCACCCGTGCTGGCCATATGCATTCCCCA
>VSDK01017164.1:268187-285105 GCA_009767595.1 Symbiodinium kawagutii | reverse complement strand
GAGGTTGCCAATTCAGAATCCGTTGTGCCCAGCCCCTTGGATCCAAACGCGCCACATAGCCACCCAGCGTCCAATATTGACGGAGTGTCAAAATCGCCCAGTCGCAGACATTTGCCAAAATTGCCAAATGTTGGGCTCGTTCATTCCAAGCATGTAGAACTTGATGCCACGGCCGATCCCAACATATGTTACCAGGAGGGCCAACAGTGGAACGTATCAACTTACGAAATTCCACATTTAACGTCTGCAGATCTTGTGAGTGCACTGTTCTGTAACCAGCGCCGAGACAAGCAACTGAGCTCACGATCGACTGAAAAAAGTAGAGCCTGGCAGTGATGGACACATGTTTGTTGCGGAGAACCCAACGATTCGCAAAGAATGCCTTGTTCGCTTGTTGAACATGGAATCGAACATCTTGGCTTTGATTCTTGGATGCTTGTGCTGACAAGATGCAACCCAACCACTTGTGACCAGTACCGCGGTCCAAAACATTCAGAACGGTGCCATTTCCAGTGGTCAAAGTTCGCGGAGGTTGGGCTTCAGTTGTCAAAACAACTGTTTTGCTGGCATTCAGTTCAAGCCCCACATCACGAAATGAAGAAATAAGCGAACCCAACAATGTTAACAAGTCCGAGGCAGACCTTGCAAATAATACAATGTCGTCGGCAAAACGTAAATCCAAAAGTGGTGTTCCACCATCCTCCAAATCGAATCCCGCATTTGCATGGTTTGCTCGCCAACCAGCCATCGCCCATTGCAAAACGGAACAAAACAATCTTGGGCTCAGGACGCACCCTTGTCGCACGCCAGCATTGATTGGGAAAGAACGACTCTGATTCCAATCTCCCATGACTTCGCCAATTTGTTCCGCATAAATCAATTGCAAAATCCAAATTAAATGTTTTGAAACCCCATGGCATTCCAGAGCTTGCCACAGAGCTGGCCAACATACTCGGTCAAATGCCTTGGACAAATCCAGACTCACCAACCACACTGGAATCTCGTGCATGGAGGCCTTGTCGATGAACAAATTCGCTGTCAACAAATGCTCCTCGATGCGGTAACCGTGCCTAAATCCATGTTGTTCTTCTGGTTGTTGTGATTCCAAGGTGGTCTCAATCCGACCCAACACCATGTAAGCGAATGTTTTGTATAACAACCGTACCACGGCAATAGGACGAAAATCTGACGCATGAATGGCTTTCACTTTCTTGGCCAACATGATGAACACAGTTTTCGACCATGTGTTGGGGATGGTGCCGCGTTCAAGGACTTCATTGAATAAATCAAGCAATGCCTGCAACAGTTCGTCCGGAGGATGTTTCAAAAGTTCAGCCACCAACCCTGCTTCATCTGCACCGCGGTTATCTTTAAGCCGTTTGATGGCAATTTTCAATTCCTCCAAAGTCCAAGGCACTTCATGCAAATCATTCGGCTGCTGAATTTCCAAGGCGTTCCCTCGGAATAAAGTTTCCAACATGTCGGCAAAGTCATCGACTCGGGGTTGAGGAATGAAAGTTCGGGCCTGAGCACGTGGGATGTTTTTCCTCAAGGCTTGCCATTTTGCAGTATCATGCAGAGACATATTCAAATGCCGTGACTTCCATTGACGAACCTCCAACCGTTGCAGTTTCCGAATGCGAAAACTCGGATCTCTTCTTGCTTGCTGACATGATTCCAATCGCCGACGCTGACGCAATTCATTCAACAACATGGAAGCTCGGAAACGGCACGGGGTCGTCTTGACTGTGCCTCCTCTCGTTCCAGCATCCTGAAGCCATTGTTCCATTCTCTCGAACGAAACAAAATCGCTCTGAGACACATGTTGTTTCAAAATGTCATGGAAAATTTCTGGGCACCCATGTTTGCTGGTATGTGGTTTCCAATGTTTGAAGGTTCTCGGTTGTCGTGAAAATTTGGCACACGGCACTTTGCGGTGACCCAACATTGGCATTGAAATCTCCAGCGAGCAACGGGATGGAATTTGTCCGCTCACACTCATCCAGGAGTAAATCCAAAAGATCATAACAATGGTCTGTCTCTTCATCTGTCTCCCATGTTGTCGGGAAATATAATGCAAAACATTTCAGTTTCACCTTGCCAACTTCGAAGTGTAAAGTGCAGATTCGTGGGGATAAAGCCTGAAAATACACATTGGAGATAATCGCAGCGAACTGTCGGCTCACCGCTATGCCAACCCCACGGTGTCCAACATCAGCACCTCCGCTGAGAAAAACTTTGTGTCCCGCCGGAGTGGTGTAGTTCTCTTCCCTTGTCACACGCCATGTTTCAGACAAACATAACAATGAAAATTCCTGGCAATCAATTTCATGCACAAAATCATTGAATCGATTTTCGTCCCGCAAACTTTGAACATTTTTACTGATGACATGCACCATGATGAATTCATTGTCGCCCATCCCAACGTCAGCATCATTCATTGCAGAATCCACCAGATGACAACCTGCTGAATTTGCAAATTTTCTGCTGCCAAATTTCTGGGCCACGCCCCCCACGTTTCCCTACTCCAAATCTGCGATGAATTCGGCCAAAGCCTCCTTCACCTCCTCCCCGATAATGCTCTCATTCAACCATGATACCTCCAAATCCGACGAAATGAAAGCCACCGGCACCAGCTTTGAATTGTCCCGCACCACCACTTTGAAGCACTGGTAGTTGACCAACACATCTTTTGGTGTGCGTCCCTCAATTTCAATGAGAAATTTCTTGAGTTTGCTGACCGCTTTGGAGCGGTACCTCTCCACACGCGATTTGTTCTCAGCCACCCAAAGTTTTGCTTGCTGAAGTGCCCGATTTTTCTTCTGCGAGCGTACAAACCGCAGAGCATGACCACTGCTTTGAAAGTGCGCCAGGCCAAGAGGGACTTCAGTTTGAGCCATGGATACCTCCTTGAATCCATCCACTGTTGCCAACAAGTCCTTCAACATGCGTTCCGCTTCCTCCACGGTTTCTTCCCCGAAACCTCCGATCACCGCAATGGATTTGTCAACTTCCTCCTCCACCTGTGCTTGGGCAGTTGCCACGAAACGTTTCCGCTCCAAGTCGACGACTCTGGCTTCCAACTGTTCCCGGGCAGCGGTTTCGGCACGAAGTTGCGTTTTCAAGGTGTCCATGGTGTCCGCCATTGTCTGCAACAGGCGGCCTTCAACTTCGGCGAACCCATTGGTGATTTCCTCACGCATCATCATCCTGAGAGCCTGGATTGTAGCTGGGTTCATCTCAATTTTGTTGGTTTCAACGCCTTTGGGCGCTACGTCGGCTGCACTTTCCCCCAGCGTCTTTTTCACCACTTCTGTGAGCTGTTGTTTTGCACGTGCTTCAGCTTCACGATCGGGTGTGCCTTCAGGGGCCGCGCGCTTGGGAGCAGAACTCATTGCTGAATCCTCAACATCCCTGAACTTGAGGTAGGCCTTGTCGAAGTCGGTGGTTAAATCATCCCATTTGGCACCGTTGGCGTGAGCTTCTCCGATTGATGTTGCTGCCTTGTACTTCTCATACCTTTCATGAGCTTTTGAACCTATCTTTTTTGGATTTGTGGTTTGAAACTCAATTTGGGTCGTCGGCAGCTTCAACTTTTGAAGATGCTCCTGCGACAGCGGCATGCCACACACCAACGTTCCCAGGACCACGAAAGATACAACTGGACACCGTTGGACCAAGCGGCCACTTGAGCCAAGACCTTGAGCCAAAATGGCTACGGTCAACTCAATAATGATAACAATTCAAGGCGCTGTCAACTCTCTGTTTCATACGGTGCTGTTTCGTCTTCCAAACGTCGCCAACCAACAATGGATCGCAACATTTTCTTCTACACCGTATCCGGCCGAACTGAATCAGCTTGAATCAAAGGCATTGTCATCAAACCAAACAAAACCGTGGGACTTACAGCGGCATGCAAAAGGTTCCATCTTAACTTCGTGGCCAGGTGTTCGTTCGTGAATATTTGTCGGAAATGATTGAATTTGGCCCATGCCAGTTGCAGCCGATGTTGGAATCCGATCCGTCCTCGTTTTGGAAGGTCGGCAGTGAATTTTCTTCCCCAATATTTGTAAGCATCATCCCCAGCAAGGACTTCAACCTCTTCACCCTTAATGACGGCAGCCGATGACGGCAAGCGGGGATTGTGCTAAATTTCTTCCTTTATAAAAGTAGTACTTGTAATCATAAAATGGCGATGTAGTCATATGAGCCCAGGACATCGCGCGCGACAACACCCACTTGTCATTTCCAAACCAAGCTTTGGTCTCCAAGATCCACACCGTTCCATTTCCCACATACGTTTTGCCTTCACGCTACGAACAAAACTCGCGTTTACAATTCTCCATGCTGTCCGACCAACCATGCGACAGACATTAGACAAAGAAAAACACACATGCAACAGGCAACCAACAGCTAAAGGGAAGTGCGCAGGTGTGAAGAAAAATCGTTCCCCGGGCATTTTTCGGCCGGGCGTCGCTTTCTGAAACTCATGTGTGCGCACGGGCGACATCCTGTTGACCAACCATGACCAACCTAAATTTTCGATGGGCGCGTTGTTGGCTGCCAATTTTTGGAGAACAGTTTGACAGACGATGCTTGCGCCATCAAAAAAATTTGTGATGTTCAAAACAATTCGTTCGCTACGGCCAAATATGGGTCCCCCCGTTAGCACGCTATATCCCCCAACCAACAAAGCCATGGAGGTTTTTTTTAGCGCCACAGAACAACCATTGGCAGTGAAGTTGACATTCACGAAATATTTTCCGCACTTGACGCGGCGTATCTGAAACAAGCCGGCTTGCGCTTGAAGCCGTTCGCAATTTGTGCGTTTCTTCGGTTCCCACGCGGCGGCGTTTAGCAACCTTCTACGACATTTCTTTTTGAAAAACGCAAAAATGCCACAGCCTAGTTGAGCGCACGCGGCTTTGAAAAAAAACCGTTAGTTTTCAACATTTCCATTTGCTATAATATTTTTTTGCCACGTGATTGGTCATACGGCGTGATGTCTTCACTTCTGCGTGCCCCGAAGGCCGAAGGTGTAGACCACGTTTTTTTGGAGGATCACGTTCGCAAATCGCTACGATTCTTGTTCGGGTGGCCGAATCCCAACCTGTAACCTTCCGAATGCCCCCGTGCTTTTGCATGGATAGTTGGGGAGCGCCATTGCTTGCATGACACGGCCGCGGCCAAGCTTGAGCATACATGCATGGACCAATTGGGAAGCTCGGTTCCCCTTCGGGATCCAAGTTGTAACACAGCTTCCTAGCCGTGCGCATCTTGCCACATTGAACCAATGGTGCGGGGGCCTGCCATGACCACCATGATGGAAAATAAATTTTCAAAAATCCTTCGGACATAGAAACCCTGGTCCCACAGGCCCAGCTGAAAGCGAGTGACGCTGAATGTTCGCGAGGGGGGTCCTCGTTGAGAAATTGGCACGCGTGGGGTTGCAACTGAAACGTGCTAATGAATTTCCGCCCATTCGAGTCGACGACCACGGCCCCATAAGGACTCACGCAACCTCAGGTCCACAGTGACCGGCCAAACTGGACAAATGTTTGCGTTCGGCAAAACCATTTACATTCAGCCGCGGTTTGGTTTGAAAACATTGCGTTAAAAAAAATTGATGGCAAATCGCCCGATCTGATTGTAGGCCGGTCCTGCCGACGACTTGACAACTTAGTATGACTTAATTTTGGTTGAGAAATTTGCGTCCCAAAAATCAATTGCAATTGCAAAGGCATGTGTTTGTTCAGATGGATGTGTTCATGTTGGTGAAATATTCCCCAACATCCTTTGCGCCTATGGCTACTTTCGTTGCGTCCTCGGTTGCGTAAATTGCCGGGCATTTTTTCCCAAGTATTTGTAACGCCATCGCCAACCAACATTTCCAAAAAAACATCGCCTTATCACCGTCGGAGCCTGATATGAGTGAAATGTGCATGTCGTCAAAATTTTGGTTTTGCCGTGTTCGCACTCAATCCGCTGTGCGCGAGCTTTTTGATCAATCATTCGATCATGTTGGTGGCAATTCTGCCAATGACCTTGGACAAAGGGACAAATAGTCCGCATATTGGATGCTGTCAGCCGTTTGATCGCAATGAGATCCAAACAATGCGTTTGTAGCGGGTTTTTCCATCCGCCCATGGCAACCTCCAAACCGCAAAAAGTTTTGCAATCAACTTCAAACAAAGACGCGGCACACCATGAGCAGACATTGCGTTGAACATGGCGACGTAATCAATTTCATGAGGCGCCTTTTTTCAAACTAAAACATGCACACCAAACATCAAAGTCTTATACGAAGGCCTTGCTAGCAAACAATTGTGACACAAACGTAAACAAACATCAACAACAGTTTAAATATGTTTAAATCATGTTTTGTCATTTGGCTGCTGACAATGTGTCAATTTGTCATGATTTTCGGTTGGAACATGCTTTGACTTGACATGTTGGCAGGTAGGTTCAGTCGAGCTTCACGTGGCATCACTTGTCATAACATGTGACGATGTGGCCGCCAATCTTACCATGTTCAAGCTTTTGGCCCTCGGGTTTCGTGGAAAAGGCTGCTAGCTTTCTCTTGCCATGCGGTGAGCCCAGTTTCCTTTGAGCATTTTCACATTGGTAGGCACGGAGCTGTTCGATCCAGGTCAGTCGCAGCCAGCAGCATGGCAGCACAGATGAGTTTCTATGCAGACGGCACTTCAGTTGGTGCCATTCATGAAGCAGATGAAGGCGGATATGACGAAGAGGAAGCTTTTAGCAGTTCTCAGGCTGGAGCGCAGTCGGGAGGCAGTGGCAATATCCCTCAGGCTGAAGCTCAGTCTGGTGAGTATGGTAGCAATCATTGGCCAGATGCCAATGGATCATGGGGCAGTGGTTACTATGGAGGCTATAGTTCTGCGTATGGGGGCAGTTGGGGCTCCTATGGTAGTCACTGGCAGCAGCAGGGGCATTGGTACCGGACACCTCAGTGTTGGGTGTGGGGCGAATCACTCGATACTGCAATCCGGACCTATGCTTCAAAGGGTTGGTTGAACATGGATCGCGCATTTTGCGCATGGTGGGCGAGCCAAGATGATGGTGTGGGGCCGAGTGTTCCACAAGACAGCAGGAAACCTAGCATGGAAGTGCCGCCGTCGGACCAGACCTTCCGAGGAGTTCAGCAAGATGGTAGCTCTTCAAACGGTACAGGACAAGGTGGCCGTCGAGAAGAAGGGAGCTCAGATGTGAGATCTGAGACAAGCACTTCAAAGCGACCCAACACAGGCAAAGAGTACATCCCAGTTCACGATGGTGTGATCACCATGCGTGAATATCAGAAGAGGGTTCGACTGTTTCAGTCGACTACATCCATCGACTTGGAGTTCCAGGCTGGCAAACTGGTTGAAAGACTTACAGGTCAGGCCTGGGAAGTCTGTGAGACTTTGGATTGGAAGTCGCTGAAGCACAGTCAAGGAGTAGAACGTTTGTTGGCTCATCTTTGGGCAGAACTCGAGCCGCTTGAGCATCTCCGCATCTTCAACACGTTGTCGGAATTCTACTCCAAGTTCCAACGGTCTCGGGGTATGGAGTTCACAGCCTACGACTCTGCATTCAGAGCACAATGTCAACGACTTCGAGAATGCAATGCACCTTTGGAGGGGATCATCCAAGCCTACTGGTTTTTGCAGAAAGCCAACATCAGCGAAGACCTTCGTAGGCAAGTGATCTCAGGGGCTGGTGGTCAGTATGATTACCAGAAGCTGAGGCAGTCCTTAGTCGCGATCGTGCCTCAGGTCAAACGTGAACCTGATGACCGGCCCGATCAAAGCAGATGGACGAGATCCTCGAAGTCTCATCGAGTGCATGCCGTGCTCGATGATGAAGATGCTGATGAGGAAGCAGCAGCGGCTACTCCAGGTGACCGTGAAGAACCTGATGGTGACGAAGATGAGCGCCATGCAGAAGATCTGGAGTATGAAGCCGAAGTGCTTCTTACGCATGCTGCCAAGAAGCGGGCGGAGTTCACTCAGAACAGAGGCTTTCGCAAAGCCGAAACGGCAAGCGAAAGAGATGCACGGATCTTGGAGCTCAAGAAGAAAATGCCGTGCTCGGCATGCAAGGCCAAGGGGAAGACAGTGTATGGCCATTGGCATGCCGACCCCGAATGCCCCTCGAAATCTACTTCTGACCCCAAGACCAAGACCAAGCCGGTGTTTGTGGTATCTCAAGACCCCGTTGAGGATGAGTCTGAGGATGATGCTTTCATGGTCAATGCGGTGGTGCTTGCTACATCATCACCTTTGACCCGAATCACTGCGAACATGGCCTTAGCAGACACGTGCTGTGCGAGAACAGTGGCAGGCTATGAGTGGGCATCTCGGCATATGGATGCATTGGCCAAGGTGGGCCTTCCTTGTGCAGTGGTTGAAGATGATCAGCCATTTCGCTTTGGAGATGGACCTCGTGTGCACGCAATGTGTGCGATCATCTTCCCACTGATCTTGGAGCAGCAGGAAAGATGCGTCCTTCTTCGAGTGAGCGTTGTGGAGGATGATGTGCCGTTGCTGGTGAGCTCACGTGCCTTGAAAGCAATGGGCACGATTTTGGATCTCCCCGGCGAGCAGTACATCTTCAAGAAGCTCAAGAGCAAGGTGCCTATGATCAACACTGGCACTGGACATGTCGGTTTTCAGATCCTTGGTGGTGACCCAGGCAACGTCGATCACATCGTGGAGCTGGATTGGGAAGCGTTTGCACGATCTCTGGAAGAGGTTGCTTTTGGCAAGAGCTTGGAGGACAGGGTTCTTACCTTTATTCCTGTTTGTACCCGAGGGCCTCAAAATGATAGGGGTAAAGGTAGAACTAGTCATGTTCACGTCAACTTTGCTGACGTGATCGGCACCGGCTTTCATGATAATGGTGAACTCGTCAGCCCTACTTTGCTCAAGTGCGACGACACTGCACTGCCTCGTGAACAAGTTCCTTCAGCTGCCGACCATGGCTCCCAAGACCACGGCTCCGAAGACCAAGGCCGACTACGTGCAGCAGTTGTCCCTTCTGTCAGCAGTGGATCCAGCTGTCCTTCGCGAAATGGGAGTGGAGAAGTTGCGCCTGATCTACATGGCGTGCAAGCCACGTCCAGTGGCCATCTTGCCAACGAATTGGAAGCGCTTCAAGAAGTCAGAATTGATGAAGCTGTACGAGGAAGTGGTCATGCCGTACTATCAGATCCCACTGGAAGCTGGAGACCGGGTGGATTGGAATCGAGATCGCCTGGTGGTGGAGCTACAGAACTACGTGGAAGTGGTCAAGATGGAGGAGAACCCAATGAATGTCGACACCGGGGCTCCCTTTTGTCCCAAGTGTCGCATCCCGATGGTGGATCGCCGGAATCGTCTCGATGGAAGTCATTTCTGGAGCTGCTTGGTGTTTCCAGAGTGCAGGGAGACCCTTGCAATGCAGTACAACGGAGTGCCGACAGCAGTGGCCCAGAAGAAGATCGAAGATGGTTCCAATCCTCCAAGCCGCGGTGGAGTTCGCAAGGTGGCAACAGTGGAGAGCAACGAGGAGATGGATGGATTGATGGTGAAGCGTGCAGTGCGGATGCCGGTGCCTTCCCACAGCGGCGAGAGCGAGTGGCATCCGGTGACCGATCCAGAGAGCAGTCCGCAGATGAAGTTGACGCCATCGGAAAAGGAGCTCATCAAGTCGCAACGTCAGGGGGCAACACTGGATGGGAAGTGAATGCATGTGAAGCTTCCCCATGGACAGCATCGCCTGAGCCTGAGAGCGTCACTAGGGAGAAAATTCGGAAAGGCAATGCACGCAGGAAGCATGCCAAGAAAGGAACTATTCAAAGGTGGTTGTCCAATTGTGTCATGCTTGCCTCAGCTGTTTGTTTGTTTACGGCATGTTCCGCTTCCAGTTGTGCCCGTGTTTTCCACACATGTTTTCCTAGTGACTCTCGTCCTGATGTGATTGAGATCTTCGGAGGCCATGCTGAAGTGAGTCTCCAGTTCGCTAGGAAGGGTTGGAGTGTCATGCAACCAGTAGATGAACTCTATGGTAGCAATCTCAGGGAACCGGCTGAACGCAAGAAGGTTGTTGATTTTGTGAAGGAACAAAGACCTCGATTGCTGTTGGTTGAATGGCCCTGTAAATTTTGGGGAAAATTAACGGATACCAACTTCAGGACACCTCAGGAAAGACGTCGGTTGATGAAGAAGCGAGCACAAGAAATGCCATTTTTGGAACTCACTGAAGAGCTGTTCCACATTCAGTGGGCGAATGGAGACGATGCTTTGGCAGAGAACCCGTTGGCGAGCTATGCGTTCAAGGAACCACCGATTCAGAGGATCCTCAGGCACCCAGACATTTTCCTTGGAGTTTCGCATGGTTGTCAGTTTGGGCTCAGAAGTGTCAAGACTGGTTTGCTTCTCCGAAAACCCACTCTTTGGATTTCCACTAGCCAGGAAATTTGTGAGGAACTTTCGAAGCGGTGTCCCAATCGTCCCGGTCACAAGTGTCACGATCACGGAGAGTGTCAGGGTGGTAATGTTACTCAACGTGCTTCTCAGTACACCCCCGAAATGGCTAAGGCTATTCACCGTGGTTTTGTTCGTACTTTGAAGAGGAAAGACCCTGGTTACCTTCTCAGAACTTTGAAGAAGATTTGGAAGCTTTTGGGGAAGGCTGATGATGGTGGTATTTCTGATGATTGGGATGACCATAAGGTTGAGCGCACCATTAGACATTATGAGAAAGCTTTTGGGGGTCCGTTCTCAGGCAAAGACAAGACCAATGGAGCTGTTCATGATGTGTTTGTTGGTAATGGGGATGACCGGATGATGGGAGATGATCTTGAACAGGCTGTGGATAAGGGCATTGATTTCAAGATTCCTCCTGGGAGACGCCTTGATAGTGGAGCCAAGTCTGTGTTGAAGAAGTTGCATTGCAATTTGGGTCATCCTAGTACTCAAGACTTGAAGAGATTCATGAGAAGTGCGGGCGCTTCCCAAGAGTTGATCGAAGCGGTTGGATGGATGGAGTGTGCCGAACCAGCGTCCTCGGAGTCACAGGGTTGCCAGAATTCCCCCTCATGACATTCAATTCAATGATCAAGTGATGGTTGATTGTTTCTTTGTCAAGGATGCCAAACATGTTGGTCATTGGTTCATGTCGGTGTTGGACAGGGCTACGATGTATCATCAAGTCACTTTGATTCCTGATCACACCCCGGAAACCTTTGTGAAGGTTTTCATGGATCATTGGGTTAAATGGGCTGGGCGACCGTTGGAAGTTTCGATTGATTTGGAAACTGGCTTGGGTAGCACTTTGTTTGCTGAGACGGTTGGGGAAGCTGGAATCCAAGTTGTCCCTATTGCGGGACAAGCTCACTGGCAACATGGTAAAGTCGAGAGACATGGTGCGATTCTGAAGGAGATGATGAGTAAAGTGTTGGTTCAAAAGGATGTTTATGGTTCTCACGCTGTCAGTTGGGCTGCTGATGAGGTTACCCATTGTAAGAATACTTTGATTCGTGAACATGGTTTCTCTCCTGGTCAGTTGGTTTTTGGTAAAGAACCCAGATTGTTTGGTGAAATTGAAACTAACGGAGAAGTTTGTGCCATGCATTTCTCGGTTGGTGACAAGGGAACCCAACTGTTTCGACGTATGAAAATGAGGACCCAGGCGAAACAAGCTTTCATTCATGCTCAGGCTTCCAAGATCATGGCTCAGACGGCTAGGAATCGTACGAGAAGTTGGCATGAACCCCAAATCGGTGATAAGTGCTTCTTTTACCGGGAAGTCAGACGAAAGGGTGTCAAGGGTGTTGTGAAAGCTTGGCAGGGTCCCGCCTTGGTGGTTGGACTTCAGGGCAACAGCAACATTTGGTTGGTGTTTGGTGGCAAATGTTTCTTAGTGGCTCAGGAACACTGTCGTGAGGCTGTTGGAGAGGAACGGTTGTTTGGGAGACCTGAAGTCCAAGAAGCCTTGGGTGTGTTCCGTGGTATGATAAAGGGGGAGGTTGACGACACGTATGAAGACTTGACCAAGCAATCTACCTTTGATGACAATTCCCTGGATGAACCTGTGGTTGAACATGACATGGGTAGCGATGAAGAGTTGATTCCGGATCAAGTCATGGTGAACCCCAATCGTGAGCAGTCACTTCCCGACGACCTGCTGCCTTTGTGCCGCACTCCTGGTTGGAAAAAGGATTTGGTTGGAAACCCTTGCAATGTGTCGTACGGTAGCTACATGATGAGAACTCCTTTAGCCACGCAGGATTTTGGTAGCATTCCGTTTCGTACCACTTGGGCTCTTTGGGGAGGAAAGTGGAGACTTTTAGAAGATGAAGTGAGATGGGGAATGTTGGAAGATCCTAATGATATTATTGTTGGGGGCCCGGCTGACATTCTTATCACGATCTTCAAGAATCGAAATAGAAAACAGGTTTGTCTTGACTCAGTTCCTGAATGTATGAAGAAAAGAAGAGTTGAGAAAGTTTTTGCTACCTTAAGTGAGCGTAAGCAGAAGAAAGCGTTGGACAAGGAGATACCGTATGCTCGAATTCCCCAATCTGAAAGAGATTTTTATGAACATGCCAAAAACAAGGAATGGGATTCTTGGATCCAATATGATGCCGTTGAGGTGTTGGATTCCGCGGAAGCTCGCAAGGTTCAGGAAACGGTTCCGGAGCGCGTCTTGCGAAGTCGCTTTGTGTTTAGAAATAAACACGCGGGATTAGTCAACGAGCGTGGGGAGGCGTTGGAGGTCAAAGCGAAAGCGAGGTTGGTCGTTCAGGGGCAGCATTGTCCGGATTGCATGACAGGTGAGGTGCCCGTTGATGCGCCTACTGTGCAGCATGGGACGTTGTTGGCTTTCCTTCACTTCGTGGCTAGCTACGGTTGGTTCGATTCTCTGCGCAGCGGCGATGTCTCTTCTGCGTTTCTGCAAGGGGCTGAATGCAAAGGGGAACCGTTGTATATGCGTCCTCCGGAGGTTGGGTTGCCAGGTGTTCCTCAGGATGGTCTGCTCCGTTTGAAGCGTCCTGTCTACGGGAGGCCCGACGCGCCTAGAGCGTGGTATGAGCAGATATCGGGATTTTTGGTTCGGGATCTCGGTTTCGAGGTTAGTATTCTGGATCCTGCGCTGTTCATTCACCGAGGTGAGGGAGGTAGGCCTAATGCGTTGCTGGTCCTTCATGTCGATGATCTCTTGGTGTGTGGTGATGGTTCTGCGGAAGTGGAAGGTAAAATTCGCAAGTTGTTTGAGCGATTTCCTTTTGGGGAATGGGACGAAGTTGCTAAGAAACCTTCTGGGATCACCTATTGCGGAAAAGAGATTTCTATCCAAGAAGAGGATGGTGAACGGGTGATAAAGATGAAGCAACAAGGATTTGTGGACGGTAGGTTAGAACTTATCAGTTTGTCCAATCAACGCAAGAAAGAACTGAATGAGAAAGCCACCCCTTTAGAGATTTCCGACTTTCGGTCAGTCATGGGTTCGCTCCAATGGCTGTGCACTCAAACACGTCCTGACTTGTCATTCATGGTGAACCAGCTTCAGAAACGTGTTGGAAATTTGGAAGTTCGAGATTTGTTGGAAGCCAGCAAGACGGTTCGTATTGCTAAGAGTACCGCTGTTGCTTTGACTTTTAGAAATCTTGGTGAAGATGTTTCTGTTGTTGGTTGGAGTGATGCTGGTTTATTTAATAGTTGTGGTGTGGAATTGGATGAAAATCAAGATGATGTTATTTTGTCATTAGGTATGAAGAAAATGCTGTATTCACAGAAAGGATGCGTGGTTGGGATAGTGCGATCTTCTGACCTTGAGAGGACAGAGCCGGTAAACTTCAACATGCTTGGATGGCGATCGAAGACGAATCGTCGAATCATCGAGAGCTCGTTTGCTGCGGAGACACACGCGGCAATGATGTGCTATGGGAACGCCAACTACCTTCGGTCACTCATCGTGGAGATTCGGCATGGTGAGTGGGCGATCAAAGAGGACGGCCTCAACACCAATGAAATGGTTCCGTTAATTTTGTCCACGGATTGTAGGTCTGTTTACGACTGCATTAGGTGTGATAGACAGAGTGTGAGCGACAAATCTAATGCTCTCAATATTGCCATTTTCCGTCAAATGTGTTCGGCCGAAAAGTTTCCTGGTAGTTCTCGGGCACGACTGTTATGGGTTCCTACCCGTCATCAAGTGGCGGATGGTTTGACCAAAAGCGGTCTTCACCACGTGGTTCAGGCCATAGTGAACACAGGCCAAGCCACGTTCCATGGGAAGTCAGCCAAATGTGTCAAGTCAGCAGTTCCAAAGAGGACTCTCACCAGTGTCAATTTGTCATGATTTTCGGTTGGAACATGCTTTGACTTGACATGTTGGCAGGTAGGTTCAGTCGAGCTTCACGTGGCATCACTTGTCATAACATGTGACGATGTGGCCGCCAATCTTACCATGTTCAAGCTTTTGGCCCTCGGGTTTCGTGGAAAAGGCTGCTAGCTTTCTCTTGCCATGCGGTGAGCCCAGTTTCCTTTGAGCATTTTCACACAATGCAAATGTTCCCCCCATGGCAAACACAAAATTCGAAAAAATATAGTAATGCATTTGAAAGACCGCGACGGGCCTCTAGTTGCAAGGTCGTTTCCGGTCACCATTTTTGAAGCACCTTGTGAAATAAGTTGTCCTCCAGGAGTGTTGCGCTGTACCTGTGTGCGGGATCGCGCTCGAATTTTCCAGCGAACAAGACAACAACCCATCCGAGGCAAATAGGACCTACGAAATTCCATTCACATCTGGACAACTCCGTATTTTCAATTTGCGCACTGCGGACTGCAACTCCTCCATTGAAAAGTCTGAGATGGCAAAATTTGCTTGTGGACCATGATTCGAACATTTCCTGCAGCAGTAACTCTTTACAGATATTTTACCCTTAGATACTACCCTTAATTATTCGAAAATATTTCCTAACATAACTAAATTATAATTACTCGAAAATAACTCTTATCTATTCAAGAATAACCCTGAAATACTCTTACGAACAACCCTGAAAAATAATCCTGACATATCCTAACTACTCAACAACCGTTAAGAAGAACCTATAAAGATAACCCTTAGAAATAATCCCCAATTACTCCAAAATAACTTTCAGCTACTCCCGAATAATCCTTAAAAATAATTTTGACTACTCAATCATAGACCTTAAAAATAACCCTTACAATCAGTACTTTGAAATAATCCATGAAAAACAACCTTTAATTACTCAAATATTGCGCTTGGATTACCGAACAGACACTATGACACGACTCTACAATTGACGCCTTGACATCACCATAGCGACCCAACCTAACAAAAAACCGTAAATTATACAGCCAGATCCATGTCATATCAAGCACTACCAAATCATATGTTTACAAGAGAAGAGCATGTCGAGTCAATAATAAACGGATACGAGGAGAACATCTGGCAAACGAAAAATGCAAATCATGCTCATGGCCTCCAATCGGCCTTTCACCCATCAAGCCGAGTACTTATTTAATTGATTTAGGGAAACCCAAAAATGGCCCTTAAAATGAACCTCAACACGAACCCTTAGTTAAGGGTTGTTGTTGAGGAAAAATAAACCTTAACTAAGGTTTTTTTTTTGTGTGCGGCATTGCCTCAAATGGAGTGTATGTCTGGAAGTGTTGTCCGTTGAATCGACTGCTATTTGTGATTTGGGGTTTATCTGAATCAGTAGTTGGCTTGATGGGTGAAAGGTCGACTGGAGGCCACGCACGTGATTTGCATTTCTCGTTTGACAGATGTTCTCCTTCTATCCGTCTATTATTGACTCGACATGTTCTTCTCTTTTCTTATTTTGTTCTTCTCTTTTTTCCTTCTCCAAGGATCCATCGAAACTCCCAGCCGATATTCCTGAAAGAATCCTATGTCGTTCCGGGTAGCATTCGTAGTTCAAGTCAATCGTGCAGGGTGTTGAACCCGTGGGTTAGTGAATGAGAGTGATAACACTGCATGTCAATTTGAAGATGTTTCAAATCATGACTGAATTTTAGGGTGCCATACATCCTGTTGTGTCGATCATTGTTTAAAGGTCTTAGGTGTGTTTGAAATGTATATTGGAAGTGCATTCTTTGGCGAGGTGTATTCAAAACATATTTTTGGTGTATTCAAGGTGTCGTTCTAGGTGCATTTTTAGGTGTATTTAAGATACATTTTTGGGGATTTTCAAGTGTTTTTTTGGTGTATTTAAGGTGTGTTTCTAGGTGTATCTAAGGTGTATTGAAGGCATGTTTTGAGGAGTATTTAAGGCGTATTTCGACCATGTAAATCATAGCAGGAGATGTCTGCATACAGGTGTCAGGTGGGTACCCTAGTTACTGCTGGAGGCACTCAACAAATCATGTTGGGTGGCTAAACTGTCAGATCAGGGCCGTGTCGAACGCAAAAGGTCCACTCGGTCCAAGTCCCTGAATTCGTTTCTGTGCATGTATTCCTAACGAAAATAGGAACGAAGGTGTTTCCCGATTTGTTTTGAAAAAGTTGTTCCTTCGCCCAGGTCTTTGGACCACCCCCGACATTCCAGCAATTCTGATTTTTTTGTTGTTTCCATGCTTGTGATTGACCTGTTGTGGCGTTGTGGTGTTGCGCAGCTTCACTGTCACGCACGGCTTTGTACAATGGTATGTCCAAGCCGGTAAAGTTCATAAGGCCAGAATCATAACGTATCAAAACTCATTATTCACAACTATCCTTGAGGTGATTGATGTTTGGCACCTGGAGGTTGGTGATGCTTGGTGGTGGTTCCTTTGTTGAGACCCTAACGAACACTAGAACTATTAAACTATTAAACTGCAATTTCTCAGGCCAGATGTTCTGCAACCCTGAAACCACCACCGCCACCATCATCATCATCATC
>VSDK01017164.1:212037-260209 GCA_009767595.1 Symbiodinium kawagutii | reverse complement strand
GGGAAAGAGAGAGAGAGAGAGAGAGAGAGCATATTGCTGGACACCTTTGATCACCTTTGTCCTTTCCAATGCCACCCAGAGCAGCATGCCGATGATTTCCAGGCATAATACCAAGCTACATCTTGAAGCCGTTTTTCAACATCGACAGCTGGGAACCTACTTGAAGTAGGTGCATGTCGGTTCCATATCGTGCCATGCCCTAGGGGTCGTGAATGCATTTGCCAGTCAAGTGAGACCCAGTGGGCGTTCCGAAAACGAGGAAGAAATGGCACAGTTTAAAGGTGCTGCTTGCGTTGAGGTGGCGAACTGCGAATTGGACAGGCACTGCGCTGTGTCCGGTTGATTCGAATCTTGAAGTCGGTCAAAGCCTCAGCTTTCTCGAAGGACGTCTTAGGAGGCGACCATTAGCTTCGACCAGATGTGTTTGTTGATTAGGCTTTGTCGGTGATGTTCAGTGATGACATCCCCAAACTGGGTGGTCCCCTGGTAGAAATGAAGGCCCAATTGCTGGACCCATTTGGATCTCTCCCAGCTCAGGTTAGAACAATCAGTGCCTTCCGAATCTTGTGGTCGCTGGCCGCGATCTCAAGCCGAAGCCATGTCCTGGACCACCTCTTCACATTCACGGTGAATGGCTGGAGAGGGAGCTGTTGAGGCTCGCTGTTAGCTCTACACAGTTGAGATGAGGTCAGCGGCATTGTGGATAGTGGTCGAATTCTGCTTTGGACGCTCACCATTATCACGGTGGTCTTGTACATGTCCTGAGCTTTGTTGTTCTTTGCGGTGCGTTGTGCTCCTGAGATAGGGAAACTACGTCCAAGATTTTGTGACATGCAGCGGTCAAGAAGTTGAGACATGTTGAGTTGAGACTGCAGTTATGTTTTTTACATGTCTAAAGAGCAGCCGCGACATTCCGCATTTTTAGGTTTTCCATCTTCTTTGTCCAGTTGTTGGTGCACGGCGGGCTGGAACTAGACGACGATCAGAAAGAGGCCTTGAGCTCACGAGGGTCTCCAAGTCGCTCCATCAGTCAGACACGGTCAGACATCACCATGATGACACCATTTGAGCACGGTCGTCCAGGATCAGAAACCCCGACAAATCCATCAGTAGCAAGTAGTATCCCGTCAATCGTGATCGTTTTGTAGTGAATCTGAACGCATGAATGGATATGCATCCACTGTCATTCGCATCCTGGGCCTCAGCAAGTGGAGTTGTACATGAAGACGGTCCCTGACACTATGTTCACTCTCTTTCAGGCGGCTGGTGTAGTTGAACCATGTTAAACCTCCTTGGCTTCAAGTGCCTGCTGTGTTGTTCATGGACAGTTAAGAGTGAGAGATCCAGCTGTCTATAACGACTTTTGTGAATCAGCACCGGTTTGTGGACAAACTGATGGCGGCGGTGTGTTAACTGCTGGATTTATTATTCATCAACTGAAACATGTTGAAACTCTGATGCCCAGCAGTGATTCACTTCTTCCCACATCTTCCCAGTATCTTCTTGGCGCCAGTGCTTCACGTTGGATAGTTGGACTGGCTTCAGCAGAATTCTGCAAGTGAATCAGCCTTTTCCCAAGTGCAGCTGTTTTAAAATGGCACTTGTCACAGAAAGCAGTTCAGAGAGAATTACCAAAGAAAGATGTGATCAAGCAGCTAGAAGGGTCTACATAAAGATCATAAAGGGTCTAGTGCTGGTACCTTTTGCCAAGGCCTTTAGTCGGAGTGCTTTGGCTACTTTTTGTGGCAGTAGCATGTATGGCAGCTTGCTCAGATGGTGACAAGAGTTGAACAGTGGCTAAACATGGCTAAACTGTCTGGCGATGATGTAATTACTAAGTAGATTGTTGCCGGGTTTGTTTGAGGTTCATCATCCACTATCATCCACTGAAATGGCTTGCTAACAAAGCAGAAGAGATTCCCAACAGATAGCTTGGAAGCTGCTCAGTTGGGCGCAACGAAGATTAGCCATCACATGCCATCACTAACACTGCCATGCAGCAATGCCTTCCACCGTTTCACACGAACAGTAGGCCAATCATTGCAAGGTCTTGAACAACTTGGTGATTGCTGTCATTGTCAACAATGCCTTTGCTCGGGCAGAGCAGGTCAGAGTGGGAAATGGGGTGTAGCAGAGCTGGTCCAAGAGAAAGAGAGAGAGGGGGAAACCGACACAGACGGAGGTACAAGGCAGGCAGGCAGGGAGGCAGACAGACAGAGAACAAAGCCGCAGACAAAGAATGACACGGACACAGGCACAGACACAGACAGAGAGGATCAGAGAGGCATATATAGATTGATCTGTCGATGGGTAGATAGATGGGTGACATGATTTGCCCCTCGTCAATTGAAAGTGGTCGTTCGGTATACACACTGGAACCATTTTCAAGATTGGTCAGCATTTGGCCAATATGATATGCGACTTGAATTTCACGAGGGCTGTGTCGAAGGGGTGGCGCCCGGCGAAGTGAAAACTGACGGTTGACGATCCCACCCCCTTAGATTTGAAACCATTTGTCCTGCGGGGATGGTGGTGTCCTGTGTTTTGTGTGCACTTTGGACTTGTGGTGGGTAGTTTAGATCTGAATTTGCTAAGGTCATTTGGATAGACCTTCAGAATCCTTAGGACATGGAATTTACACATTTTCCAAAGCCCATTAAAATAGTCCATCTTTCACACCTGCTGTGCCATTATTGCAGGATATCGCAGCACTCCCTGCCTTGCCCTGATCTCTAGGCCCCATCCTATGTCTCCATCCCCTGGCACCTGCAACTGATCACGTCAATGCACATGAGATCTTGATATCTCTTGATGCACTGACACGCTCACCTGTATGGCGCTCCAACACATGAATGGCTATGCGACATGATCCGACCATGATGAGTTTAGAGCTGAGCAACCGCTTTGGACCCATCAGCATCCATGAAGACAATTTCCATGAAGACATCCAGGAAGTGTTTTGTTCGATGCGCCCCTCCTGGAAAGTGGTGTGCCAGGATGAAGAGCTGCAAGCCTCCATTGCGCGAGAAACCACCGAGTCCGAACTTAACGATCTCAGGCGCACAGCATGGCACAGCCAGGGTTGGGTCTGAACTTTCCAGAAATCCTTGGGCCCAGTGTGGCGTCTGTGCGTTCGGTATCCCCCGAAAGGCCCAGAAATGTTTGGAAACGATCAACTTTTAAGATTTTTAAGATAGTCCCATTCATGAATAAAAACGGATAAAACTCATGGTTCCACACTTGCCAACGCTATTCAGTCAATGTGACAACCGGTGCAAGGCAGCTTTTTGATGAATTGCTTCCAAATGAAGACAGCGCGTACCTCACAAAAGAGGACGGAGAAGCCAACAGTGGGTCCGTCAAGGTAAGGAAGTCAACAACGGACCTTCGGATTGGCTCCATACGATTCCGTACGACATCATTTCAAGATCATTGAAGATCTACGGAGTCTCAATCATGGCATGAATAGAAACAGCGAGCAGCTCGCTGTTTCTTCCTAGAGAAGTTCGGGAAGTGAGGAAGATGTCGCGCAGGACTACGATGATGCTGTGATGAAGCAGAACGAGATATTGCCCCTTGGCAGTCCACGATTTTTTGCGACAGAGCTGACCACCCATGAGACTCGGAGCCAAGCTGTTTCCCCCCTCAGGGGCTACCAGCAAGTGAGGTGGACAAAACTGAAGCTGGTCAACCTGGAGGAAGATGAAATTCGAAATCTTTGGACGCACTTCGGCTGCAGAGAGATCAGAAAGGCACCCGAAACCCAAACCAACATCAATCTGACATGATGAGCTGATGAGCTGCTTGCGTTAAGCCGCCTGGGGATGCGTAAAGTCATGCAGAAACGGTGTTGCGGTTTTGATGTGTGAAAATTTGTGAATGTGAACAGCTCGAGGTGTACTGCTTTCTGTGGTTTGCACTGGAATGCTTTCTTTGCGGTACGTTTTGCTGTGGTATGTTGTACTTTTTGCTGTGGGACCTTGTGTCTTGGTACGCTTGGCTCTGGCACGTTTTTATTGGTGCGTTTTGTCTTGGTGCTGTGGTACGTTGTACGTTTTGTGTTGGTACGTTTGGTCTTGGTACGTTTTGCTGTGGTACGTTTTGCTTTGGTACGTATTGCTCTGGTATGTTTTGTTGTGGCACATTTTGTCTTGGTACGTGTTGCTGTGGTATGGTGTAGGTTTTGCTGTGGTACCTTTTTCTTGGTACGCTTTGCTCTGGCACGTTTTGTGTTGGTACGTTTTGTGTTGGTACGTTTTACTCTGGTACGTTTTGTATTGGTACGTTTGGTCTTGGTATGTTTTGTCTTGGTACCTTGTGCTGTGGTACGTTTTGCTTGGGTAGGTTGTGTCATGGTACATTTTGCTGTGGTACGTTCTGCTGTGGTACATTTGGTCTGGTACGCTTTGCTGTGGTACGTTGTGTCATGGGACGTTGTGTCCTGGTACGTTTCGTCTTGGTACATTGTGTCTTGGTATGTTTTGCTGTGGTACGTTTGGTCTTGATATGTTTTGTCTTGGAACGTTGTGCTGTGGTACATTTTGCTTTGGTACGTTCTGTCATGGTGCGTTTTGCTGTGGTATGTTGTGTCATGGTACGTTTTGCTGTGGTACGTTTTGCTCTGGTACGTTTTGTTGTGGTACGTTTTGCTGTGGTACGTTGTAGTGTGTCTTATTAGGTTTGGTCTTGATATGTTTTGTCGTGGTACGTGTTGCTGTGGTATGTATGTTGTAGGTTTTGCTGTGGTACCTTTTTCTTGGCACAATTTGCTCTGGCACGTTTTGTGTTGGTACGCTTTGTGTTGGTACGTTTTACTCTGGTACGTTTTGTATTGGTACGTTTGGTCTTGGTATGTTTTGTCTTGGTACCTTGTGCTGTGGTAAGTTTTGCTTGGGTAGGTTGTGTCATGGTACGATTTGCTGCGGTACGTTTTGCTGTGGAATTTGGCTTGGTTCGTTTTGTCTTGATATGTTTTGCTTTGGTGTGTTTTGCTCTGGTACGTTTTGTCTCGGTACGTTTTGGCGCTTTCGTTTTGCTTTGGTATGTTTTGCTGTGGTCAACACCTTGGTTTTGTTATCTTCTTTCTCAGCTTTCTCCCCATCATTAGTTTTATCATCATCATCATCATCATCATCATCATCATCATCGTCATCGTCACCGTCATCGTCATCGTCACCGTCACCGTCATCGTCATCGTCATCGTCACCGTCATCGTCATCGTCATCATCATTGTCATCATCATCACCATCACCATCACCTTCAGCATCATCATCATCATCATCATCATCATCATCATCATCATCATCATCATCATCATCATCATCATCGCACCTTATATTCATCTGTGAAGTTTTGACAATCATACTTGACGCTGCTACAACATGCTACAACATCACCTCTTTCGCTCTCGGGCCAGCCGTCGTCTAGTTTAAGATCTATGGAAACATGGGTTCCTCTACAGCCTGCAGGACTACCCGTAGTTTAAGTTCCAATCATAGCCTGAGGGTTCTAAGATGTTCTAAAGTTCTTAATTAGTGCCAATCCGCCGTTTTTAATCTTCTGGAAACATGGAACGTGGTCCCTCCGAAACTTCATTGGATTCATACCGCAAATAGAGCTGGGCGCCTCACCAGGGGATCCGCCCTCTCTTTACTGTAAAGGTCGCATGTTTTGCATGACGCATGGTTGACACATGAAACAAATGTGTCAAATGTGTTTGAATGTGGTGTGCAAACGGGGTCCTTTGTCAGCACCCGATGCAGTTTCCATGGCAAGCCCCTCACATCGGCCACATGCCCCGTCATGTTTTGGGCTTGCAATCCAATGCATCGTGTGCGAGCTGCGTGTCCCACAGTGTTTTGCCTCAAAATTTCTAAGCAGGAAAAAGACGTTTCAACGTGATATAACGTGATGTGTCCTTACCGAAAGTGCGTGGCTCTTCGTGGGCATGATTTTACAGCTTTACAGGTTAGCAGTCACCACGCGTTTGTATATGTTTGTACCACTGCTTTGAATATAGAATGTGATAAGAATGTCAGCCATGAGTTATACTGCACTCTACCGCACCACTTTTCCCGCAAAAGATCGATTCGTTTGACATGAAACACACTCCAATCTACCAATCTACCCTACACCAGGACGGTTCTCGCACGATGCATCAATCCCCGAGGTACATTGATTTCCCAGATCAAGTTGACAGAGAGGAATTTGCTGGACAGATCCGGAATCTCAAAGGCCACAACTTGGTGTCATAGTGACCATATATCAACATGATCATAGCTGCTTCATTCAATGCTTTGGAACGAGGCGAATGCAAGGCTAAGCACAGCTACACTGTGGCGATGAATCTCAAAAAGCTTGACGCACGATTACACCAGGTCCGACATGTTGCATCAAGCAGTTAGATACTCAATGTGATTTCTAGATGTCTTGGAGATGCTTGGCATATGGAAGATGCCGGGGATGACCCACATGATCTTTGAGTATTTTTCATGGATTTCATGGAGCATACGCTAAGCGCTTTTTCTTTGGCACTTTAGCAGGGGTATTGACGTGCGTCGTCTGACTGTTTTTGTGCCAATTGATTTGGTTGATTCTGTCGGTTGGCTTCATGTCACTCCACTTATCTCCACTTGATGTTCTACATTTTTCAGGCAAAAGCCTATTTGGATACCCACAAGAGTATCTGCGAGGTGGCAGCGGTGTGATGCTGCATGGTAGTGATTGGTCACTTGGTTGTGATGGAAAATTCTACGAAGAAAAGGGACTTGTCACAGCGTTCACAGCCACAGCCTGTCGCCAGACGCTAAAGAAGGAGACGACCCAGGCACTGGCCATCACTGGTCCACACGGGCACGTCCGCCCACAGGGAGCCCAGGGAGGGCAGAGCATTGCCATGAGATGAGCCATTGCACACGGCAGGCCCAGCTGGAGCTCTCGAGGGCGCTTTTCGAGGTCGGGTGCGGATGGTGTGACCGACTCCGTGTCCGGCTCCGTGCTGAGTGTGGGATATGATGGGATATGTATATGGATATGTTGGGTTTGGAATGTGAATTATGGATTCATGGATATTCATGGGATCATTTTGGGATGTGAATGTTCAGATCCACTGCCAACCCTCATTGTGGAGGGAAACATTTATCGACATCACACTTGGGCATGTGTAAAAATGCGTAGAGTAGGATTCCCGTTGCCTTGTATCTCTTTGTCCTGGCAGTTGCGGCAATTTATGATTCTGACCCATCGATGTGCCAGAGCCTGAGCCGCTGATGCTTGGGCAAAAGACAGCAGCATTCACATGTTGAGCGTGTCACAGTGGTTCAGGTGCCTGGCGGTGCCATTCCGGCCACCAGCAGCACTGAAAGGAAATTAGACAGCTTCCAGACCCAGGCTCGGCTTCTTAAGTCGTGTTTCGCCGAGTTGTCAAGCCAGCTGTCGACAGGTGGCGAAGAATGTCCAACCACTGCTCCGGACACAGTCAACGCATGTAAATGTGCACTTGTAATCATTTGTTCTTGAATCACTCTTTTCCTGCCGTTCGTCCAATGGACTCATGACATTTGCACTGCGATTGACCGCCTGTTCCGGTCGGACAGCTGAGGTTGACGCCTATCATGGACTTGCCCGAAGAGAACTTCCGCGAACAGCATAGATCTTAAAAGTCGCGGTGATCCTGCAGGGGAGATGGTGGCAGTTTGAGACATGCAGTCCGTGGTTTGCAGAGAACACAATCGCTATAACGCATCAATATACGTGTCAACGTCAATACATTGGTTTGAAAAAACACCCGATGCTGCCTTGCAGTGTCAAGATACGTTGCATTATGAAACACGATGGGCAATGACGAAGACCGTAGTTTCGCAATACTGAGGTTGGTGATACTGAGAGAGGATCGGGGATTCTCTTTGCCAGGTGAAATAGATGAGTCACAACATTTTGTGAATTAGACCGCAGCTGCGATGCAGCTGCAGCTGCAGCCCCTGGCACTTTGAGAGGTAAGACTTTGGACTGTTGATTTGTGGCAGACTGTAGTTGGATGATGGTAATCACAACGGTGTGGGCTCACCCTATGGATTTGAAACTCACACATTCCTCCACAGTGTCGTCTTGGTGCCTTTTCGAAGTGTCATCAGATTTTGGATGTACAGACCTATTCTGCAGTGCTGCTTATAGACCTTTCCAAAAGGAAAGGAAAAGCTTTCAAACTGCAGAGCCTTCGTGTCTCACTCGAGGCAATATCGCATTCTGTAGGTGCATGCGGGTATCTAGGCCCCTAGCTGTTAGCTAGGGAGACCGGCAGTGTGTTTGAAGATATTGAGGACCCTCCGTATTCTTGCTTCTTGAACCCTACCAAGTGGGGGAACAAAGAAGAAGGCTTTGCCCAAAAAGAATGAGCGGCCAGGGTGACTGGCTCAATTCCGCTTCCAAGGGCAACATGTCAGCTGCTCACACTTAATGAAAGCTAGATGCCAGTTGGATGGATTTTGCAGCTCCAGTTGCTCAAGTGCTTTGTCGCCAATCTTGTTGCGCACTCCAAGCATCTCCAGGCTGGTCATTGCTATTCATTGCTTGGATTCAGAGGCACTTGAAAAAGTATGAACAAAATCTGGAACTTTGTTGGATGAAGGAGGTCCCAAGAGGTCCCAAGAGGTCCCAGATGAGATCTCTTCCCACACGCTATGACTGCCAGGCCCATGGAACTTGACAAAGATCGCCGTGCCAGCCGTGCCTGGCGACTGTCCCCAGCTGCCACAGCACCAGCTGATGCAGATCAGCACCGGGAGCACAGAGCATGGCGTGCAAGGAACTGGGTGGCGCCAGATTCGCAAGAAACACAACGCAGCTCGCACGGAAAGCAGTAATCAATGTATATCATCAAAACCAGCAGCTTGTGCAATTTTGATCAGCTTCGATTCAGGTTCTCTATGTGTGTTTTCTTCAACTCTGGGTGTATCGATTTGTGTTTGTGTGGCTATGAGTGGCTTTTGCCAGTACATGCCAGTACTGATTTCCTTTGCCAGTAAGGTGAGCCTGATGCTTTCTTCAACTTGTTCTGCAGTACTTGTCACTACTTTCTCAGCGAAAAGGGGGTGATGATGCAGATGTTGGCCAAGCCCTCCAGCATTTGTTTTTCAACCGATGAGCGACCCCAGAACGTTGCTTTGCAAGAAGAGGCGGCCAAAATGCCGGGCATGTGTGATTGCAAAGTCCACGATTTCGTTTGTGGGTGCGGGGCCCGCTTGGGCTATCACTTGCTGGCGCCATGCGATTTTTGTGAGAAGGAAGGCACCAAGCAACGCTGGTTCCTATGCCCAAGCTGCGTTGAAGCAGAACCTCGTGAAGATCCACCTCACACACCTCGCACGCCACGCTGGGCTGAACCCCAAGAAGCGGCGACAGCTAAGAAACGGGACTCTCCACAGCTGCTCGGCACAGCCCAACTGATCAGGTGATTTGGTGACAATGTCAGCTAGGTTCATTAGGGTTCATCTCATCCAATATATCCAATGTCAAGGCTTCAACACCAGGCATCCTCAGGCACCATAATGATCTCGTGTTGAGGGCAGTTTAACGCAGACGAAGGAAAACTCCTTGGCAGGTCCAGGTGGCTGTGTGGTAAACATGTACGATGATTTGGTTGCACGCAAATCCTTGTTCATGCTTGCAAAACATCCCTCAAGACTTGGGTACAGAGTAATTAGGAAGGTCATGGAAGTCTCAGTCTCAGCCACTAGAAATGAGACGAACATGAGATGAAATGAGCCTTCCTGTTCAGCACTTTCCAATCGAAACATTGAAGAAAAGATGTTTTGTTTTCCATTTGCTGACTACCAATTTCACGCTCCAGGTTTGGACCGGCTCGCAAAGATGAGGGCACACTGCCATCCACCTTGAATCAGGGAAAGGAGAAGCTGGAAAAGATGGAGAAGTCGGAAAGACCCGAAAGAAAGGAGGAATTGAAAGACCCAGAGAAAGACAAAGATATCAAAGATGCAGGAAATTTGTGGGACGTTTTCGGAGCAGAAGCGGGTCGATCCTGGGATACTAGCAGTGAATTGGCACAACGGCTGGCAGATGTGGAGCGAAGGGAACGTGCGGTTTCAGCGAGAGAGGAGGAATTGAAGCAGAGAGAGCGCCAATGGGCTCTCGAGGCCGCCAAGCCAAGCGAAATTCCAAGAGGCACGCTGGGCCTCGCAAGCCTTGCAGAGCGCCACCCTGACAGGCCCACTTCCAGTCAAGTAGAAAGCCTCCCCATTCAGGGAATTCAAGGCGTTCCTACGCCGTCAAAACCAGACTTATCAGATCCACAAGGCAGATTGCAGTATTCCCAACGGCTCCTTGAAAAGAGGAAGGATCTTGAGCGTTGGCAGCAGACTTTGGAAGAAAAGAGCAAAGCACTGGATGAGCGTGAAAAATACCTCCCAAGCGCCAAATCCTTTGGTCAGTTCCTCCCCAATGTGCATGTGGATGACGTGGTCAATGCAGCATCAGTGGCAGGAAAGGCCATGGTTGGAGCAGGTGTCGCAGCTTCCAAGGTGATGCTGGCAGTCGCACGGCCCGTTTTTGGAGTTGTGAAGGTTGCAGGAGCTGCGGCGATCCAGTTCGGTGTGGGCAGCTACACTGCTGCTGTAGCATATGCGAACGAGGAGGCCGATGCCATGGCACAAGCCACTGCGCTGAGGCGGGCCAAGTACTATGGAATGGCCTCCAGCCCTATGCAATCCATGGGACCAATGGTGACAGGACCCGAGTTCGATGGTAGTGGAGTGCCTCCAAGGCCTGCAGTGTACCAAAGCCCTCAAGTTTGGAGTGGCGGTATGTGGTCACCAGGATGGGGAGTCTCTCCTATCTATCCTGCCTCCCCCGCACCGCACTTGGCCCCGGTCATGGAACGTGAGGGTTTAGTGGCGTGGATGCGGCGAAACAGTGGCTGTGGCACCAGGAACCATGCGCCTGCTTATCCAGCACGATATCAAACCACCTGGTGACAAAGCCGTTCCATGAGCAGCATTTGGGATCCAAGGCCGGCAGAACGTGGAGATTGTAATTCGATTTTGCACTAAATTAGCAGCCCCGAGCCTTTGTGAAGTGATTCAGATCAGACAATTAAAGTGCAGGTGGGGGATTGCCCAAAGCAACCCCATCATGTGAGGTGGACAGGGCAAAGAGATTTACGCACTGGAAAGTATGATCCTGTTGGCGTGTGTGTTGCCATGTTCGTAAGCACTGGCATGGAGGAGCAATCTGGGAGAGTGAGGATCCACCTTGTGGAATGGAAGCTGATGGAAGCTGGTGCTATGAGCGCTGTCAGATGTCAAAGCTAATTTTGGCTCACAGCGATGGCAAGATAAGGCCGAGAGGCCTACTAGCGGAAATGCAACGCGGGATCCCATGTGCTGAACCCCCACCGAACCACGATGAGAAAATGCAATAAATGATATTGATATGATGAAATAGTTGTCACAATGAAACAACCCAGCAGCACTCTGACCAAGGGGAAAAGCCCAACTCATGCCTCATCAACAGTTGCTTTATTCCATAAACTTTTGGTTGGAGTCGCCATGCGCCCATCTTCAAGAGGCTCTCTTTGTGTTGAGCGTTGTGACCTGCCTTGACGCTTGACATGTTGACATTGGCAGGTGGGACATCATTGGCCTCAACTGGCAGGAACATCTTGGGTCTCAAAGGCTGGGGGTTCCAACTGGGCAGCCCTCGCCCATCGAACATGATCGAACCTTTCTGATCATTTCTGATCTTTCCTGGCAGGACCTTCGGAAGCGTGCAACAAAGCTCAGAGAGACGATGCTGGTTGCATTTAATTACAGTATTTCATGGTAATTTAAGACCCGTTTTTATTCCTTTACAATCTGCTGTCATATTGCTTCTGCCTCAAGTCAAGGTGTTTGCATCGCTTTGAACCTCCATGGAATGAATTGCTTTTTCTCCTGTTTGATGCCACCTTTTCATACCTTTTCCTCTTGTGCTGCAAGGAGCCATCAAAGAAAGAGCAAGGAAGCTCAGCAAATGAAGCACTCTCCCTGGACAAGGGCACGAGAGACGATTTGATGCGACTCTTCCTACAGTTGGACCGTGATGGCGACGGCAGTCTCAACCAAAAGGAGTTTGCTGCTGCAAAGCAGCTGCTGACAAGTCTTTGTGGCGAGCTGACGGGTTCTGTTAAACAGCCCGCAGTTCCAGTTCGTTCAGAAGACTTCATGACCTATGCCTATGCGGCTTCGTGCACCCCAGCGTGCAAACTGACTTTGACTCAGATCGTGAAAGAGATGACTCAAATCCTGTCTCGGAAACCTAGCAACTTTGATGAGTCTGTATCTGAACTCAAGCCGCTTGACCAAACAAGCTGTTCTTGAATGTTTTTGACTCACGGTTTTGGCATTTTCATCATTTTCATGGATCTCCCTGTGAAGATGTTTGATTTTACGAATAACTTCATTCTTACACATACATGAATCACATGAATGTGTAAAACACGGATAGGTAGATAAACGGACAGACAGATAGATAGACAGACAGACAGATAGATAGATAGATATATAGATATTAGTAGATAGACAGACAAAATCAAGGTTGGTGGATAGATTTTGCGCCGCTTCCCGCTGACTTGACTCGATGCTTAATTGGCAGGAGTAGTTGGTGGGCACTTACCAGTAATGGGCCCCGAGACACCTATCTACATAATGTATTTGACCCAATGTGGGTGCCTGCCGCCTTGACTTCTCCTGTATCTACCCGGACTTTACAGAGTTCCAATCGATTACAGCTTTTCTATATCATATATGTAGGTATTTTCTTTCCATTTCCATTCCAGGCCTCAGGCCACCCGTCAGCACCCTAGCCGCCAGTTGCGAAAGAAGCTGGCCCGACAGCATGGCGTCAAATGAGGGTTTTAGATGGTTTTATGAAATGGAGCATCTTTGGTCTGGATTGAAGTTCTGAGATGTTCTGAGTTTATGATATGCAGAAAGCCCAATTTCAATTCGGGAGTAAACCCAAAAGGAGGGGTTGTTAGGCTCCATTCAGCTTCTGACAAATTGCCTTGGAGACCTGCCGTGTCTAATCTTATTTCAAAGTCTGTAGTTCCACTGATTTTTATAAGATAAGTACAGTAACTGAGATTACTGCACCGTATGGTAATTAACAGTGCTCAGTCTCATGATGTCTCATAGTTGTTTCATGCATGGCAATGACTTCCAAAGAGGGTACATGTACATTTGCATTTATTTGCGCTGTTCTTTCCATTGTTCTTCATGTTCTTTCCTTTTGCACACGCGAACAGTGCCAACATGGCCAGAACCAGCACCAACTGTGAACAGGCTTGCGCTGGTTCGGAATGTCTCCAACGTCCCCGATGAAGCACCATCAGCTCCCTCGATGTGGCGTACGTCGACCGGAAGTTCATTTGCGTTACCCCCTGGTGCCACTGATGGCCCCATGTGTCGCGTGGCCTTCAAAGCTATGCAATTCTTGGGCCTTCGCACGGAGGATGCGAGCATCATCGATTCCTCCCTGGTCTCAAAGATGACAGGCCACCGACCCATGTTCAAGCAGCTTCTGGACAAAGGAGGTGAAGTCCTGGGAATGCACATGGCCCCAGGTTCCAAATGCACAGTGGATCTTTATCTTGGAAAATCTGAATCTCAGGATTTGCTCCGTATTCGTTTCAAAGATTTGAGTTTATCTGCAGATCCCGAGCCCTTGTTGGATGGGATTGGTGGATTTGATGTTGGAGCTGCTGAAGAAAGGGATATTCCTCAAGACCTATGGTTGGAGATGAGCCGGGCAAGGGGTGTGGCTGGTGCCCCAAAACTGGTTCGAGCTCCCTCCCAAATCTCCGAGCAAGACCTCCAAAGTGCTCCCTTGGTGCTTACAACTAGTCCACTGGGGCGGCATAGCTTTAAAGTTCGGCTGAAGCTGCTTGGGAATAAACTTGCTCCAAACTACCTGCTTTTGGTTCCCAAGTTGGGGCTTTCCAATGGACGTTATGGATCTCACAAGGTGACCTTGCGGTGTGCTGGAAAAACCCTGGATGCAGCAGCCCAGTGCCGCAGCTTTTTGCTCTTCAATGCCCGTGGAGACCAAATTGTGGACCTGGTGCTTGAGCATGAATTTCTGAATCAGCGCGTGCGGGTGCAGCAGAAAGACAGTACCCTTTCGGGATCTGAGATAGTTCCGGTGTCAGAACTGGATGACATGGAAAGAATGAACAGTCTTTCTTGCAACAGTGGTAAGATGAGATGGGTACTTGAGCCTTTGGGCCTTGAAAGGAAGAGTGGGGAGCGTGATATCGCCTATGCCATGCGTTTAGGCCGGACCCTGCGAAATGGATATGCCTATGACCCAGACGCTACTGAAGCCGACCTAGAGAATCTGACCACCAGCATTTGGGAGAAGCGACGAGGAGACTGTTCTGCATTCAACGCTGGTTTTGTTTTTGCCTTGCGAGCCTTTGGTATTCCGGCACGGGTCTCTTTGGGTTTCAAGTACGGCTCAGCTGTGCAAGAAGCATGCGGTGCCACCGTTGCGCCGCATGCTCAAGCTGAATTTTTTGCTGATGGAATTGGATGGGTGCCTTGTGATGCCACAACTGGGGTCTATCGTTTCGGTCACGAAGCCTCGCATGTGTTATCCTTCGTCGAATGGAGGACAGCAAGGACCTCGCTGCAGGAGGTGAATGACTTGAAGAAAATCATCCAAAAGGAATACCATTCGCTCGAGCAACTGATGGCTAAGCTAGGAGGTCCATTGAAGGAAATTGCTCAGAAACCTTTGGTGACCAAACAATTTGCACGAATCCTCTCCGAAACCAACTCATGCTCTGAAACAGGGGCCCTTGCCCAAGTGGAGGAGGTGTTGCAACTGTCCAAAGAGAAGGGCCCTTTATCTGGGGCGAAAATGGCTGATTTGTTGGCGTCCTTTGAGTTGGGGCAGTTCCGAACGCTGGGAACAGGAGATGGGTTGACGGAAGCTTCTCGGGCAGGCCTCAAGATGTTTGAGGGCGGTCCTTACAAAGGACAGGCATTTCCTGCGCAAAGCCTCAATGAGAACATGTTGATACCTGATCAAATCAATGCGGTGATGGAACATGTAGGGGCAAAGTCTGACACGGACTGGTCAAAGTTATGGCCGTACGGAGTCTTCTCATGCAAGTATGATTTTGATCATCAGCCACCGTAGTGTACAGAGACAAACTTGTGGCATACTGCCTTCTCAGTTCAGCTTGCAAAGCGCTATTTGCGGGTATATTCTGGGAAGAGTTGCACTTTGTTTGGCCAGCACTTATTGTTTAGAAGCAGTGCAATGGCCAGTCGTTTTTTTGGAAGATGATGTCTTCCCCTTTACTTTCCTGCAGGCCTGTGCGACATAAAAAACAATGGTGAAAGCTTGGGAGCATCAATTGAACCAATGCCCTCTCTCCGGGTCTTGTTGGAATGGATCTTGTTTGGCACTGATAGGCATATGTTCTTGGGAGCTAGTATCAGAGTTCCACTAGATTTCCAGATGGCTTGTGCCCGAACGTATGCTGGCCGCAAGAAGCTGTTGGCTCCCTCATGGCCCTCACCCTCGATGCGCATTTGGTACTCACGAGAGTTGACGTCCCTTCGCAGTAATCCGCAAGAATAAGAACATGAGGTAACATGGTTTAATGATATGTTATGTTTCATTAACTAACGCGTCCAAAAAGTCGTCAATTTTCGGCACCAAAGAGGCTCAGAAGAAAGATGAGTTGAACGAAAACTAGTGAATGACTATGTCGACAGAGAGAAGGAGAGAAGGAGAGTAAAACATAGTCAAACTACACTTGAAGCACCACTTGCAGCACAGCTCCCTTGCTTTGCCATGTGGCCTGTAGCCACGTCACCCGTGCCTTTGCCACAACCAGCTCCAGCTGGGAGTGTGGAGGTCGTAACCCTTTGTGGGTCTCAAGCTTCAGTGTGTCGTGTGCATTCGTGTGCCAGGTGCGCTATCCCCGCCAAACATCTTTTCCTGGGAATTTTCTGCAGGCTGGGCCTGGGTTGTGCCTGGGTGATGTTTGCCTCGCCTGGTCCATTCAACCGAAACATGACTCTAGCGATGCAATATGACAAGTATTCACAAGTCACATCATGCCACACCTTCGCAGAGAGGTGGTGTGCGAACTTCTTTTCACGTCGTATTTCTTCTTCTGGCCTGTCACACTCCTAGTTGCAGACGGAACGGTATGCATTCAGCTGAACTAAAGTAACATCTGCAACTATAATCAACTATGCACCGTAAGTGTTCGAGTTCTTGTTTGCAGAATGGGTAAGGTCGGTACTGCAATTTGGCTCGCACTGCCCGTCTCTCTGAACCTGACAGCCTGACAGCCTGTTCTTGCACAGCGTCTTGTTTGGCAAGGTCTCCATGGGCACTGGGCGCATTTTCATGGAAGGCTTTATGGTCCTTTTCCACCCTGTACACCATACAGCTCTTTGCCGTGCACCCAGATGTCACAGGCAACCAGCTTCCAGAACAGCAAACATCACCAAACAGTCAGAGTGGATCAAACATTTGACCTTCAACTGAAGGCGTACAAGCCCCATCTCCGAAAAGGTTGGCCATTCCATTGGAAACTTGGCTGCGCAGCCAAGACAGGGGAGGTCTTGAGAAGACGTAGTCCACCAAGGCTCCTCTATGGTCCGCTGGTGGACTACGTCCTGTCATACCATGATGCTACAGTCATTCGAGAAGGCCCAGCTCCAGATCCCAAGGCGGGGGGACCATTGGGTTTTTGGCCGACCCAAAGGATCCCAAAGGCCACATGGTCGGCACGCGTGGATACGTTTTTTTGCGAGGGCAAGTACCTCTTCGCCATGTACCCTCATGGTCGGACACTTAGATTTTGCCTTTTTGTCAGACGGGATGGGAAATACTGGCACCCATTGCACTTGAAGGGATAGTCTAAACCTCTCTAGGAGCATGCCGTTGTCATTGCTCAATCAGCTGAATCTGAGGTGGCTTCTTTTCCACAGCCGTCATACAACTATACAGATACACAACTGACGTTGAGACCACCAGTGTGATCGATTTTTTGTCCATCTTCTGCCCAGTACACACGGTGTGCCATTGTGATTGGCATGAAACAATGAGACAACAATATTTTCAAAAAATTGGTGTTTGCATCAGTGTGCCCAACAAATGTGTTAAAATGACATTGACATAAACGTACAGAAGCCGTAAACCTAAAACTCTTACCAATCTGGTGTGCATTAAGATTCGAGGATGTAGGGGTGACTTTGCGGATGGAGTGACTTTTTCCTAATCAGGCGTGCCCATGCAGGAGGGGTGACTTTACACGGATAGAGGTGACTTACCGCGAACACTCAGTGGGATGCCTGTTTGGAACGGGCACGTTTCAAATCTCACTCTACTACAAACACGGCAAACCTGGGCGTCCCCCCAACCAAAAAGATGTGCCCCTTTTTCATCCCCTGATCCCATTGACATCGTTTGACATTTTACTAAGGCATGCTGTAGGGGTTCAAACGTTTGTTCATGCAATGCGAGGTGTATATGGAGTTTGCCGAGCATTTTCTGGTGGAGTTGGCTGCTGGCGCACGCTCTACCCAGGCAAAGGAAGATCACATGCAGCAGCTACACATGCACCACGTTGCTCTTCATATCTGATGCCAGGCATCTATGCCCGCCAAGAACCCAGTACCTCTGAGTTGTTCAAGTTGCTGTGGCAGCTGGCCATGAGGTTGGGGCAGCTTCGGTGCAGCTTTCTTCCTGCCAGGTGTCGCCAAGTATGATGCTTTTGTCGTTTCTGCTTGCTGGCTTTTGATAAGTGCAAAGCTTCAAGGGTTTCCCATCAAAATGTATTTGTGGAAGGAATTCGTGAAATGTCACTTTTCTGCGGCTGCTTAGATGCTTCCAAGTGCTTGCCCCAGGATGTAGGTAACACCAGCAGGGTTGCATCCGAAATGTTTGCCTTCAGCTTAGGCCCATTTTAGAGCGCGCTATTTCTCGAGGCCCTGTTGTATGCAACCTTGCGGAGACAGTTTCTGAAGCTATTTTTGTTTATCACAGCATCTCTAGAAAATCTCATAAAGAGAGGGGGAGCTCATTGATTTGCCCAGGTGAGAACCTCATTCTCCTTCCGGGAGGTATAGATGAGATGAACCTCACAGATGGGGAGTCAAAGGACCTGTCCTGACAGAGTTCCCATGACTTACTTGTTCAGTGAGCTATGACCATTGGGTGCAATGCAATCGTTGCAAGTGTGGAGGACACCCAGCTGGTCATGACAGACCGGAAGGGTTTTGTAAAGATCTCCATTGAGAATGGCTTGGACATCATTCCGGGCTTCTGCTTTGGGGAGAAGTCGGTGCCCAAAGGGGTCGCCATCCTCTTTCCGACCATGATGACGTGGCACATCATGGCACATGATGAGACTTCAAGTGAGGTGGATCCATCACACTTTCAGCCTGCCACATTTTTTGCAGAGCCTCTTGCGACCATTGAGGACGCAGCTTCAGCTGTAAGGTTTCGAAGTGTGTAAACACTTAAGCAGTGATAGCAGTTGTAAGTTTTTGAATCTGAATGGGTTCGATCGTTTGAGCTGCTTAAGTGCAAGCAGTAGGCTCTCAGAGTTGAAGCGGCAGGATGAGTGGCACCTTGTGGGCGGCCTACTTTGATGCCTTGCGAGAAAGAGACAGCCCTGCCATGCAAAAGCCACAGCTTGACACATTTTGACCCCAGCTTGGCTGGTACAAAGCTAAGGGATTCCTCTGGGAGGAAAAAACCCGAAGAAAATCCATTTTGACCTCTGAGAATTTCGTGGGTGGCCCAGGTTGCGAGGCCGTGGGTTGACCTTGATGGGTTTCTTGGAGCCCTCCTTGGGCTTCGTTTGGGGCGAGCCCATCAAGGCGCAGGGAGTAGAGGGGGGGCAGGGCTCGAGGCGACGACAAGCCGCTGCGCGGGGCCCAGGTGAAACAGCAGAAGCCCGTGGATGAAAAGTACCTGGACGAGGAGCCACGGTGATGGTGACATCCTGGCAGTGGAAATTTGGGAAGTCATAGGAATGATTCCATGGATAGCACATGGTTATCAATGGCATTGCTGAGCTTTGTTGGCATAGTATTTGGCATAGTGTTGGCATAGTGTTGGCATACTGCACTGCTCACTAGTCACTCACCCTATTGTGTGGTTTTCTTGTTATGGCTGGTCTTCTTCAGACCGGCTGCAACTTTCTTTGTGAAGATACCTTCAATTCGGCACTTTTCAGAGATCTTGAAAAGTCAATTGGATCTGATGATGCGACTCGGAGGTTCACCAAGAGGTTGCTGAATCAGTCAAAGACATCTTCAGTCGGTACAAGGCCAAAATAAGGATGTCATTGATGAGTTGGTCATCATAGTTTCTCAGCCCTCAGCTTCACCAGACTATTTGGGCCGCAGCTGACCCCGGCGCAAGGCTAGATTTGGGTACGCGGAAGACGAGACGCTTTCCTTAGTCAGTGCGGCAGATGCCAAGAAGAAGGCCAATGAGACTCTGAAATCATCCCTTTCCCCTACTACATTTACTACCTGGTCGGTGGTTTGATTGATTTGTTTTTCCCGGGTAATCATTGACAAATTGTTGGTTGGCTGATATTTTTCATAGGGTGATTGAACCACCAACCAGTTACTAACTTTTGGAAAAACTTGGATTAGCACCAGCAATGACGGGAAGAGACTACTCCAAATGTCGGTATTTGGAAAGCTGGTGAACTTTCCTGACGAGAGCATGCTCTTGTTTGGTCCATCCCAGCCACCGTTGCCAGGCAACCAGTCCGAAAAAAAAGACATCCTGATTGCGGGATTTGTTTCACTTGGAAGCGCTTCCTGCTGGTTACACCGAATCGATTGCTCACGGAACAAGGGAAAAGAAGTGAAAATGGTAGGCGCTGCCATGACCGATCCTGGATCGGAACCAAGTGCAGCAGGGACGAACGGCCACTTGATTTCAAAAACTCTTCAAGCCTCGCTATGCGTTCTTTGTTGACGCGTTTCTGGCTCCAAACGCTCAGTGCTGGATATCGTGTGTATGTGTGTGTGAAGTTCAACATCTACAGCAACATGAGATTGGCACCGAAAAGAAACAGAACTGCGAATGTGGACAGATGGGTTCAGAGAAGGTTCAGCCTCAAGGATTGCTTCACATTGCTTCCAAAGCATCATGTGAGCTCACCCTAGTGAGACGACATTTAGTCACACCATTTGCCTGATTGCTACCCAGCATCCAAGATCATCCAAGCAGGACATTATGGGGCTCCATTTTTGCGGCCAATAGCCATGCCCAGGCCCATTGGCAAAAGCATGGAAAACCGCACACTGTGCTGGTTCAAAGGCAGCAGCTACAGAGCTGTGGGCGGCGAAGCAGTGCTAAGGTAGTGTGAGCCCATCAATGTCTGCGAGCTATTTGCCAGAAGGTTTTGAGGTGGGACCCAACAATCCGAGCAATCCAAGCTATGGAGCTTTTTGAGTGCCTTCCTAATCCTTTCCAACCGAGACATCCTGTGACATCCTGAACTGCGAGTTCTGAGCTGTGAATGGCAATTCTTGGCAGGCAGCGACCTCTGCCCTGGAAAGGCAAGGCATGGAGAATTGCATTCCTTGCAGCCAAGCTTTGGAATGGCATGGGATGGCATTGATGTTGACGTGGCAAAGGTCCAACATTTTTCGACGTCGTGGAAACGAGTTGTACAGCAAGGCTGACACCGGGGGCTGGAGCGTGGAGCGTGACATGTTCGCTGTTGGACACACTGAGGCCAGAGACCTCGCCCAAAATGCAGACCCTTCCAAGGACTTGAAAGCAGTGTCACCTTCTCAGTAGCGCTCCGCAATTTTCGGCTGGAGAATTCTGCTGCCGAGGCAAGAGTCAATGAAGCTATACCAAGCAGCCATGGTGGAGTACGGAAAGGATCCTCGCCATGGAGATCCATGGAGCAATACGACATCATCGTAGGAAATCCCCCATTGCTGTGTGGCAGCATGAATTTGCAGTGCTTGTCAAGAGTCAAGATCCAAGTGCAGGCGTTGCACTTTCTCCCCAATGACCACCGCTTGTGTTGAGCTCAGCAATCTCACTGCTTCAACTGAGCTTTGTGTCGTTATTTGTAATTCCTTGATGCCAGAACTTTGCAGGTTTGCCAACCGAGGGCTTTGCTACAAGGCTTTTGCTCCAGGCGTTTCGATTTTGTGATGAGGGGTGTGATTTCGCTGCACAGGCCGTGGAGGATTGGGTGAAGTGCAAGGAGGTCGCACAGCTGCAGCCCTTGTGATGGATGTCGATTCAAGAACTGCTCTGATCACAGGATGCGCAGCAATGCGTCAAGCTGCGCGGTAACTACGTGAAGGGCTGGTTGCTGCTGGTTTCCTCCTTGGCATTCCTCAGCCTTTCGGTCCAGCAGGCTACATGTCAGCAATTGTCCTGTGAAGCCACATCCGAATCTGCACATGAGGTCAAGTCGATCTGGGAGTGCAGAGCTTGAGCTGGTCGATGCCTACTAGTCACCATGTAAATTCAGATCACCTGAGGCTTGGCAAGCACGCGGATGCCTTGCAAGAGCTGCAGAATGGTATGGAAACCTGACATTTTGAACATTTTGAACTGCTTCGGCTAGCGATCAACCGACTTCCTTCCAAGAGGAACCTATTTCCATCCTACTTCCATCCTACTTCCATCCACACATATCCATACACATCCACACACATGCTCACACATCCTCACATACAAAGGTCTGATGCGTTGGCTTGGCAAGGTCTCAAAGCCATTCCTGGCTCCCGAGACCTACTGGATCTCCAGGCCTGGCAGTTGAGACATGTTGAGACCATCCCACCGCAGTTCCCTTGAGGCTGCTCTGACATCAGGCTGGGAGCCTAGATGGAGAGATGCCAAGTGAACACGAAACCATACACAACTTACAATAACTTAATATAACTTATACATTGTGAACCTAAAGGCAGTGACTTGGCACTTGGCACATCTTGGCACTACATCTCCACTGAATGCATTGGGACCGATGGCCTAGGCTGCCAAGCAAGGTCGGCTGGGCGAAGTGTGTGGAAGACTTAGCCGCTGATTTTGCTGCTGCAAGTGGGGCTGCGAACTGCCCTAGGTCACCCGCATGCACTCCCGGCAACACGTATGGAATCTCAGATGGATCTTGGGCGTAGCACGTCATAGCACTGCACAGAGTTGAATGTGCGGTTAGAGTTGTTGTCTCACGACACTGGCGACAGCAAAGGCCCCCTGTTTCGCGATCAAACACTCCACCACGCCATGGGACACCGCCACCACCACCGCCACCGTGCCATTCTTAGAAGCTGCCGATGTCAAGACTCTGATTTGAGCACTGCACCAAGCTAAGGGTGGGTGGTCATGCTGTTAGACTGCCATGTTTATTTGGCATACCAGTCGCATCGCAGATGCAGACAGCACATGGATGCACATGGGATCATTGGATACCATTGGCATTTAGCGATGTTGCTATGTGAAGAAGCCATACACCTTTTTTTTCCGCAAAATCATTGCAGCCGGATTTTTATCCGCTGGAGTTCTGTCATTCTGTCATTGATTGTTCCCGCACACGGGCCGAGCGCCGGGAATCAGCTCGCTGGAAGAGCCAGGCAACCCTGCCAGCCATCGACAGATCACCTGGGTGGCTTGCTGACTTGGCAGGCTGTAACACTTGCGGTGACCCCCATGCAACAACGACATTACTGGCAAAGGTGATCAAAGGTGCAGGATCAGTGCAGCCCAGTGGATCCTAGTCCTCATCACTTGCCATTAGTGACCTGCCACATGAGTCGATCCCGCCAGATCCTAAGGAACTCGCGAACATCCTCGAGATCCCCTGGGCCTGGTGGCCGGCTGTCGCCAGCTTAGGTTACCGAAGATTGCCCCGTTCAGTCTCTGAACAAGACATGCCCATGTGTTGACAGCAACCATCAGCAACCGCTTGCCGCCACTTGCCCAAGACTCAAGACCGCGGAAGGTGATAAAGTCATAGAAATGTAGCACAGCAACATGGACGAACTCGATGCCTTTGGCACAATCCTGCTCTGGAGAGTCTTTTTGTGTGCTGGCAGCTGTGACCTTGGCACCAGTTCGTCTTTTGAAGGTGATGCAGGGAGCACGCTGAGCACGAAGCAGATTCAGTTTCTGGGCTTGTGATACTAAGCGAGTCGCTACGAGCAGCATCTCGCCCTTAGAATGATCGGATTTCTTGCGCCCGGAGTTCCGTCGAGACCAGCCGTGCATTGCGATTCAACTCTGGAACTGCAGCGAGAGTCCAAGCGGGCCACAATGCAATTGAAAGACTTCGCGCAGAAAGGCCAGTTTCAAAGAGCCCAAACAGTTCTGAGAACACTACAGAAGTCAGGGTTACTAAGTGTGATTCATGTGAATGTGGTGATTTCGGCAGGTCGACACGAGGATTGGATGTCTTGCTTGAGTTTGCTAGAAGGACTGCGGCCAAAGGTGTTGCATCCAACCTTGGTGAGCTTCAACTCTGTGCTTAAGGTTATTTCAACAAGCCATCAGTGGAAGACAGCAGCAGACATGATGAGACAGATGCATCGAAATCGGATCAGTAAAGACATCATTACATTCAATACGATCCTGAGTCCATTGAAGCGAGGCCAATGGCGTGAAGCACAAGCTTTGCTTGAGAGCATGCCTTCAGCATCTGTGGCTTGGGATGCTTTCAGCATCAGCGCCTGCTTGCATCCAGAGAACTGGAAGGGTGCTACCCGCATCGTCGACCAGTACAATGGCCCTGTGGACACAGCTGGGTTTAACTCAGTCATTGGGCTGAGCCACAGCCGTTGGCGCTCATCCTTGCAAGTGCTTTTTGACATGCCAGCCATTAGAGTACAGATCAACCGCAGGTCTTGGAATGCCATGCTTGCAGTCAATTTTCAAGAAACTCCCTGGGAATTCGGTATGGCTGCCATCCAAGCACCATGCGAAGGCTGCGAAGTGCCTGACATCATCAGTTTCAATTCGGCTGCCAGCGCTTGCGAGAAACAACGAGCGTGGAAATCCGCCCTGAAGTTATTCTCAACTCTTCGGGCCAGAGGCCTTCAGCCAGAGGTTGTCAGCTGCAACAATGCCATCATGGCATCAGCCAAACGACCATGGCCAGAGATACTGGTGAAACTTGATGAGATGCTGACTGCGCGGATCAACCCGGATGGTGCAAGTTATATTGCGGCGATCTCTGGCAAGTCTGATGATGAGTTAGCAGAGGTGCTGTTGTTGCACATGTCCATGGCACAGGTTGAAAGAGATGCTTTGCTAGTGGGTGCATTTGTATCCTCCTGTCAGTCACAGGGCCAATGGCAGCAGGCTTTGTTGTGGTTGCACAGCATGTCGTCACAAATCGACTGTGTCTGCTGTGGTTCCGCAATAAGCACATTCGAGAAAACTCAGCGGTGGAGGGAAGCAGTGGACCTTTGCTTCACGTTTCTGAGGGACAAGAGGTTGCGGCTGGATCACTTGAGTTCCAGTGCGGCAATCAGTTCATGTGAGAGCTCAGCTTGGCAGTTGCTTTTGGCTTTTCTTTTTCAGACAAAGGCTTGGAGTTTGAGAGCAAGCCAAATCAGCTACCCTGCGGCCATGGGTGCCTGTCTCTCCCAAGGATGGGAGAGAACGATAAACCTCTTCAGCCACATGACTGGCTCCCGATTGGAGTCAGATGCCACCATCAGCCATTTGCTTGCCAAGGCTTGGGCAGCTAAGCCGGTAGCCTTTGTGACTGTGCTAGACACGCTGTCAGAGCAGGTTGGCTGCCTACTGTCTAAAAGAGAATGGCCGAAGGGCCGGTTTGCTGCGAGCCTTCAGTTGGGATCGGCTCCGGCTTTGCATAAGATGCTGTTTTTTTTTTTTTTTTTTTTTTTTTTTTTTCGAATATTGCCATGGGGCACTGCATCTGCAGTGCCTAGGGCCTAGATGTATGATACTCATTTTAATTTCCCCTGTATGAAAAGAGGGGGACCAGGTTCACCGTAAACAGTTCGCATGATTGCATATGGTACTAAATGTATGTTTGGCATGGTTTCATAGTTAATTCTTGATTGTTCTGAAGTGAAACATGATCGTAAAGCCACAAAGGTAAATCATTTAAGACATTGCCTTCACCAAATTACAACTCAAATTGCATTGTGAATTCCTCACTATGGGGCCTGCACGAGGTAATGTTTTGCTTCTCAAGTGTTTGTCAAAAAAGGCAGTGTGAGAAGCACTGGTAACACTTTTTGCAGCAGGCCACTGGTCAAAAGCTGACATGGTTCTGACTGTGGAAGTTGGGGGTTCCATTTCGAATTCATATGAATTCATAGCATGTGATTGCGTGTGATCAGGTAGGTGAACAAACATAATAGTCTCCAGTAGCATGTTGCATTTACATGCATTGACATCATGTTACTACATTTCTTGTGGAATTTGTGCCGTAGGACTAAGCTCTGTCCACTAAAAAGACTACCGTCTTGAAGGAGGGTGAGCGGGAATGCGAGCGATGCAAAGCCCCCAGAACGGAAGAGTTAGACGAAGGATTTCAACGGAGCCCATGTTGTCGATGTTGGGTCAAGTGAGGCCAGTATTGAGTTTGCGTTGAGCTGAAATCAATGCAAACTGGACCCGCGCAACACAATGGATCATCAGAATCCGGAGCATATTTTAGATTGAGCAGCTATTTCTCTTGGCAAATGGCTAGGCTCACACAACACAATCAAAACGCATATAATGGTGTCAATTTGTGTCAAGTAGGAACGTGGGAAACATTCCCTGGAGGGGGTTGGATGAGGTGCCAGAGTTGCAATTGGTGCTATGCGGGCGGCCATGTTGAGATCATGTGAAACATGTCTAACGTAGCCACCCGGTAGAGATGATCTAAGATCATGACAAGCTCCGTGGCGAACCCTCTTGGCCACACCAGGGACAGTTAGTTTGTTTGGCTAACACTCGTTTTTTTTTTGTCGCCTGCAGTTTTGTAGACTTCCACAGAACGACTATGGTGACCACCCCTGAAAATGATCCGGACGGTTCCACAGCATGTGAAGTTGGAGGGTGGATGATGGTGGATGGCTTTGTCAAGCAGCCAAAGATGTTTGCAACCTGGAAGCTAGTCACTAGTGCGGCTCCAAGTACCGCAAGGGGTTGCAAATTGGTTGAACGGTTTCCTGGAATGGCTGCATGCCAAGCATCTATGTATATAGGCTTACCAGCAGTGGATGATTGATCAAACACTTGGAATGTGCATGGATGTGCTGTGGCATGTTTTTCTTTGGCCGTCCCTGGCATGTTCAAAAAGTTCACTGGTCAAGCTAGACAAGCTAGACTATGCAGACTATGCACCTTCATGCCACTGTGTTGGTTGCCCAAAGTTGATAACAACCACTCCGTTGCCCAAGGGGGTTCCATCAGGCGTGTCTTGGCTCCAGTCCGTACCGCTGCGATGAGATGGCTCTCGGCTGTCTCAGCTTTGCAGAGTCATTTTACATCCCGCGGCCATGGTGAAAGCCACATTTTTCGGTCAACGATGGTTGCAGTGTCAAGGCGCTCCCTTTGGATGTATGTGATGCAGATGCAGTCGATACATTCTTTGATGGGCACGGTTTGCTCCAATGCGGTGCTCAGTGCATTGGACAAAGGGAACAAATGGGATTTAGCCTTGACATTTGCCGACTGGATGCTGGTCCATCAGGTGGAGACTGACACATGTACGCTCAATACAGCTGTAAGTGCTTCGGGAGCTGGTTGGCTTCAAGCTTTTGGTATGTTGCACATGTTTCGGCTGAGGGTGGCAGAGACCGATTCCATTAGTTGGAGTGCTGCCGTTAGCTCTTGTGCTGGGAGCTCTGCTTGGAAAGAAGCTTCTGGGATCATGCTCACCATGGGCAAGGCAAATGACATTGCACGCAGTGCAGCTGTCCATTCATGCGTTGCTTGGCAGACAGCTTTGCAACTGGCGGGGAAGATCAATCCTTTGTCAAGTAGCTACCGCGCCGTGGCAAACGCCTTGATGGGAAATTGTCAGAAATGTGGTCCATGGGAGCTACCCATGGCCCTTTTGCCACAACTGTGCCGGCCAACGCCTAGAAGCTACACAGTAGCCATAACTGCAAGCATTGAACAGTGGCCATTAGCAGCCAACCTCCTGCAACATATGAAGAAATGCAATGTCCTTCCAGATGCCGTGACTATGAATGCTATCACTTCTGCACGAGAGTGGAAACGCTTGGGCAGACTCCATTTGCATGATGGGAGATGCGTGCGCAATGCGGCTTTCACTAGGTGCACCTGCAATCCTGCTGCAAGCACGCGTGGCCACTCATTTTGGTCGCTGGAAGGTTGCATTGCATGCTGCCAGTCGCGAGGCAAGTGCAATGCGCCGCGTCGTTTGCAACGCTGTGATTGCTGCATGTGAGAGGGGAAGGTCATGGAGGCACACTTTGTTTCTGCTGCGCAGCAGTTCTGACCAGCGAAATGAGATCGATGAGATCGGCTGCAGTTCAGTCCTGACAGCATGCTCCAAAGCCAGGTGGGGATCGGCTCCCCAACAGAAGTTTTTTGTGCGAATAGTGGGAACAACCGGTTTGATAACTATAGTATGTAGATGTACGTAGTTGTTTGCAGTATGTGTTTGCATCGCATTCCTCTTTTGTCGTGATCACAAGCTTGCCCAACTTGAAACCGTATGAAGGCCCCGTGCCATCCGGTGCCTTTAAATCCTTTAAACTTCAACTTTCAAAAAGTTGTCTTCGGCCAGGATCCGATAGAACAAAAAGAAAGCAACAAGTGTCCAAAACATAATTGAAGAAGCCGTTTGATTCATAGTGATTGATGACGTAGTGTTGAGCATCCAGCTCACATAGCACTGATGCTCAAGCACAGAGAGGTCGCGCTTTTTTGAAAACGAGCTCAAACATTTTGGTTCCTCGTGAGCAGCTGTCAAGGTTGCATCTAGTCAGAAAACAAAGGGGAATGAACACGAGATAACACGAGCAAGAACAGACAACGAACATGAAACAAAAAGTGCTTCCGGCAGCCCAAGGAATGGGATGTATGGAAGGAACAGGGACAAAATGCGGGAGGCGACATTTCACGTCACATGGAGACACTTGAGCGAGCCAAGAGATGCCGTGATGTAGGAAAATACTGTATGAAAGCATGCGAGCGCAGACCCTGGACAGATTAAGTTGTTTTAGGTATAGTTTGCTTGGAATTAAAAAGTTGTCCGTGCTTGTCCTTTGCTGAATCTGTTGCTTGCCCCGCCCCCCCTTTCCACCAAAAGATGCGGATGTTGCTGAGACAAGTGGGAGACAAGTGTAGCATCATCGGGCCCCGAGCATCCACAGCCAGAAGAAGTGGGAGAAAGGTGTAGCATCATGCGGCCCAGAGCACCGAGAGCAGCCAGAGATAGCCAGAGACAATTGGGAGACAGCCGGGCTGGCTCCGAATGGGAGGCAAGCGAGAGACAAGTGGGAGACAAGGACACCTTACGGCCGTGTCCGGCCCACAGCACCCGGAGCAGCAGAGCATGGCAATGCAAGCCCAGAGGCAGAGGCAAAATCAAGAGGCCAAAGCATGAATGGTTTCGAAGGAGTGGGAGCCCCAACAGGCAGACGTGTTTGGGGAACAAGTGGGAAACAAATGTGAGATAAATGGGAAACAAGTCTGGCATCATGGGTTCCAAGGCATCGGCAAGAGGAAAACAAGCGGGAGACAAATGGGAGACGAGTTTGGCACCATGTGTTCCAAGATGTTCCAAAGCATCAGCAAGCACTGGAAAGCAGGTGGGAGACAAATGGGAGACAAGTCCGACGTCAATTGGTAATACTTGGTGTACAATTTCTGGCGCAATTCTTCACGTTCTTTCGCTCTGTAAGCACAGCTGCTGTGATGCTACGCAAGCATTGTAGATCTTTACCAATCTGACGCACAACCAGATAAAACCAGCACATGCCGACCAGAATCAACCCTTCACATCTGCTTGCGGAGGCAGTGGTTGGAGGTCCTGCATTTGGCAGGAGCTGACCCGGTGACCCTCCCTGGCTCCCTGGTGGCCCTGACCGCGGCGGAAGTGGGGAGCTGTGAAGCGATACCAAAGTTGGTCACATCAGTGGAAGCTTTGTGCGAGGTTTGGGCTCGAAAAAAGACGGATGTGGGATGATATGGATTGGAATGAGCAAGTTTACAGGTTCGAAGGTAAGAACCCCATGCAAATACCACGTTGAATTTGTTTCCTCTTCTTGTTGGAAATTTTGATGCGAAACACTGTGGGACGCCGCTCGAACACGATGCGTTGGATTGCAAGCCCAAAACATGACAGGGCATGCGGCCGATGTGAGGGGCTTGCAAGACATGGAAAGTGCACACCAAATTCAAACGCATTTGTTTCATGTGTCAACCATGCGTCATGCAAGACATGCGACCCTTACAGTAAAGAGCTTCATAAGGCCCCGACCTCACTGGAACTATTCGGGACCAAAAAGACGAGTGGCAAAAGAATGGAACGATTTTTCAATATACATTCAGAGCCGTTGACGACCTCCAACACCTTTTTGGTGAGCTGACCCAGCCCCAAACAACTTCGATACACTTCATCATTTCCGTGTTTTGCCATTTTTTTTAGTAATTCTTCGACAATTGATTTTTGGGGTCCTTCAACCCCTGAGGGCCCCCAAAACACAGATGATGTTTGGTGGGAGCGTTGGAGCCAACAACTTATCCCAAAAGTCTGAAGAGGTGGTACGAATTCTGTGTGATTCTAATGATGCGGAGGCTGCAGCACATGGTTGGAAAAGTATCTTGAGGCTTGAGGCGCTTAAACTTATACTTTTTGCCAGCAACGGCGACCATTTCAAAAAGAGGTGCACATATTTTTTGAGGCACCCCCACCCAGCCTGAAGATTGAGGATATCATTGCATTACGCTTCATGGGAGTTTGGAAACTCGCACAGTTCACACATACAAAAAATGAATCGTGAACAAACATATCTACCAGTGCTTAATCAAAAGTTCAGTCTGTTTAACCCGTGAAAATGCACTCATGCAGAGGATCTCTTGGAAAACCAAGCCAGTCAAACAAAAGAGTTGGCTATGCCCCTGTCCACGTGCAACCTGCATGATTTTGCGTGTGATTTTGTCCGTGGAATCTGAGCTGGCAGTAGTGTGTCGCAAGCGACCGAAAGAAATGGGGTCACGCCTCAAGATGATTGGGGTCCAGGTGTTTCCTTCGCTGTTTGATTCGGTTTTTCATAGCCTGTGGTGCAAAGACGGGCAGACCCCCAAAAAAGATTCCAAAGAGCCACCAGTTTTAGCATTTTTTAGCCCTGGCTTTGGCACGAGGCCGCAAGCCTTGTTTTCTGAGGCCATGTCCGCCTTCACGTGTGGGTGCCGTTCCAAGTTGGCCGCCTAGATTTCCATTGCGATCCCCGCCTGAGATATGCAGCTTGCATCAGCTTGCCATTGTAACCCCCTTCCCTCATTCACTTGATGGGATCATATTGGGAACTTTCAACAGTTCCAAGGCTTCACCCGCTACTGTGCGATGCCCCTGCTGTGAACTAAGATTGGGAGGGCAGCCTTACCCTTGGTGGTGGCACTGGCAACTTCGGGGTGCCGGGGCCTTGGTCTTTTCCAGCGACATCACGACTTTTCCTGCAGAAACGCGCTGAATGACAATGCCAAAACGAACCAAAGCACTGCAATGCATGTATACTGTATATATATATATATATATAGATCTCCCGTTCCCACAAAGAGGATTTTGTTCAGGTGGCACCTGTACCTCCAGAGTGACAAGGGTCGGAACACCAGTTTCATTCCATGCGTAAGGCCCACACCATCATTTGCACATGGGCCGCCAGCTGTCTCAGTCGGAGAGGACGGCACTTGTGCTCTTATTCATGGCAATAGCCTTGGGTAGCCAGGGTAACCTTCCTCTATAGACTCTATAGGGGGAGCTAAGGAGTGGCCAGGGGCGATCCAACATGATCTGACTGAACCCTTGCAGCAACGGTGACAGCTCTACGCCAGGATTCCCTCGTGTCTCACCACGGAGGTGCCAATTCCAGGGTGCACTCGGGCGCTCTGAGGCCATGGATGACTTGAAAAGTGAACTAAAAGCTTTGAGATATCAAGGAAGCAAAGGGAAGTAAACTGAAAGCTTTTAAAAGTCAACTAAAAGTGAATCTATGGATTGTAAAGATGAAGACAATACCAATACTGATGACCAATTGAAGTTCACTTATCATTGGGTTTTTGTTGAAAGAATTCTAGTTGGGGTTCCAAACATGGGTTATTTTCCCAAATATTTCCCATTGATTGGTTGACTAGAATTTTTCATAGGGGTGGTTCAACCACCAACCAGTTGTGATTATTAGCCATTACAATCATTAGATGCACCGTTATTGACCCTGATTAATTAACCACTATAATTATAGCGGTGGTTCAACCACCAACCGGTACTGATCATTTTCAACCATAATTACCCCAAATAGCCAGAACATCAGAATTAGCCAAAAAAAAAGTCATGAGATTCAGCATTACTAACCATCAGAAACAGACTATACCTAATCATGGTTGATAGTTTTCAATCTCGCTACAAAATGAGCCAGTGTTGGTCTATTTTTTTTACATGAGAACTTCTAAAATCTACATGTTGGAGCAATTCCCAAAATCAACCAGTTAATTTTTCTACCCCTGGTTCCCCCCTGTCAATCATTGTTTTCCTTATTGTTGTTGGTGGAAATCCCCCATGAACGTTGGTTGATCAACTGCTTGACCCATAGCCATATCCCCTATCATTAACCATTGTTTTCCCTATAGTTGTGTTGGTTATTGTAAGCCACTATTGTTGGTTAATATTGACCCATAGCCATATAACTGGTATATATCCTCTATAACTGTTAGTTATCATCCTCTATCATTAATCATTAACCAGCTATTATTGGTTGATCAACTGCTTGACCCAACTCGCCAATTCTACATGTTGTAATTCTTTAGATCCAAGGCCCAGCTCTTGGACCGTCGGGGACTTTCGGCGCTTCCACCACCTTCGGTGCGCGGGCGAGGGCCTTACCGAGGTCAAATCGGTTTCGGTCTCCGGTGGCTGAAGGGAATGCAATGGAATGGAATTCTGATTTGAATCCGTTATTTTCATTTATGATCTTATATATATTTAATTTGTTTCGGTTTACCAGTATCCATCATGTTCATATGTTTTTATATCTATAGTTTATGTCTATTTCACGGTATGCATAGATTATTACTACTATGTTTTTTGTTCCTGCTGTGCTGGTGGGATGGGGCCAGAGCTGTGAGGTTGGCCCCGGTCCGGAACTGGACTGATCCTCAGGGTATCATTTCTGGTGATGCGGTGGCAGCAGGCTGTGACGCCAAGGATGTTCCCAAAGACCGAAGTGTCAGCCCTGGTCCCAGAGCCGATGGCGGCCGCTCGACCTGCACTTGCTCGTGATGCGAATCACGGTGTACGATTTGCAGCATCGAGTCAAGAACTGTCCATCATGGCTTTTCATCTTGATGCCGATCTAAGTTGCCTGCAAGAAATCACTCAAGAGCTTGTCTGAATCAGGCCAGGCCACTTGAAATCCTCTGTAATTTCTCGCAATTTTTCTCCTGTTTCTGGAATCTTCTCTTTCCAGTTCCTTGCAGTTCCTTCCACTTCCTTCCAGTTCCTTCCAGTTCCATTTTGACAAAAGGCCGCCGATGAGATGATTCAGAGGCCGTTTGAAGCTTCAATGGACAGTAGATCGAATGGAGAATTTGCACCGAGCCCTGGCCCCTGGCCCCGTCCGGTGTGCAATTGAGACCACACGTTTGTGCAATCAATGTGCCCTTTTGCGGCCATTGGGTACCACTATATGTATGATATGCGTGGTTGCACGTTTCGTATGTTTAAAGATAGCCTGATCCACAGCAAAGCTGTGACGTGAGCTGCGCAACCCCATGTCAAAGCGTCAAAGGAATTGTAGATTCGGCCTTTGCAGATGCATGGAATGAAATGGAATGAAATGGCATGAAACGGATTATAAGTTCAGCAGATGGATGATACTTGATGACATTCGTGATCGTTCGCATGCCATTCTTCTCAAGGGACATGGCTTTGGGAGGCGGCTAGTCCTGATGTTGCAGGACAGCGCCGGATGGCAGAGATGATAGCACTCAAAGCTGACCCCAAAGCCCTGATGAAACGCAGGGCTTTACTTGCCTTGGGCGGGCTGCCGTCCTGGCTACACTCTTGGCCACTGCTTCCCATCGTCTTTGCGATGTGCATCTATGGTCCCATCCGTTCACCCACCATTTCGATGATCACCATCTTTGTAGCCATGGCACTCCCCAGGAACAGCGGCCTCTCTGAAAAAGGTGGCCGAATGATCAAAAACCTGGGGCATCTTGGATCTTTGGGACTCCCTTTGGGACCTCAAATCGACGCAGAGGCGCTTGAAGGCTTTTCAAAGCGCGCTCGATGGCATTTGCAGAGACGTCGTCTCTACGTGAAATGGGCGGCTGACCGAGTGGATAAAGAGCTCCACTGCGCTTGGCGCTCAGTGTTGCCGTTGTCTCCGCGACAAGCAATTGCACAAAAAGTTGGAGGAGAAGGTCGTAGCTTGTTGTGCTACCATGCAGCTGCTTCGGCAGGCGGAAGGGGAGTGCAAAGGGACATGGGACATGACATGCGTGTAGTGTTTATACAGGGTCCGAGGTCGGATGTGCGACACATGCTTGTTGTGCAGGTTGTGTGATTCATGATGACTCGTGCCTATTCAGACTTGTGCCTTCATATGCCTTCATATGCCTTCATATGCCTTCATGTGCCTTATGCCTTCTCAGTTGGTGAGCGCATCAATGCTTCCCTGTTGGCCGATGCCATCCCTGGGAGGCTTCCTACTTCCACCGGAGGTGGTCTCGTGTAGCTATCTGCCGGAGCCAGGTCTCCGTTCTCATTGCGTGCGCTTGCTGCGGGAGCAGTGGGAAAGTGAAGCCAGGCATTTGGCATCCATCCCCGAGGAGCTGTGACGAGCTGTGCTGTCCATGCTCCTTTCCATCGTGTTTTTCCTTCAAAGATCTTTGGATAATTTGAAAATATTTGAAATACATTCAAAAGATCAAAGAAATCATTCAATGTGTTTGGGATTTTTGAATATTCCTTATTTCTTCCCCTCATTGGTTTCAAAGCGGCTAGGGTCTGCAGAAGTTGTTTGATGTAAAACCCGCACTAAATGCAACAGTGCTTCAGGATGGTTCAGGCACTTCCATGTACTTCCGGCATCTTGAATAGCTATGCAGCATAGACCAATGCCATGCCATCCATCGCCTTTGGCCATTGCACATCGGTGCGCATCGTTGCCCTTGTTGCTTCAGGAGGGTGGTGTCAGTAACACCTGGGGTTGGCTGAGAAGCGATAGCGGCCTCGAAGTCAAGGCTGCGTAAGCTGAAGCACAGGTCTAATTCGAAGTCGCCATGGATCGATGGCTTTCGATGGACCTTTTTTGGGTCAATGCATGCTTTTTGAGCCTAAGAAATTAGAGGGTGGCTTCAGATTAGTGACATTATCATTCAGTTACATTCAGATTAGAGATGATGGATTGATGGCAAAAGAACAGTCCTTGCAGACACGTAATACACAACCACAATATAGGCACAACATCATACAAGCATTAGGTATAGGATTAGTGACATCATAATGAATGACATCATGTACCGACACATGGCATGGTGAAGGACAATGAGAGGCCCACGACCCTCATCTGAAATCTCTGGATTTTGTCCATTCGTTGAAAGACGCATTTTGCATCTCGGGATTATGCTAGACATGGCTGCCCTGCACAGCCAGAAGCAGTCAACCGCTAGCAGCTCTAACGGGTGATCGGAGGCAGTACCAGTCACTGCAGATCCGATGTCAGCAAGACCTGATCCAATGTATCTGATTGTTTCAACTTGTAAAGGTCGATTGTATTGTGGAAGATGTGAAAGCGGGCCTGACGGCCTGTTTTCCCCAGAGCCTGTCTGACCACGTACCACGTGACGGCTAGTGGTATGCCCACTGCGTTCCACCAGCACTTTTGCATCGAATCTCTTTTCCTTTGTTCGAGCGCTGAGCCTTGCAGCTTGCTTGGGCCTGTGAAAGGCTCGGCAACCTTGGACTATCGAACTGCATTGAGCTAGCAAAACAAAGGGCCTGCAAATAGCCATCAATAGTCATCAATGGCCATCAATAGCCATCATGTTTTGGAGATGCAATGGGTTTATTGGATTTTATTGGATGATGCATGACCGTCTTTGCATGGGATAGACTTGTCAGCAGCATTGAGATGAGTCGAGTCGAAGCAAATCTAAACAAACGGTGCCGGCTCTTGGCGCATTGCTTTGAAATTGAAAGCGTGTGGTTTGCTGTCGCTTCGATTTCTCCGCTGTCTGGTTTTGCTCAGGGACGGGGTGCGAGAATTCACTGCAAATGTGCAATGCTCGTGCGGCCTATAAACTTGAAATGGCTTCTCAGAGGTCAAGCCTGGACTAGGCCCCTGCAAGCACCTTTACACACTCCAGGCAAACCCTAGGTGATTCCGGTGTCATCCACGGTTGTCCCAAGCACACTGACAACGCTGTGAGTTTTGCTCTTTGCATGGCAGGCATGCCATTCGCTCAGCTGCAGCAGCGCCGCTCTTCCGGATTCCTCGTGCTTCACCAAGCCTGGACCTTGGCCTCGGATTTCTTGTCGCTTGCATTAGCGGCCTTAGGGGCAAAAGGTTGCCGCAGGGTTGCATACCGATCTTGCCGGTTATATACACATGATGGCACCCTGATTTGGTCCAACAGTTTGTGTTGCATGGCGTCGCGCATCACTTCAGGACCCGACTCTGCTCAGCAACCGCAACAACGACCGGTAAAGCTCAATGGCACTTCCACGTCGGATGCTTATATAGCTGCTTTGCTCTTGGCTCATGGCAGAAAAAGAGGTATGGATGAGACATGATGAGACACTCCAGCACCATGCATTTAGGAGCTTGTTGGTGGACATCAAATATATAGGAGAACCATGGATTCCACTGGCCAATGCATGGCAACACGATCAGGGGGCGACAAACATCAGCTTCATCTCCGCTCTCGCGAACGCCCCAGTGGGAAACTCTCGACACAAGTGCCGACAGCATCATGGCACTCGCCGAGGAAAGGGGAAGTGGTGATGAAAGTAGGTCAGCCAGCTCGTTGGAGGGCAATCCCACGTAAAGTCATTGTGACTGCGAAAACACCTGGCCTCAATGGATGTATGGGGGTGGAAAATAAGCTCAAACATGCTAAACCAGCTTTACAGAACCTTACAAACACGGAAAACGGCTTTCAAAGCGCAGGCTGAACTATAACTCTTCCACTGAACTCTTCCACTTCTCTTACTCCTCATAACTTTTCATATTTTCTTCACTTCAATCACTTCTTGATTCCGTTGCGGAGGCAAGCATCAAGGAAGGACCTTTGCAGAGATCTACTCAGAGGACGGGCCCGGAGACACTGGCGTTGGGAGGCAATGCGGCAATGCCAGGTGGCCGATTAAGCAGATGTTGTTGTAACCGGTTGTTGAAGCTAGTGAAGCAGGATGAAGCAGGTCTATTTGGAGTTAGTTCAAAAAGTGATTGTTTGGCTGCACACTCGTCGGGAAATGAGATAGTGTGCTCCGACATGTTCCGGCATCCTTGTAAGTTCATGGTTTTGTGAATGCATCTTAATACCAGCCCATTGTTTTGTTAATACATCTTAATACCAGTCGGTACCTTTGTGACTGTCATGTTTCATTTGGTTAGCCAAAGTGTTCAGTTCCTTTCAATCAAGGTTCAGTTTCATCCTGGAACTTCAGCCATGGCAACGCAGTCATGGAGCAAGCGTCAGGACCCACAGTACTGCAGATGGGCCTGCAAGGTGGCGTTGTGCGGGACCTTGGCCCTCCCACACCTGGCCTTGGTGTCACTCCATCGGACCGAGGATGGAAGAGTCAGGCATGGTGACCTTCGCTGCCTATGTGCAACATAGGCGGCGCCACTGTGGGACCTCCAGCGCGAAGTCACGTATCAAGTTATCAAGTCATCCAGTCTCATAATTTGCCGAACCTATCTTCAAATCATTTGAAGCCTGATGGGTATGATTGGTTCAAGATGGTTCAAGTGGATGGGACATGATGAAATACGTTGCCCTGCCATGAAAGCACATGAACGGACAAGCATTGATCATTGATCCAGCAGTGCAGCGGAGCTTGGCAGGTGGTTGCTTTCCATCCACAACTTGTTGAAACAAGCGCGTCCTGACAGTTTAAAAGGTCAACGGCTGGTGTCCTTCTCAGATCTTCTCAGATCTCAGATGGTCAATTTTTGGATTTATGATGGGGCCTTGTCTATGCCGCTGTCTACGCCGTTGTTGGAGTGCATCCACCAAGAGAGCTCCAAGGCTGTCTCAGGAGAGCCTGAAGAGTTGCCGCGCGCGCCTGAGATTGCTTGCAGTTGCGCAGAGTCGAATAGGGTCACATCAAATCATTGGGAAAGAAAGCTGGATAACCAGGCTGGATAGCTTGTTTAATCTTGTGTATGCTTGCTTCAACCATTTTCAACCGGTCGCACGATGCAAATTATGCAGATTTCTTCGCCACTAATTTCCAAGGCGGTCCATCATTGAGGACCTCATCCCTTTACTTGGTGGGCAGGCCGCATGTTAATGAACAGACTGTGTTTGAACCTGAGGAAGTCATATGTATTTTTGATGCGGAGAAAACCGAGGCATTTAGCATGATCAGGAGATATACAATCAGGGTGCAGCTGCACAAAAAAAGGCAACGCATGGCTTGCAAAAGTTAAGATTCAGACTACTGGTAAGACGTTGTGTATCCAATGTGGTGTTCCTTTGGAGGTTGTCACATCAGACATTGCTGGGGCTACAGGAATTGCCAGAAGCCCAGGATATCCTAGCGAGATGAGTCACGCGGTGGATGCAACCTGCAAGGTCGCTGCTGGTCCCAAGCTCTGGAATGGCGATGCGGTTGCCCAAAGCCCAAAGATGCAACAGGCCAGGCCAAAAATTTCACAGGATGGAGGAAACGTCGTAAAACTTTATATTTGCAGCGTGTCTCTCAATTGTTTCTGTATTTATATGTTTTTTCCTTATTCCCTTATTCATTGTTTATTGTTTTGTTTGTTGTTTTTTGTAGGTAGATGTATGTGCTATGTGTGTACTTGTATTGAGGTTGTGTGAGAGGTGGGCATGTCGTTTGCTGTTTCTCGAAAACCTGGATAAGCCACAAGCGACAGGGGACGACCCAGCACCGATACCGCCAAATTCCGAAAAACACCAAACCCTATCAAACCCTGCAAAAACAAGACTTTCACCACCTATCTGAATGGGACAACCCAGCTTGACCCGTGGTACATATTTCCAGGCCTTAGATAATCCTGTCCCCTGCTCATTTATACACGTGATTACGCATGCGTACGTCATCATACATGTATGCATGTATCTCTAGCATGTAGCCCCTTCAGGTTAAAAATGGTTGAAACTAGGTTACACACTGGATGTTCGAAACGAGCATCTTGTAACCTGAGGAAAGACCCAAACAAAGTCTCAAGCTGTCTAAGTGAGTCTGGTCATACCACCGTCTCCACTACCCTTTGCTATAGATCCAGTCAAATAGTCTGTGTGTTGAAGACATTTGGAGACCAGCAATTTGGCTGTGGGTCAAAACCCTGTACCTCTGGTTCCCCCATCATTAACCTTTGTTTTCCCGTTTTCCCTTGTAATTGTTGGGAAATAGACCATTCGTTGGTTGGTTCACTGCTTGACCCACAGCCATTGGATGACTTTCGATGCACCTTTCAGGGGCAGTTCCTTCCGCGACCCCTGCCTTTCCCACAGACCTTCCCCAGGCGGCAGCAGCGAAGATCCCGGTGCAGAGCGTGGAAGACTTTCACGCCATGGCAACTCGACCTAGGCACCAGCTAAGGTCATGCGAATTGTTGGCGTGTCCTGGAAAATGTTCATGATTACTAATGGCTTAATGTGGTTATATAAGATGTTTTAAGATGTCATAAGCTGTCGGAAGATGGCTATATTTGGTTGATGCTTCTCCAGCAGCGAACTGTCTTGTCGCGGATGGATGCCAAGGTGGCAGGCAGCGCGCAGCCGAGTGAAGGCGGAAAGCCTAAAAAGCCGCAAAAAAGTGAAACAGAAAAACTGAAAGCCAAAAAAGCCAAAAAGGAGAAGCTGTGACAAGCTGTGAAGTGGGCCTCGACCAAAGAAATGTCGTCGCTCTTCCAAAGCTTTGCGTAGACTCAGTGCTTCAGATGCGGGAAAAAAGTCAAGCAGCCTGTGAGCCTTGTGAATCATCAAGGAGCAGTGAGAACACACACACACACACAAACAAACAAACAAACAAACAAACAAACAAAAACAGACATGGGGGCGTGCAAGATTCTGCTTTGGGCAATTGTGATGCGAGCATCAAAAAAAGAGGTGCTCTTGGAAACAGGACGTAGTTCTCACCGCAGCTCCTTTGTTGGTACCGCAAATGGACGGAACATGATCACGACGTACTACGATATTCTCACTGGTTCGCAAGACCAACCCAAGCGCCAATCCTGATCACCTTCGACTTGAAATGAATGTAAGCTGTAATCATCTTCAACCATTCCGAATTCCAGAGCACGCTCTGTGGACGAACGCTTCATACCGATGCCAACCATGTGTGCTGTTTGTGATGTCTCAATGGTGTGTGGGACTGTGACTCTTGGGTTGTTGAATCATGGGTGAGTGACATTGAGTGGCCATCAGCATCCATCAGCATCCATAAGCTGATCAGGATTACCGAGCCCGGAGCTGCCATGGAGCGGATGCAGCATGCGCAGGATCGATTCAGAGGAGCGGGCAGGTTGCAGAAGCAAGGGATGATTTGGGCATATTCAGGCGGTTGTGTGATGCTTGCTTGGTGGTATGCCATGATATGCCCATTATTAACTATTATGCGGGTTTCATAGCGCATGGGACATTGAGTCAGCGATTTGGGTCTTGTTCCAGATGCTGTGTCAAAGGCAGTTAACAGTGACAGATTGCCCGTCTCCCGGTGATGCCAAATGTCCACCGCAAGTGCGCAGACAACCTGAGCCAGTGCCATGTCATCTAGGGCTTGTGATTGGGTCCCGCAGGAGTCATCGGATGGCACTGACTCAGCTCGGGGCTTGGTTCTTCAACGGGAGATGTCCGGCAGTGTCCAGATTTCTTCTTTGGTGTCCAGGTGGCCAGCAGCCATCAGAGTTCAGATAGCAGTGCAAGGGTAGAACGAGCCGTCGCTCAGGCCAGGCTGTAACTCACGCTGCGGCTGAATCACATCTGACCGTTGGATGCCCTTGGATGCCCTCGGATGCCCTTGGATGCCCTTGGCAGGATGGAGGAGATCCAGGAGATAGGTCTTCTTCCACAAGCGAAGCTGTCTCTCAGGTGCCGCATCTCTGGCCATCCTTTTGCGGTTCGGAAAGCTGTGTTTCACGCTGCTTGTCCACCCAGCTGTATGATGAGACGTGATGAGATGCACCCCATGATATTCCATAATTGGAATGTCACAGGCGGGCAGCCGGGCTGCAAGCCCAACGAAGGTTGAGGATGCCAATGGTCTGAAGCTTATGGCATTGCCATGCTACGGGTAGGACAAAAGCAGCAATGAATCCCAGGTCAAGTTGCCGTGGTCGCTCCCGGCCCTTCCGTTCAAGAGGCCTTGGAGGATTTGCCACGGCCTGGTGGAGCATGTGCCTGTGTGGCCTCCATCTTGCGCTGCAGGTGATTGCGTTGCATGAGCATGAAGCAGCAGAGAGTGGGGACCCTTGGTTGCTGAAACCACCAAGCCGAAACCACCAAGCCTCTTGTCATGGTGCTTTTGCAGGGCGAAGAGTGAAACAACAGGAGGAGGTGGCCCAGTGATGTCCAGTGTTCCAGTGGTGTGACTTGTGTTGAAGGTTTTTTTTGACTGCCGTTGCAAGAGCTGGAAGTAGGACCGTCTACGTGAGCAGCAGGAGGTGAGACTGCGGCAGGATGAGGCAGCGTCCAGCTGCACTGCTCTTTGATGTCGTTGGGCTTCAATGGACTTGATGGTATGGTTATGTATGGTTCCTCCATGACAGGAACGGCGAGAACGGTGTCCTGGCAAGCGTGAGCAACAATTGAGCAACAGCTTTTAACTGCTGATTTATATGTTCCATCCATTCTTGCAAATTCTTTGTGCCTTGTTTGGCCACTTCCGCATGAGTTCATATGGTATCAAGTCCGGATTTGATGCTTGCCACGCGGCCGCCAAGCCCAAGGCAAGTGCAAGAAGAACAGCACGCTGAAGAGGTCTCAAGTTCATTTGCATGCGGAAACTCCACATATATGAGGTGTCTACATTGGCGTTTTCCTGTGCAGGTGTCTATATGCGTCTACACTAGCATCAGCATAACAACTGATGACCAGAGTGATGACCTCCCTCATCATGATATGCTCATGGCCTAGACTGCATCATGCCTTTCTTGTCCACTTGCAGGAAGCGGTTGGCTGTGGAGGTTGCACGTAGCTCACTGGTCCTCAAGTTGCCCAAATTCTGTTCACAGCAATGGTAATGCGATTTGGCAGGTTCCTTATGATTCCACATGATTCCATTGCATTTGTGGAAGGTCTCTGAGGCGTAGTCAACAATGAAGTCAAAAACTGTGTGCGCAGACAGGTTGGTCCTGGTTGGTTGGCTGTGCCATGCTCTAGGAGGAGAAAAGAAGAAAGGAGGAAGAAGAGAAAGCTGCCATGCAGGCTGCACTTTCCGTGACATGTAGCATTCTGACATCAAGCTCTCGTACAACGTTTAGATTCAATTACTCAGCAGCTGAGGAAAAAGAGAGGCAAGCTGCAGAAGAAGCGGAGAGGAGAAATCTGCAGACCTTACAGACCAATCTGACCGTTGACATATGTTGAAGTATATGTTGACATGTTCACATTACATGTTTTTGTTTGACCTTTGGCTGTTGTTAGAGCACCCGCCAGCGATCACATCACATTTTCTGCCACCAAAAAAGCAAGGATCCGACGAGAGAAAGAGGAGAGGCCTCACCGTGGTACCCTCAGAGTGCTGGTTTCGGCCGGGCCCTCGCATGGTGTCGCTCCCAGGTTTGGAAGCTGCGTTCTGGGAGGCTCTGTGCGAAACTCAGTGAGTTGGAACGTGTTGGAGAATATGGGAAAATATGGGAAAATGTAGGAAAATAATGTAGGAATATGTATGCAGTTTGTCGCAAGATGTTGCTAGAAAATGCGGGAATTCTACGCAAAATTCAATATTCATCCTATTTCATCCTATCATATTTTGCCCGAGGAGCATGGATGAGAAAGATCGTTTGAAAACTATGCTGCAGGCACATGGTGGTATTTGTGTCGCGCGTGTTGTGTGACCGACGATGACTGTGAATCACTCCGCGTGGCTGTCCAGGGGATCGTTCTCTTCCGCGATCAGCTTCAGCGCATTCGTTCAGAAGAGCAAGAGCTTCACATCTACATCCAGGGCAAGGCCGGGCAAGGCCTCTCGTTGCTCCAAATCTTTGTAGAGAGACTCAGCTTGTCCCATTGCTATGCGAGACATCAGGCTTGTGAGTCGCGTGAATTGATGCATGAAGTCATGAAGTATCATGAGGTATCATGAAGTATCATCCGTGCATTTTTATTATTCTTCCGCTTCTGCATGGCTGCACCTGTTTGCTCAAGAGCTGCATGCGCATGCTTCCAGTCAAGAGGCCAGCGAAGGTTGGGATCTCAGCAACATGAATGGGTCAACAATAGATGACTGTTTGATTGGTGTTGGAACTGCGTAGAAACCAAAACAAAAGATGATACAAATCGATACATTAATGTACATTACAAATCGTTCTACTGGTAGTTCAAATCATTACAAGTAGTTCTAATTCTAATCTGTTTCTTGGCGCTTTATCAACTTGATTTGTCTCACCCTGAGAATTTCACCTATGTGGCCATATTGTGGCCACAGAGTTGATGATGTATGTTGTTGCTTCCACTGAAGTGTTGCCTTTGATTTGACATGTTGCCTTTCTTATCATTGCTTCTTTCCAAGAGCATTTGCAATTGTGTACACACATAAATGTTCTCATATATTCTATGTGATCTTGCATGTGCCTTACACATGTGTCCGTATACAATGTCATATCAAGTAGTTGCAGTCACACATACACAGATATTCTTATATACATTTAAATCATCATAAATCTTAACTAATGTACTACTATGATCTACTAGGATCTACTCTGATCTACTATGATCTACTCTAATCTACTAGATCGACTGCTAGATCTACTATAGGATCTCTGATCTGATCTCTGATCCACTGTGGTCTTCGTTGATCTTTGTATCCACTGCCTCGATCTCTGAGGCCTTGGCGCGATGCTGGAGGCGTGGGGAGTCGTCCTCGCAGACGCCGCTGATCGCTGCTGTCAGCCGCAGGAGCCTTTGCTCCCGTCCAAGCCTCGCAGAAGCTGTCGATCCAAGATCCATGATGTCCTGGAAGGGAAGGCGAATGAGAAATCCAAGGGATATGTTATGGATATATTGTGGAGATATTGGTTTTTAGGATTCTTATTTAAATATTATGATTTACCATTATCTAAAGCATGTATAACTCTATATAGATCTATATATTTCTTTGTTTTCATGTGAATCACTGAGATGGTGCTGATTCGGTGAGAGGGTGAATGTTCTATCTGATCTATCTGATTCTGCACCCACTTGTGTGCTGGCCTGTTCGTTCAGGGGCCATACGGCTCGGCCTACAGCTTTTTCCTCACAGTCGTCATCTTGGTGAACGTTGCCTCCTTCATCCTGTCCACGGAACAGGAAATGGAAGATTACCGAGGTGTGTCAACACCCCAGCTTCAGGTTCTAAGCATTCAATTTTGAAAGGTTTAAGACATGTGTGTTTTTTTAATATCTCTCTCTATATATATATATATATATCTGTGTATATATCTATTTATATGTTTGATATCTTTTCTGCTAGAATTTCATCTAATTTCCCCAATTTTCTTCACTTTGCTGCGACTTGAGGTTTGATAAAATCGAAACGGGGACGGTCTGCATCTTCAGCATTGAATACGTCAGCTGCTGACTTTCGGGGGCAAATAGCAAAGGACCGCGAAACCGGGCCATGTCAAGATGCAGAAATAGCTAAGGAGCCCTTGTCAGTGCGGCATGGCCACACGAGGTCTTGCGATTTAGCACTCGGGCAGGGACATGCATGAGCCGCCTTCGATGGATGGCACGGGTCTCAATGGCCAACCTGATGGACCTGAGACCTGAAACCTGGCTACTGAGTTCACGAACTTTTTCTCCATAGTCGATCTGATATCGATTCTGCCATTCTATGTGCCTCCCTCAGAGGAACTTGATGGAACTTGGAGCTCTGAAGCTCTCACAGCAATGCTGTCTGCTAAGGTGGATCTTGCCATTCCTGGCAGGCAAAGTTATTTAGCCACACAATGGGTTCGAGTTGTGAGCTCCTCAGATTCTGTTGAGTTTCTGTTGCCTTAGAGGCCGAGCAATCGCCATTATCCCATATCAGTCCCCCTCAATCGTTTCCCCTGGCGGGTACAGGGTCCATCCCCTCATGGCATCATCAAACCATCGCCGTCATCGTCAGGGTTATCATCCAACGTCAACCGGCTTGCGCCTTTGGGCCTCAGGTGCCTTGAAAAGTTGCTAAAAGGCTCCATGGAGCTCTGAAAATTTCAAGTTGGGCGGATCTTTGCCCAAATAGGGAGCAGCTATCCACAGCACCAGTTCGGCCTGAAAGCATGCATTTTGGCTCACAGGGCTAGCGCTAGGACTGAAACGGCCCAAGGGATCTGAAAAGTCCCACTTGCTCAAGGCCATCCGCAGTGCAATACGGTCCTGTGGCACCCCTGACCATGTGGTGAGCTTTGGCATGTCAATGTCTTCCATTGCGGCAGGCAAGCGGAGGGCAATGTTTTGTTGCACAGAGGCGGGAGCTCCTTGTGATTAGCGCGTCGCTGATATGTTCGCATCGTTTTCTCACGTGTGATTTTTTGACCGGGGCATTGGCCATGCAATCATGTACAATGCCCGCTGCTTTGATGGTTTTTGGAAGTTGTGATTTGTTTACGTTGATTCTGACCTTCTGTCAATATTTGTCATTTGTATTCATTTTTGCCGCTATCCAAATGATGGCTTTAGGCCTGCGGACAGACAAACGAGAACACTGTTACGACTCAAGCCGATGGCACCTTCATAGTGGCGCCTGGGTGAAAAAGATCAGAAAATGTGCATTGCACCGCGGTGGCAACACCCCAAGAAGTCAGATCAGTACCGGTCAAGTTGCCCGGCAGCGTTCTGTTTCTTTTCAGGACCCTGGCAATGTAGATCCATACACCGTGGAACCTCCAAAGGCAGGGGTTTGCATGGAGTACTGGTAACGAATGGTAACGACACTCACTCTGTACTCTGGAGTGTTTTGCTTGTTCCAGTGTGTGCTTTATTGGAGATCAAGAGCCACAAAACTGCTGAACAGTGGAGAGGGAGCGGATCAGAGCCAATGCCATCGGTGTCATTCCCACTTCGAGAAGAAAGAGCCTTGAATCACCTTTAGTGAGGAAGTGGCGGTTTGACGGTATATTTTGTAACTAACATTTTGCCCAGTACGGAAGGTGCCCTGATTCGCAAGAAATCGAGAACGCCTGCCCTACACACTGTTCAAAGAAAGATATGCTTGCATCTCCAACCATGTTAGAGTACACAAGTATGAAGCAAAAGAAAACCATTATTTTTATGAAAATAGTTTCTATAGTTTTTCGGACCATTTTCTAAGAAGCAGCCTTTAGTAGTGTTTACGTTGCCGTGGCTAACTTTTCTTTCATTCATTTCATCATGTACGCCCGTTTCTACACAAGTACTTGAATGAGCACCTGAATGTACAGAAACTGAGATGTTCGAAAGTCCCCTTGCTCATTCAAGACTGGGACACAACAGAAAGGTCTCTTTACTCAGCTCGATTGGTTCCGCGACGCAGGAGGAGAAGCAAGCGCCAGAACCAATCCCGGAAGAAGAGGATGCGCTTGCGTTCGGCTCAGTGTCCATGATCCATGTTGTCCTATGCTGTCCAAGTCCTGGCTTCGCGCAGATCATCTCAGATCACTACTGTCCTTGTTGCCTTCCTACCTACCCTACTCAGATCACTCACAACATCTCACAACCATTGATCTCAGGGCCAGGGCGAGGATCTGGGAAACAATCACTACAAGATCACCTTCAGAAAGCCAGCTGAAGACCTCACCGGGGTCACTTTGGAGAAGGTTTCTTGGTCAGCGAGCATGGGAGCTGCCGCTTTTACCCTTAACGCTTGCAACCTGTTTTGGGCATTCGTGGTGTCAGTTGGTGCAAAAACTGATGTTTCAGTCTGTTTCAGTTCGTTTTGACGAGTTTGATATGTCTTTGGGGTGGTTTATTTTGATTTGGCCTCAGGTTGACGGTCTCTTGGTCATCACTGAGTTTGAAGAGGACAGCCTCATCGGAAAGTGGAACAGCTCCCGGCCAAGTGGTGATCCTTTGGCCGAGCACTGAGGGATCACCGATTTCGATTTGTTTGGGCCGTGGATCTGTAACGTTTTTGCGGTTTCTCCTCCGAGGTCGTTCAGAAGATGGATCGAATAGTGTCGGTGAACGCATTGTCGCAGAACGGGCAGGAGCTACTATGACTCGCTACACATGAATCATCATGAATCCAGTGGGAGAATTCTTCATGAAGAATCCACTGAAGAATCAATCAACACTAGGGCCTGCAAAGCCATGGCTGACAGCTTTGAAGGAGATGCTTGAAGCCTTCGAAGCAGAGGAGCAAGTGGTTCTGGTATTGCAACATCCAAGGCCGCTCAGTTTGCCGTGCAAGCATGCAAGCACTAGCCGTGCACTCACAGAACTCCATGGGCGTTTGGTTGTTGATGTCGCAGTGATGTTTACCTGTTTTTCAATATTTCATGCTTCAATCAATAAGCCATTATGAAGCATTGACCAACATTGGCGCGGATTTTCTTGTGGATTTCTTTCCTTTGGATCGTTCCAGGTATTTGACGATGCAATTCAAGAACCGAGATGGAAAGTCCCTGGGCCTCGAAGTTGAGGCCTTCGAGAACCCTTTGGGCTTGGTCATACTGAACATCAAGGCGCCGCCAGTTTGCTCAGCTGTGCCAAGCTGTTCCAAGCTATGCTAAGCTATGGGAAGCTGTCTGCCATGCACTGCCAATGCCTGTGTTTGGGAGACTTTCATCTGTCGTCGTTCATGGCTCGCCATTGCTGATGTGTGGAAGGATGATGGACTCATTGCGGGCTACAATCGAGCGGTTTCAGCCGACAAGCGAGTGGAGGCTTGGATGGGTCTGCCTGGAAGATCTGGAAGGCAGAGGTATCAAAGGATCAAAAGGGATCGACGAGGCATGGAGAAAGGCAACTTAAGCATGAGAGGAAACTCCAGAGAAAAAATGACGAAGAAGTAGAAGAAGATGAATAAGTTGTTTTTTGTTGTTTTTTTTCGAACGGTCTCTTTTGGTTTCCAGCTTCTCTGGCAAGTACATGGATGTATCACAGCAAAATTTTCGATTTTCGTCAGGATGCCCCGAACTGTTCAATTTTTGCCTGTCAAGATTTTGGGGTGGTTGGCGGTTCTTCCGGCTACAACAAGAGTAGCACTTACAACAACTCGGATGCAGCGTCGCCCGCCTTTCCAAATCCGCACGTCTCTCCAAAGCTGTGTGGATCTTGAGATATCTTAAGTCCGTTCCAGAGTGGGTTTCAAGAGATGCCATCCAGATTCAATACACAATATGGCAAACACACAGACGCACATATCAACATATTCACAAGGATTTGCATATGTTTCTTGTTTCTGTGCTTTGCATTTAAGATATGCATGAATTCAATGCGTCTATTTGAAAATCAGCATTTAAGACAAACGAAGGGTGTATCATCACATGACAAGAGAATAGCGAACGTTTTGACTGTTTGAAGTCCACCCAAATCCCCTGCCAAGCCTTTGGACGCCCCCCCCCCCCCCTCACAAACTCTA
>VSDK01017164.1:183240-209460 GCA_009767595.1 Symbiodinium kawagutii | reverse complement strand
ATGCCGAGATCCGTGGTCCAAGGTACTACTCTCTCTTGAACTTCTTTGGCGAGTTTCCCTTGGCAGATCAACACTCCCTCGGTGGTCGCTTTGTTGGCGGTTTCATTCAGGCCGGCTTCCCCATATGAAGCATGACGAAAGTAGTCGAAAAGGTAGCCCAAGATGCTCCAGCTAAGCGGGCTCCACTGGTCGACGCTGAAAATCTGTTCGAGGCAAGGCTTGAAGGCTAAGTCGGCGCGTAAGACGTTGCAAGTGCTGAGCACATTTGTCCCAAGACTTTTCCCCGTGGAGGACGGCTCTAGATCTTATCGCTCCAAATCGTTCTTCCATAACCATTTCTATTGGACCACCTTCATTTATAGGATCTTCATCCACGTTCCATTTCCTATGGTTTGTTCAATCATTTTTTGGCACCATTTCTCTAGTCAACTCTTTCTTCTTTTGAAACACATTCCTATCCACTTCTTGGTTAAAACTGGGTACTGGTGACACCAGTGACTAACAGGTCATGGGTGCAGCTGTCATGGCCATTCCCGCGGGAGCACTTGGCAACGCCTTTTCGGAAGTGGTGGAGAAAGAGCTGAACGAGGACAAGTGAAGACAAGGGAAGCCAGGGGACACTTATCTCATCGTAAATCACAAAGACGACACAAGACAATCTATGATCATGGTCATGAGTAGTTACATCACATCATCATAGGTCACATCATAGATTATATCTAATTGCCTGTGATTCTCAAAGGTGATCATAGATTAAGATAGATTAAGGACATTGCAGACGTTCACCGATTGCCATAGATGATGACGGACAAGCTGAAAAAGGTTTCATGATAATCCACGCAGAAGGTCGGACCACTCATCCGCAGGAAAAGGCACCGGATGGTGAATTGGATGCAGAGGCACAGACTCAGACCCGCACAAAGGCTGGAACTTGCCTTTGGATTTGCAAATGATGTGTCATTGATGGCTTCAATCACCGACCTGTCCGTGAAATTCCATGAGTGCCTAGAGTCATCCTGCCCTGATTCGACTTCAAACTGCTAGGCAGGTGTGGACACTGTTCGTTGCCTGGATGGTGAAAGACAGGCGCAATCATTGACTGAAACTTTGACTTGTTTGCCATGCGTTGTTTTTTTGCGGCGGTGGCGCTTATTCCCTGCGAGAGGTAAAAGTGTACGCTGTGACGAGCGACTTTGTTGTTGACTTGGCTGATGCCTGGTTCATCGTCAGTGCAGCAGCCTGAGATGAAGAGAATGAAGTGAGGCAGAATCGTAGTTGTAGGCTGTGAGAAACGAAGAGGAAAGAGAGCGCAGGAGGAATTCACAAAGACATCAGATAGATTCAAGATTCAAGTACTGGTTTTTATATGGATTTCTTCCTTTTCCATTTTCAATGGATGTTGATGTTGGGAATTGAAGACGTTTGTTTCTACCTTTGGCACAGATGTCTCACCAGCTGCGAACATTTGCCAAACAGTCACGACTTTGTAAAGCCCTCCAGGTTCTACTGGTGGTGGCGTCATCACTTCACTTTATCCTGGGCCGATTTCCTACAGCGGCTACCACTTCGATGAAGTTTTGTGCCAGATTGTGACAAATGGAGCTGTGAAAATAATGCGAACCCTTGGTAACCTGAAAATGGTGTGCTGATGTATCATATGCTGAAATGTTTGGGGGACCACGCCAAGCAGACCCTGTTGAATCCCATTTTGAGGTTTATATCCCAATCAAATATCCAGTTATGCTTACGCTGTATGGGTTTCTCCATGTTTATCATCTATGACCTGAACTGTGCCCCAGGCACACTGAAACACTTACCTTCCCGCCTCGATGAGCGGGGGCCTCGGCGAGCAGGGCTTGTTTTGGCCACGTGCATGATGTAATCATGATCTAAAGCCCAAGTTGGTCAAGTTCTCGCGTTGAGTTTCACGATGTACTCTTGAGAGATTCTAGCATTGTCCATTTGGTGTTGCTGAGTGGCATTTGCTAACTTTCTCTGTGTTCCTCGATGGGGTTGTCCATAAATGGTGGTACCCCCAAGATCACGATTTTGTTCGGGAAACATGGGGAAACAGCCATTTATGGACACCATGAATGGATGAACCCAGATGTTCCCAGGTTGTTTTTTGTCATGGCAGTTCTGGATGTGATTGCCACTATGACATTTTCAGTCTGAGCCTTGATGGTGGCCATCCAAACGACAGACGATCAGTGCATTTCAAGTACCTAGAAATATGCAACCTTCCTCTCCTTCATTTTGCCTGCAGCCTGAAGCATACGCCTTGGGGGCACTCGTTCCTAAGCGCAGGGAAACAACAATATGCACAAATAACTTAATATAAAATCCCAAAGAAAACATTTTATGGATGACCAGATGGTTTCGATATACACCTGTCGGGCACACGTTCGACGGTTTTTTTGTTCAATGTATAAGTCGAATCATTTCCTGGCTAACAGGTGGAGTACATCTACAGGACTGGGGAGAATGCGAGGGAAGATGCACAAATGTCCTTAGCGTTTTCTAGCTAGGCCTTCGTCGGAAGCAGAGGATATATACAGTGGCGTTTTAACAGGATGATCAACGACTTTGAAATGTTCGAAAACCAATTACCATCAGTTGATCATCGTTGAAATCAGTGTCCCTTCAGCAGTTAATGATTTTGCCAGCCTTGTTGATGCTGAGCTCCTCTAGGATCCGATCTGCCAGCGGAACTGGGTCCTCTCCGGTGCGTTACGCGTTGAGCGGCTTTGGCATCGTGGATGGGCTGCAGGGACCTCGGATGACTGGCGATGGTGAGCTGCTGTTCTTGGAGCCTGAGGTGCGCGTTGATCCCAGCATTGGGCTATGTAAGTGGCTCAGGGGCAGGGCCGACCCAACTGCGATCCCAAAAATTTCAATGTTTTTTGCTGTTTTTCATCTGGAAGTGCATGATTTTCATTGAGATGACCAGTGGGGCACTAGTTTTCGGGCGGCTCAGGTGTATCCTAAGCCGTTCTTCCGGGCCTTTGCCACCCTTCGGATTCTGAAGCTGGACTGCACCCCTGGATATCACTGAAGCATGGCAGCGGCATTCTTGGGCAGGAGCGTTACATCGGAGCGTTCAGCTCCTTCAAGCAGATCCTATGGCAAAACAGGCAGGTGAAGCCCATCGCCAATGGCTGAAAACACAAATCTTCGGGATGACCTTGCCACGCCCATCTCGGTGCGGTGTGCAGGGCAGTGCTCTCGGTGACTGGTGGCGCAGCAGCTGTGATGTGGGTACTCACCTCGGTGCTGGGGGGATGGAGCTGGATCCGGCGATCTTGGAAAATTTTGGCCACAGAAAGGCACATATGATATAGGCGAAATATATATATATACATACATACATACATACATACATACATATATATATATATATTTATTTGAATTTCAAAGAAACATACTTATCTATTCCTATTCATAAATTTCTATATTGCGACATTACACACGAAAAGTTGTTTCTATAAATGTATATGTGTGCGTGCTATGCATTTTCATTTGCATGCGGAATGCTTATCATTTAGGGACTACCATGTCCAGTGAGAGAGGGAGGGACGTGGGTGACATCTTATTCGCATAAATGTGTATAATTCTGCGTGTACCTATCCATTTTTACGATTGTGTGAACACCAATGTTCAGGCCATAGGTATCATAGGTGCATTTCAATGGTTTTTCTCATGTTTCAGCTTCCGGGAATGCTACGCTGTGGGTGCCCGAGGTGATTTTCAGTACCCTGATGTACTATGCTGAGCGCAAGAATCCTGACCCAGAGATGGTTGGGGACCCAGCCACAGCATCACAACATCAGCATGCAACAATTAGATTTCTTGCTTCACTGCCTGGTGCAGCACGAAGCACAATGATGTTTCCAGGCCAGCCACTACTCAAGCGTGTCCACATCCATGCGACTTGCCAGGATGTGCTGGGAGATTTGTTCCATGTTTTTATCATGTTTTGCGTATAGTGAGCTTGCCTGCGCTTTTGCATGCTTTTACTGGGCACTGGCATCGGCTGCTTGTCCAATACCAATGGGGAAAGACTCATAGGAATTGAAATCGCCACTGCACGTGTCATCTCCTCACCATGCAGGTTGTGAGGTGCTCCATGAATCATGCAACCCGCCGGTGTCTCTCAGCATGTAGCAACAGGCAGCCCCGTGCAGTTTTCTTCCATGGATTCAGTTGAACTGGGTCATGTCAGACTCTAGCAGCGATGGCAGCGATGAGACTGACAGTGAGCCAAAGCCCGCTGGATGTTTGAACTGGCGTATGTTCAAGGCGGGCGACTCTCAAGACTCAGCTGCAAAGTACCGCTTCGCGGATGCAGAGTTAGAATCCATGATCCAGCAGCGTGACACACTGAATGCAAACATCGAAGAGAAGATGCGGCGGCAAGGAGTGGAGCTTCCATTGGCAATGGCCGTCAATCCAACGCTCCATGGGAGGATGTCATTCCTGACCCCTGCAGTGGAGAAACTTTGGCGCACTGAGGGGTGTCAGGATCAAGTTGTTTTGGGGAGTGCTTTTTTGGCCTTTTGCGAGATCCTGCTACGTGTTTCGGTAGTTTGGAAGGATTTGAGCGATGGCTGTGGCTTGCTGGGACTGCAAAAGTCTCGCCTTCTTCGGTTGTCGCTTGTGTACAACACAGTTCTGTTCTTGGGGATGGTGCCTCCTCTTCTGCTCAATTTGCGATGGAAGAACAAGCGGCTTCACTTGATCCTAGTGGCAATTGCATATTTGGATCGCTTGGCCTCCTTCTTTCCCCTGCTTCATTTCGCTTGTGCCAGCAAAAGTCGGGAAGAAAATAAACTTGACTGCGAGAGGTTTCCAAGCGAGGGCGAGTGCCAGAAACTGCAGTACTACCAGTTTCAAAATCAAATGTTTGCCATTATGGCGCAGGTTTTGCTGCTGCCAGAGTACAGATATTTTCCATACATGTGGGTTTGGATATTTTTTGCGGTTTTGGTGTCTAGTATCCTCTCCGTCAATGAGAATCTTGACCGTGACAAAGACGCCAAGAATGAGTTTTTTGTTCGACTGTTGCTTCTGTCCTTGGTCCAAGTAGTTGCAAATCGAAAGAAGGTGATCATGGAGGAGCAGAACCGTTCGCTTTTCTTAACAAACAACAAAAGCAAAGAGGTGAGCCTCAGCATGTTCAAGGTGCTGGAATTTATGGTTCCAGATTTCGTAGTTCTGCCACTGCTGCAAAATGCACAGGCAAGCTCTGCTTCAAGCTCATCATTGCCTTTCAATGTGTCTTACAGATTTGAGTGCGCATCGGTCCTGTTTATTGCATTTGATGACTTCGAGAATGTCGTTCAGCAAAAGACGCCGCCAGAGATTTTGCAATTTTTGAATCAGTATTACAACCACTTCGACATACTTTGTGCAAACAACAACGTCACCAAGATTGAGACAATTGCTGAGGAATACGTATGTGCGGTTGGCGTTCAGCCAGACTGTGAAAATGAAGATGTCCAAGATGCATTGAGTAATTTAATTTTCGTTGCCAGTGAGGTTTTGAGTTTTGAGGGAGCATCATTTAAGATGGGAATGCATACTGGTCCTGTGGTGGCTGGGGTAGTTGGAAGTAAGCTGCCGCGGTACCGGCTCTTTGGTGATACCATTAACACAGCTGCGCGCATGATGCAGAAGGGAAAAGCAGGTCAACTGCAGTTTGGTGAAGCAACTCGCTGTTTGTTGCCTAGCTGGATGGCAGTGAGGTGCCGTGGGGAGATTGAAATGAAGGGCAAAGGGTGTGTCACTGTATACACAGTTGTGACACCTGTGACCCAAGCCCCAAGCAGACGGCCTGCCCGCATGCCAAAACAACCTTTAAAGACCACAAAGGCAATGTTCAGTGCCCTTCAGGCTGGCAAGCGGACGGCCGAAGGGGCTTATCAAGGACCCTCAAGCGAGTTCAATGACATGCTTGAAGTGTTGCATGACCGATCTCAGCGTAGCTGCCGTCATTGCTTGATGTCATGGTGCCCTGGCTGGGAGAGCTTCCCAGCAGAGCTGGAAAGTGATTACAGGAAATGGTATTCTGCCACAGTTTTCGCAGAAAACTTTAGCAAGTTTCGCTTGCGACGGCAAGCTCTATTTTTATGTCTTCTGACTGTTGTGGAGGCTTGCTATATGCTATTTATGAAATCTGCTTTTCAGCAGTGGAATACTGTTTTTGAAGGTTTGTACAAACTCCGATTTTATTTCATCCTCCGGGTCGTCGCAGCTACTTTGTCCCTTGCAATGTCTCACATTTGTCCGCCTTTGATATCTTTGGGGCAAGAGAGTGAAGCAAAGAGGAGGAAAGCCAAACTGGTCAGCCAAGGTGGACATTTACTGTTGGTGTCATTGATGATGCTATCTTACATGCTGCTCCCAAAGTATGCTAACCAGGGAAAGCCAGCAGTTCCAGACAATGTTGTCGCCCTAATGACTCTTCCTGTATACGCTGCCTTGATGATGTCATACCAGCAGGAATTTGTGACGTCAGTTGTTTACATTCTGACTTTTGCCCTGACTTTGCTAGTCATCCGGGAGATACCAGAGACGAGGAACAATGGCTACCCCTCGCAAGGATTGACGTTCTTGGGCTACAGCATGATTTTTATGTTGAAAGCCTACATGGGAGAGCGAAGCTTGCGGGATCAGTTCAAGGCCAGGAACGCCATTGATGATGCGAAGAAAAGGATTGAAGGCATCCTTGAGACCATGATGCCTCCCAAAGTCTTAGATGAGTTGCAGAAATTGAGTTCAGGCAACTCTGCTCCTCCATCGCATCACTACTTCCGAGCAACCCTTGTTCAATCTGACTTGGTGGGCTTCACTCAAATGGCAAGCTCCAAACCTCCGGAAGCGGTCGTGAAAGCCGTGTCTGATCTTTTTGGCATGTTTGATGACTTGGCAGACCAGTATGGTATCTACAAAGTAGAGACCATAGGCGATGCCTATATTGCTGGACAAGCCGAACCGCCTTTGACTTTGCAAAATTTTCCTCCCAATGTGATTCGCTTTGGTCTCAAGATGGTGCAAGCAACGCAAAGCTGGTCTTCCCAATCTGGTGAGTTGATTGGGGTCCGCGTGGGGGTCCACAGTGGCGAGTGCATCGGTGGCATTGTGGGCATTGACCGGCAGCGGTATCACCTCTTTGGACGCTTGATTCATCAACTGGAACTTTTGGAGTCAACTGCCCCAGCCAATTGTGTACAAGCCAGCAGGTCCTGCAGATTGGCAGTCGAAGCTGCAAGCCGAGAGGAGAACGAGTTTGAGTTCGTTGAACGGCCAGAGCCTTGCCTGTTCACATCGAAGGGTGAGCCTCATCAGTACGATGATGTGGGTGGCCGAACGCATCTTGTGAACCTGCTGCGTCCTGTTGCAGAGCAAGCTTCGAACTTCTGGAGACTCTGAGCGTGAGACCGGGATAGATCTTAAGAATTTCCAAAGTCCTGTAGCACTTTCTCGAAGTTTTGCTTCATGTTTCATCATGTTTCCTCGTTTGCTCATTTTTACTAAGACATTGTCAGGACAGCATGCTTGCAATGAATGCGGACAGTATATTTATGCTACGATCACATCAAAGTAAGCCAAAGGAGGCTTTCAAACGGGTCAATAGCAGCAGGAAACACTGCAATTTGCTTGGTTTCGTGCGCCTGGATTTCAGAGATGGACATAGAAATAGATATTAGTACTCATATGACTCATATAGACAGATGGATCAACAGCCAGACTTTTTACAGTACATGCAAGGATAAACTGGAGAATTCATGGTTTGATCAATGGAAACAGGTGGAGGCAGAGTTAGAGAGTGGAGGCAAACATATAGGTACAAACATAGATACATAAAAGGAGACCTGACAGCGATGAAGAGAGAGAGGGAGAGATACATAGAGATATGGAAATCGATACACGCACACAAGCACACACACAGATATATATATATATATAGAGAGAGAGAGATAAATGAAGACAAATATACATCAATCGACAGACACAGATAGATTTCGGCAGATCATATATAAAGATGCAGATAGATACAGGCATATGATAGTTATGGTTAGACAGCCAGACGAAGATTTAGATAAGAGGGGCCGGGGTAGATGGACAGATAGATACCTGGGGGGATGCGCAGTGGATAGATTCAACCGATATATTTGACAGATGGATTAAATGGATTTGAGGCGTTGGAAAGCTAGAGAGGGCATTGGACATATAGGGAGACAGAGAGGAAACAGAGGTGAGAGAGAAGAAGAAAGGCAGACAGACAGTCAGACAGTCAGACAGACGGGCACGCAGGTGGGTAATTAGTAGGTGGGTAGGCCAGCCAGGTTGATGGGGCAGATTGGCAGATAGATAAAGTATACAAAGATTGGAAGTTGACTAGGTGACTAGATTGGTTTGAAAGGCAGACAAGGTGGTCACACAGCCAAACAGACAGACAGGCAGGCAGACAGGGAGATGACATAGAGTAGTAGATCGATTCGACGGATTAGGCAGAACAAATTCGATGGACAGATAGGCGGAGATATGATTGGATGGATAGTTAGATATGTTTAGATAGGTACAGTAGATAAAAAGATAGATTTGATCACTTTATCAGACAGATAGAAGGCATGTTGGATGAATGAATAGGTAGGCAGAGTGAGAAGAGACTGGTAGATAGGTCCACGGACTGATAAATTGCAAATGGCTGGGCAAGTGGACAGCAAGCTAGATAGACAGATAGGTAGACAGATTAGATTGTCATGGATTAGGCGAGCTAGATTGGAGAGAGATTTATAGATTAGTATCTATGTGATGGCGGGTCTCGCATCCCACAGCATGCGTTCTGCCAATCAAAGAAGCATCAACAACGACAAGCCCCGGCTCGTGCGGGTGCTGCTGGTATTCTAGGCGAAAGCGGGCCAAAGAAGCTTGCATAGATGAAAGTTGATGAATGTCGGCAGCACTGCAGCTTATAGTGAAGTGAAAAGGAATCGCGCTACTGCCACCATGAAAGCAGATGACAGCAGAAATTGTGAAATGAGAATCCTGCACAGCTTGGGATCACACAGCTATCATGGCTGCCGGCTGCAAGTCCTGTTGAGCTGAGGTGGGTGACACTTTTAAACTTGTCCGGGGAGGCCCCGCTGTGCGAATACACCACGGCCATGACCTTAGACTCGGCCGTTCCACTGCCGGTGCCGCCGGATTGTTGGATCCTCATCGCCATTTGCGTCCTGGAGAAAGGCTGGAAAGTTCATCTCCGCATTGATGGGCAGCTTGGAAGCAAGCTGAGGCGAGAGAAACCCTCCAAAATATTAGCAGTAAGGCTTGCATCCCCTAAAGTCTACCCAGGATTTGTCCAGTGGACAGAAAACGAAAATCACAGAAAGTGAAGAAACACTTGTGGAGATGGCGATCTTTACGGACACAAGTATGCTTGGTGTTTGCCTGGTTGGGTGAGTACGTATGCATCAGAGGGTCATTGGCCACGTTATACATGTTGGCTCCGTGCCTTTAACCAAACTGGTTCGTTGATTTTTGCGGAGGAGGTACCCTTTTGCTAAGCTGTTAAGGGTGCGATCATTTGCAGGCTATGTTACATTGACTAGCCCACATGTGCTTACTGCAACCCACACAGGCACACACACACACACAAGTACTTGTTTATTCCCTGTTGTTAGGGCGGAGAATGCATTTGGACAGAACCGTGTTGTATGTCGTAAGTTCGTGCATTCCATCTGCCTTTTTTGGCGGAATATTGCTCACTGATCCAACTTCATCTTGATTACCCGCGGCGAGTGGACTCTTAGACATGATGACATGAAGCAGAACTGGGAAAATAGGAAAGCATGCCTGGTGGTTTGGGGTGCTCTGAACAACAAATGGCATGTGTGCCCCTTTTGTGTCGTGATGTTTGTTTTGATGTTTCACAGGTGTCGTTTTAGACACCTCCAGATTTCGGTTCATAGTGCTTCAGGTCCACGCTTTCGGTGGAGTTGCAATTCACCAAACACAAACATAAATAGCTTAAATAAATAGCTTAAATAAATAAACACCTTCTCAAAAACGGGGAGGAGCTCCAGAGGCTTCACATGGCTTCACTGAGGATTGATTGGGGTGGGCTTTGTGACTATCCCAATGGGAGTCTTGGGCTCTGGCTTCCAGGATTTGTTGGACCAGGACTGTCGCTCGTGGGTAGCGCGATGTGGCAGACCTTCTCACGGGACACTCATAGCACTGTGAGGACGAGGAAGAGGCTGCCAGCGAACCAAAAAAGAAAGGCTGGGATCAGCTGGGATCAGCTGGGATCAGTGGAATGATGGGATCCTAGAGGGTTGGCTGATGCTGTCAGACCCGGCTACAGCACCTCAGTCGGCAAGCTTCAGCGCGTATCTCAAAGAGCAAGTGCTGCAGCGGTTTGCAGAGCGATTGCTATCACATGCCATCACGATTTCATTTTAAGAAGTCATGTTCGACCATGTTTGCTTTCCTTCCGTTTCTTTGTTTAAGTTCATTTCATTTCATTTTCTTGCATCTTTTGATGTTCTAAGGGCAACTTGTCTACAAGTTCTTGCAAGGCTCAGCAGCAAACCAGGCCACAAATGGGCACAGTGTCATGGGCATCACATGCCTTGGGCTGAGCTCAAGGTCGAAGACCTGAATTTGTGGGAAGCCCGAGCCGTGTATTTCGAACGGCTGATTTTCTTCACAATTTTTGCCGCTTGGCTGCAGCACGTGCTGGTGCAGCTGGAAGGAAGTGGATGTGGATGGCACTCAGCATCTCTCAGCCTCCTGCAGGTTACAGTCATGGCCGCCATTATGGAGCCGCATTGGATGGGCTGTCAAGAAAAGCTGAGAAGTACACCACGTTGACGAGTTGACATTTCCCGATACTGTTCGCAAGAGGGACTCAGATAGACATAGACGATCATAGACATAGATAGACCTTTGAACATGGTTCATCTTGGTTCGTGTCTGTGGTCTTTCCGTTTTGTGGCAGAATCCCAGCCCCTGCTGGTCGTAAACCCTGCCCTTGACAGCGCAGGAGACTGTGGATGGTTTTGACCCACCGGGCTCCTTCAACCGTCAGGCAGACAAGATCCACAAGAATATAAAGCGAGTTTACTTCGAAGTGCCAAAATGGCCTTTGTTATGTTTGTTTATGTTTGCTTGCTGTTTCACCATGTTTCATCATGTTTCATTTGTTCAGGCTTTGGATATCATTGAGATCATGGCTACACTCCTCTTCACTCTTGAATATGGTCTTCGGTACTTCTCAGCACCAGAGGCCGGGACCACTCCCTGGAAACACACTTAAGTCATCGCAATATGGCAAGTGACAGAATGGAACAGGTCGCGACCAGTACTAGGATGCACTGTGTACTTGTTTGGGGGGTGGAAAACAGGCACGTTGCAATGCATGCTCCAGCTTTTTGCAAGAAGAGTTCTCCGAAACCATGTCAAACCCATTGGTTCCCATCGGTAGCCCATGTATTTGATATTGTCACATCATGTCACTATGTGACTATGCAGCATTATTCATGAGAAACTTTACGACCTTAGTTGGACACCATATCCTTGAGAACTCGGGGGGCCAAGAAATCAACCAGATCCCAGGTTTGGAAGGCTTTGGTATCGATTTTGAATCCAGCTGTCCATCCGAGCTTCACCAGTACCTACGTGCACCGTACCCGGACCAACCGGTATGGTTGGGTTGCAATTAATGGGCACCGTTGCCTCCTGTTTTGTGCGAAGACACCAAGTCTCCTCGCATAATTTTTTTCGCTCGGAAAAATTGGCTTCGTGAAGGCGCCAGAGTGGGCAGCAAGCGGCTATGTTGCAATCTCAGTGAGTGATATGTCACAGTTTGGGTTTAGAGACCAAACTCAACAGATACTCATTGACAAGATTTGACGAGATGGCTCATATTTTGCATCATTTTGCTGGGTAGCACCGGGTATCACTCACTGCTTCGCAGCAGAATCGACCGAACGCGCTTCAGGTCAGTGACAGCGCGGCGCGATGGAGTTTTGCAACCTCCATGTCGTCCATCATTGATCTTTGTGCAATTGAGGGGCCCTTAGCTTTGCTCAGCATTGCTCTTGAGCTCCTGATTAGCCCAGGGCTTGTCAAATGTGGTCAGGTTTTTCAAGTGTCAGTCTTCCAAAACCAAACAAACACAGACTCAAGTTGTAAGGGTGGTCCACGATGGTCCAGTATGGTCCACTGGGTCGGGACATGTTGGGACCTCTATGCACTTCACATCACCGTGAGGCACCTTACTACCTTGCGCTCTGCGGATCCAGCCTGGCCGATCAATACGATGGCGAGCTTCGTGCCAGCCTTGGCAGCAATTCATGGGCCTTGCTTCGAAGAATCACTGCAGAGCAAAGTTGTTCGCTCAAACACCCCGGCTTGGGCAGTTTTATGATACAAGGTGATAGAAGATGATGCAAGTTACGAAAGTTACAGGCAAACCTCCCAGTTTGCTCGTATTATCTTGTTGATGCGTCGCATCGTCACAATTCAGTCTTGTTTGTGGCGCGAAATTAATGGACATGTGCTTCCTCATGAAAACCCAGCGCATAGGGTACAGAGGCTGCGTTGAGATTTATCATGTTTGGATGCAAGTCAAATGCTAGATGAGGCGGCATAAGTAAATTCTTAGACCCTAAAGATATGCCATGAATGTAGTACTGATATCTAACAAAATGTCCTTCAAGACGCACGCACCAGATGATACCATAGACTCGTACCCAATCAGAGACATTCATATTGTTCTCCATAAGATCTGCTATAAGACCCCACAAGGTGCTTCCGGACGAACTGGGGGCTTCGCGCTGAAAGTTACCAAATCTATCTGAATGGTCGACACCAAAATGGAAACAACCAATCCTACAGCCAGTTGCTACCTGTCAGCCTCACGATATGCAACACTATGCCTCTACCAGGATGATATTAGAACTCAAAAGTTAGTACTTTCGCCTTGGCCTGTCCGAGGCATGCTCCGAATTTTTCGCTTGCCGAGGGCTTTTTACAAACATGCTCTTGGGAGGAAAGGCATTGCTGCCTTGCAATAGTTTGGGTGTCCTGAGGCTGACGCTGGACAAGTACATTCCATCTGTGCCTGAGAACTCAGAATTTGAATGAGTTTGTGTGATAGTATTTTATCGTATTTCATGTTGTTTTGTTGTTTGTGCAGTCTTTGTAACCTTGGGACTCATTGAGACAACTCACGCCATGGAATCAGGTCCCTGATTGGCCGAGTGTTCAACAAGCATGCCAAGGAGAGCAGTATTTCGGCCTTCTACGGTATACATATGTGTGCACACTGCGCGGTTGATCCTGAGACCGCTGGAATGGATGCTAGCCAAACTAGCTAAACCATACGGGAGTAGGGGGGTGTGGCTGTAGCTGCTGCATGCTGCTGCAGGGCCATTTGCATCTAGTTCTGCCCTCCCGGTCCATCACAATCCCATCATCGTCCATCATCATCTCATCGGTCGTCAGCCATCACCAGTGTGTGCCGCCTTGCATGGCCCAGCTTTCATGCACTCGCCAGGATTTTCAGATGGCTGCCTATGCTTCAGCCTCGCTGGATTCCTGGTGCCAGCATACACCATCCCCAAAATTGCCGAACCTTTTGACCATGATTTAGCCATGAGTAAGCCTTGTCAAAGTCTAAGTTGAGTGAAACTGCACTGCGCGGAAATCCGGAGCCAAACCAAACCATCACGCCCCTGAGACGTGATGATGTGATGTCTGTCATTTTCCGTCAAGGCTCTGGTTGATTTTCTCCGCACTTCTGTGGCTAACGGAAAGGCATGACAGAACAGAGGCCAGGGCAGGGCCCCAGGCAGCACAGCCAAGCAGTCCTTTCATCCACTGGTGGAACCGCATCGCCAGGTGGATGACCTCAGCATGGCACAGCGATATGGAACCATGTTCAGTGCGATGCTGCGAGCTTGAACGGGGAATCTGAGGAGCTGATGAAAAGCTGCGTTACCTTGGTTTTTTTCTTGTCATTTCAAATCTTTCAATCACAAATGCTAAGCTGAAGATTTCCGAAATATTTCAAAATCGAAAATATTCAGACTTTCAAAGGCTGTGTGTGTGCGTGTCGACTTGTGTTGCATCTTGCTTCAATCACAAGTTTTTGCACGCGCCATACTTATACCGTATACCCGTTTATATCTAGTATTGAATTGATATCCCAGAGTGACAGGAAATTAGCTCCTGCCATGCTGCTGATCACACCGAATCCATTTCACTCGGCAGCCAAAGAGCTAAGGCCATACACCCTGGTTCACCTCACAGGACAGCGCTGTATCCACCTCTTGTATCCTCTTGACATTAAGAAATCGGCAAGAAATAAGTTCAATATGACAAAAACAGCGACATTGAAAAGCCATCAGGATTTATTTCAATTTCACGGTTGAATTCATAGCCAGGAGACTATCCACTCATTGACTATGACTTTCCTGCCAAGTGCGTTCTGTTCCTCGCCCTGCTATTTGCAGTTGGGGTTGGCAACTTAGCCCGTGGACCGCTACCACTTGCTGGATCAGCGCGTTACGCCGTGAGTTCTGGAACCGAGCCAAGGTGGTGTCGGTTCCGACGGGGCTCTTAGCATCTGGCTTCACACAGGCACCGTGGTTGTGATTCGTGCATCGGATCCGGGGTCCGGCGTGGTCCGTTGCCTCAGCAGTTCCAGGAGCTGAAAAAGTTCCGTGCCGAAGAACGGCAGAAGAGAGTGGATGCAGCCACCACGATTGAGCGGGCAACTGGGCTGATTCTCTTGCCACCCTGGCAGCTGTGAGTGGGTTTGGGCATGGGCTCTGGATGACTTTAAAAAAGATGAACTGTCAGAATCATTACAACCAATCATCGTGAACCATCACTAAGTATCCTGAACCGATTTCAAATGATCAACTAGCCGTTTGGACCAAAAGTGGAGCCTCATGCCTCCCAGCTGGTAGGTGGGTAATCACCAAAAGTGGGGCGCGGTGTTCATGGCTGCTATCGCTGGCAGTGTCGATATTGTTCTCCAGAAGCAATTGTCACCATTGACTTTCTCTGGATCAATTACAATTGGGGGAGGTGCCGAAGTGCTTTTGCATGTCCCTGACTCATTGGCATCGCATGTTGCCAAATGCACATCAGTGACACTGGTCAAGCCAGTGGTTCGCATTGTTGAGACAGTGGTTCATTTGCAGATGGACAATAGTGATGGACATCTACTGTTGCATCCTACAATGCTCGTGGGCCGTACCGCATGGTTGAGCTTTTTGGGGGTTTGGGTGGTTGGTCCTATGCCTCCTCACACCTCGATGTTCGACCTGCTGCCATCGTTGACACAGATGCCAATGTGTGCCATGCCTGTGCAAGAGCTCATGGGACTAGAGTATTGGGTGTCGACGAATTCTATCAACATGCACTGACTACCAGTGATTTCCAAACTGTGGTGGTCAATGGAACAGTTCAGTCCATGACATTGTGGGCCGCCTTCGGTTTGCTGAATGTATCCGTGGTGTGTGCATCCCCTCCATGCCAACCATGGTCAACCTCAGGCCGTCAGAGTGGTTTAGCCTCTTTCGATGGGTTGCTTTTTCCTGCCACATTGGAGAAAGCTGCTATGGCCAAGGTTCATGCTTTTCTTGCAGAGAATGTGGTCGGTTTCTCGAACCATGGTGACTATCATGATGTCATTGCTGCTGCTGCAGTGCGAGGTTTGCGATTGGTGGATAGTGGCCTTGTTGCCGCTCAAAGAATGCTGCCAGTTGTGAGAAATCGATGGTTGGGTGTCTTCATTCATGTGTCCATTTACATTGAATCCGATGTCATCCAATTCGTCAAGAAGTATGCCATTGATGTCATACCATGCAATGCACCTTTGACGGGGCCATGTCTCGCTGAAGCTGATGCCATACATGTGAACATGTCAAGTACTGAGAAAGATCTCTTGGTGCCATCCCAGGAGGCCATGCAGATGCTCAAGCGATATGAGTTGGTGCCTCGCTGGCTTCAGGAGAAAATTGACAATCGGTTGCCTGAACCGGTGTTGCAAGCAAGGCTCATAGGCCCGGATCAGAAGCTGTCAGGTGTGATGGCTCGGTATGGAGGACAACACCTCCTCCCACCAGACCTTCTCAGAGACAAGGGTTTGCATACGGTGCTATTTGGGACCCTTGCCCAACATAGACTTTTCAGTCCATGGGAAGTCCTAGCGTCACTTGGTTTTCCCGACCAGGTGTGTGTGGCTACCTCAGTCATGGAGGCATTTCAGCAAACAGGAAATGCCCTTTCTCCCGTTCATGCTGGATTCGCACTTGCCAAAGCACATGTTCTGTTGGGTGACCTTTCCCCTTTCGCCATGCATGGAACATTACATGATTTGCTTTTGACCATTGCCGGGTGTGCCATCAAGTTGTCCAAATACTATGTGGTCGTAGAGGGTGACCTCTGTGTGCTGAAAAGCTTTGGACCTTGTATGCCATCAGATGCTCCAGCTGCCAAGCGACAGAGGCTGGATTGTTTGGAAGCCACGGTTCCATTTCATGTTGAGCCTCATGTGAATGGCACCCTCAAGTTGGATTGTGACATCCAGTTTGAGATGCCGAGTGATGCTGGTGTTTGTGTGCCTACGAGTGCTGCAAATGGCGGTGTGTTGCTGCTCAAGCATCACCACATGCATTGGGCGATCCTCGTGCATGGTGCTAAGGATGAGTCGCTTGCTGGATTGATTCAACGTGCCTTGCCACATGCTGTTGAGAAGTTGTTTACCGCATTCCATGATGGGGATTTATGTGTGACATGGGACCAAAAGATACAATGTGTGCCCATGAAAGCCGTCACTTTCGTGCCTTCACCTTTGGTCTTCACGTGTCACATGGTGCATGGACCAGTTGTGCACATGAACGGGGACCTCACATGGACGGTTGCCACCCTCAAAGCCTTTGTTGCTTGTGAAGTCAAATGCAATCCTGATTCGTTGATGATCATGTCCGGGACCTTACCTGCACATGATGGTGATTTCCTGGCCGAATATGAGACATATGAATTCTCTGGGAAGTTCAAAGCTTGCATGCCACGGTACTTCTCCTTTGCGCCCAGAGAAACCACAGTTGACATGCCAGATCTTGTTCCCAAGCGAGATGGAACCATCAGGTTTGTTGCCAAGCATCCTTTGAAAAAGGTTGTCAGATCAATTGTGGTCGGTGCTGAGGCAGACATGGGAACAGTTGTCCGAACCATGTTCCCCGACATGTGTGAGCAGGTGACATGGCAAGTGTCGTGCGATGGGAATGCTGTGGGCCCTTTGATGCCGGTTGCTGGGATTGATGCATTCTCGGTTGATTGGACATGCTTCCGGCCTCTTGCTCCCACCAAGTTTGAGAAGGTGACGCTCCCAGTGCCTGTGGATTCACCCACATGTCAAGTCAAGTACGCATTGAAACCGAAACGTTGGATCAAATCGCCTTTTTCCACAGATGCTGCTGTGGTACATGTTGATGATGCTTTGTCAATCATGCAAATTGCTGGGGCCTATGCCGTGCACGCCCAATTGGCCCTCAACTTGACATGTCACATGGGAAGCCACGTGCTTGATCCAGACACCGCCCTTTCACATGTGCCGATGGTCCAGGTGCTCTCATTCAAGTTGGCACCCTTGCTCGGAGGAGGGAAACAATCCAATGACCAGCTCAAGGTTCGGGTCAGAAACACTCCTTGAATCACACGGGGTTGCCAAAGATGCTAGCCATGATCGTGCACATGCCTTTCTGAACCGGGCAGACCATGAAACACTCCTCAAAGACATTGGGGGTGATGATGCAAGTGCCTGGAGTGCGGTCAAAGAGGAAGCCAATCGTGTTCACTTCAGGTTGGTATACCGCGCCGAGATGACACAGGCGAAGAAAGATGGGCGCTCCAAGCCCCCAAACAAACATGTTGGGAAAACCAAAGCCCCTCCCAAGAACAAAGATGCTTTCGTTGCCAATGCATCCAACATCCGCATTGACATTGATCATTTCTGGGATGGTGATGACCATGTGCCATTGTTGGACCCATCCAGGTTCGGTCGGTCAGGATCAGTGTGGACTTGCAATCATGTCACGAGCCGATGCAGATCGATTTGATAGGTGTCAACCTATGTCAGCCGAACCATTGGCTGTGCTCATGCTTGGCAACAACTTTGCTGAAGATGAAGAACCATTCAGCATGCTTGCGTATACCTGCCAGGGCCAACCGATCATCATTCGTGCTGCGTTGAGACAGTATGGGGATAGGCCAGTAACCTTCAGAGCTGCAGTGCCGCAGATGGAGGTGGGTCGCACTGCGGCCACGGTGGTCGAGCTCCACATCATGAAGAACGAGGTGGTGGCTGCAGTTCCACTCCACTACCTAGGCGTGCATGTGTCTGCATGCCGAGGCAACAGCTTAGTATCAACGTGGAGTTTGCGGACCTTTTCCAATGATCGGAAGCCAACACCCGCAATGCCAGCTACTGGCACGGCTTCATCAAGGTTGAGGATGCGATACTTGATCAGGTTCTTGCCAGATCGGGTTGGGCTGGAATCTACCTCACACCTCGAAATGCCGAAAAGAGATTGGATGAAAGATACACAGCTATCACCATTCCAGATGTGAGCCTTGCTGACATCCAGAAAACAGCTGCCAGTTCTGACCATGCACTTGGCATAGTGAGGATCAAAGATCAGTTGGCCATCAGATGTCGACGTGAGCATGCCACCACACTCCGGGCAACTCTACTGCCCGAGTCAGCATACGTTGCCACCCGTGATTTTGATCAGCAGGACACCATGTGGTTGCTCAAAAACATCCCATGTGAGATTGGTTGCCAAGGACTCACTCAAGCCCTTACCCAAGCACAATGGAATGCAGTTCCAGTTCGCGCCCAGGGTCAGAACAGATGGCTTGTTGCAGCAAAAGCCCCACCACCGGCGATGCACCTGTGCATTAACCAGACATATGTGCTCATCGAACCAGTGAAGCAACCTGTTGATTCCAATTCAGTGACCATGGCTGCAAAGCAGTACAAGGTTGATACCGTGGTGACATCGAACAATGGTGTTACCCAAGTGGCCACGTCCAGTCGTTTTCAAGAGATCAAGACCGAGATGACTGAACAGATGGAGCAGAGATTGCAAGATGCGAACCAGCGCATTGAACATCTTCAGCAGGCACTTGAACAAGTCAGGCAGACCCAAACTGCCCAGATTGCTGCTTCCAACACCACGCAGCAAGAGTTGGCACAGGTCAAAGAGGAAACAGGTGTTTGCTCGACAGAAGATTGCTGAAGTCGAAAGTTCCATTGTTGATTCAGGTCAGACCGTCATCAAGACCATGCAGCAGATGATGCAGGCCATGCAATCCAACTTGGAACAATCCATGAAGCAGATTGTTGCGCAGAATGACTGCAACGAGGAAAAGGACAAGAGGGCTCGCACTGGGGACCTCCCATCCAAGATAGACCCATTTGCATCCCGTTCTTGACAGATGAGGCAGAGTCGACGAGCATGGACGTTTACTAGTGGCTGCCTACGTCTTGTGCTTATGTTATCCATGATGATCGGATGCTGTGCTCAGGTTAATCCATGCGCCGATGAACATAATTACCCATTTTGGGTTGCAACCAATGGCAGTCCTTTTGAGGCCTGTATGCATTCTAATTCCACTTTGCATGAGGATGCTTGTTATCACAGCATCCTGGTTGGCAATCGGGTTGGTGAAGCGGACAACCCCGGACCTTGTGAGCAGCTATGTGTTGGATGTTTCAACCCGCATCAGCTGCTTGGACATGAAGAAACAGTGAACCAATGAGGCAAGGGCATTTGGGCAGCAGCCGAGACTTCCCATACTGTGCCAGGTTCAAGAAGTTAGGTTTTCATGCTGCCTGGAGCACACCTGTGCCCTGCCATCATAACAATAGCGGTTCTCTTCGGGGGAAAGCAGGTGGGACGTCGATCCTTTCTCACTTGCCTTTGAAGCCTTACCCCGGACAACTCCCACCCGCTGTGCTTGCATCTTCGAGATTTAATGATGCCATCGTTGACCTGGGACATGGCGACCACATGTATATCGCCAATGTGTACGGACCCACGCACAATGCTTCACACTATGAACCTTGGACCATTTTGGCCGAATTGTGCTCTTGTGCCTTCGAACGGGCACACAGTTTCAGGGGTCCTGCAATGGTTACAGTTACAGGAGACTGTAATGTCGACATTGATGATGTGCCTCATTGGAAATGCATGTTGAAGAGGGGGTGGGTTGATGCTGCTGCCTTTCATGCACAGAAACATGCTACGATGCCCAAACCTACATCCAGGGGAGAGGCAAGGAAATCTTTCATATTGATCAATTCCGTTTTGCTTGCTGCATTGGATATGTGCGATGTTCATGAGACCTTTGAATTTGACACGCATCCATTGTTGGTGGCCAAGTTTGACATCGAAACATGTTGCCGGCCTAGACGCATCTGGAATTTGCCTTCCAACACTGATGGTACCTTTTTCGATGATGACTTGATGTGTGAGGCTGTATCCGAGCATATCGATAATCGAAGGGGTAAGTTTGAGCTGGCTATGACTACAGGCGATTCCGATGAAGCCTTGAGACAGATCAACCTTGTTTTTGAAGCTGCCATGCAAAGTTCTGCAGTTGACACGGAGGGTCACCGGGTCACTTTGCCACAACGATGTTTGGGGCGTAGTCGAAAATCGATATCCAAATTGCTGATGCCTACTGGACCCGTGATCCACAAGGCGAGGTCAGGTGAATTTACCCCTGACGTTGCACAACCTTCCAAAAGAATCCGGCAATGGACCAAACAGGTCCGAAGACTGCATAGTTGTGCCAGACAGATTCGGGCATACGGCCAGGGACATGAGCGCACCCATGGTCCCATTGTCCAGCTTTGGGATGCCATATGTGCTGCCCCGGGATTCCCTGGCAAGTTTCTTGCATTTTGTCTGCGAGTGATGCAGTTGTTCATCCCACGTGAATACCCTGATGCTGATTATGTCAAGTACATTGGTGACATGTTGAAAGTTGAGCTGCAAAGAGAGATTGCTGAATGGAAGTCCCAGGTTCATGAGCATAGGCTGCAAAGCATTCGTAGGGATTTCATTTCCGGTGGTAGTAAGGCCTTTCATGCTGTTCGGGATCCTTCCGTGCCACCGTTTCAAGCAATTGAGACATCTAAATGTGTCGTTGTGCGACCTATGAGATGGGCTAAGACTGGCAACCGTATTTTCAACCATGAATACCCCGTGTATTTTCAGCAGCAAGAAGCCTTTATTGTGCATGCTGGTGATGACTTTGTTGTACTGGATAGAGGAGTGGTCAACCGTGGCCACAGTGACATGTCGCTCACCCAAAAGCGAATCCAAGCTGATATGCCAACACTGCATGCTGCGACAGCTGCTGCATGGAGTGATCTGTGGCAGAGAGAGCCTACAGATGACACCTTGGACCAATGGCCGGAGGTGCTTGAAGGCCTCACATGCCTTGCTGATGTTTGAATCATTGGAGTACCAGCCACTGCAGTGGGAACAATGGAAGAAACATGCGGCAACGACTAAACATCGTAGTGCCAGGGGTTCATGTGCCTATACACCTCGTGAATTAGTACTCATGCCTCTTGACCTCACAAGTTGGTTGTTACAGCTGATGTCTGCGATTGAGCATGGTCAGATGGCTTGGCCTAGCAGTATCATGACTGCCCGTGTGACGATGCTGGGAAAGACGGAAGACATGCCCAAAAACCCTTTGCAACTTCGACCGATAACAATAACCTCACGGTTGTATCGAACCTGGGCTAAATACAGATCCATGCAAGTGTTCAAGCATTTTCGTGACATGTTGCCTCCAGAGATCGCTGGTACTGCAGCCGGTGTCAGTGCTGACATGTTAGCGGCGTTTGTTGCTGACGAAGTTGAGGATGCTATTCACAGTGGCCTACATCGTTTGGGATTGACTGTGGATTTGATCAAGTGCTATAATCAGGTACCTAGACTCCCGGTACTCGCTGTGATGCGTCGGTTGGGGGTGCCCAAGCAATATCTCACTGCTGTTTGGAGCATGTTTCAGCAACTGGATAGGGTCATCGAGATTTCTGGGGAACTGGGCGACGCAATGCGATCAACAACTGGTATACCTGAGGGTTGCTGCTTCTCCATTGTTGCTATGCTTTCCCTAACAGCATGGGCTTCGCAATTGATTCAACATTACCATCCTGATGTTGAGGTATTGGCTTACGCAGACAACTGGGCCTTCTTCACCGATTGCGTTGACAAGATGCAATCCATGATTGAGACATTGCAATGCTTTGTGAAGTCCCTCAAGATGAACATTGCCCCAGACAAGTCTTGGGTCTGGGCTACACATCCGTCAGACAGGCGAAAGCTGAAGCATGTGAGGTTGCAGGGGCAATCAATCCCTATGAAGCTCTTTTCCACTGAGCTTGGATGTGATGTTACTTGCTGCAGAAGAATCAACAAGAAACAGTGTCGCAAGCGATTGGCCAAAGCTACACGGGTCCTACGCCGTGTTGCCACCAGAAAGCTGCCAAAACGGTATCGAGTGAGAATGGCTAACCAGTTAGCTGGGAGCATTGCTGGCTATGGGAGCGAGTTGGTATACCTTACTTTGGGTGAACTGCGCGGACTCCGTGCTGCTACATGCCAAGCCTCTGGGAGATCCAGGGGCGGGGTCAATCCCTTTCTGGCCCTTTCAGTTCCTGGTGATGCAACAGATCCTGAATTTGCCTTGCTGGTACGTAAGTGTCGGTTCTGGAAACGTTACTTGAAAGCCTTCCCATATCGCAGAGAAGCCTTCTTTCAGAAGCTTGCATACCCAACCACGAATAAACATTCAGGTCCGGCATCTGTGTTTCGCAAAACTCTGGACGACCATGGATGGGCTTGTGGTGAGAATGGTTTGGTACAACATCGTTTGGGGTGGCAATTCAACTGGTACTACTCTTCTCGATCATATGTTTTCAAGATGCTGCGGGCCGCATGGCATGCCCGTATCTGTGTGAATGCGCAGAAGCGTAAGGGTTTTGCGCTTGACAACATGGATGTTGCTGCCTTTGCAACAGCAACTCGTCGGTTGCCCCCGTCAATGCGACAAGATGCGGTGAACTATGCTATCGGGAAACATGTCACCAACGATGCTTTGGGACACTATGTCAGTGTTGGTAACTATGCTTGTCCTATGTGTGATGGCCAGGACAGCCGCAGACACAGGATTTTCCATTGCCCTGCATTACAGGATGTGCGTGACAGGTAATCCAGTGTACTGGCTTGGTTGGATGAAATGCCGGATACTGTTGTTGACTTTGGTATTCTACCTTGGGATGGCCATTGGTTGACGCATTCTTGCTGCTCTTATCAACCTTTCCCTGGGATCAGTCGACCGGTTTGTGATTATGATGCGGAGTCAGTACATGTATTCACAGATGGTAGTGCTTCCTACACTGCTTGTTTCAGCTCCACAGTGTGTGCGGGGGCATGGCTTCAGACAGCTGGACATCTCAGTCACAAAATCGTCGCAACTGGGGGTTCGGTTTTGGACGGCGGTGATCACTCTGCATACCGTGGTGAGGTATGGGCTCTGTGTTTGGCTTGGCAGAAATTTTGTAAGGTTTGTATTTACACGGATTGCGCTGCGTTGATCGATGCTTGTACCCAACTTCTGCTGGCTCGGGTCACCGGGTCACAACCACGGTTTGGTGATCATGAGGATTTGTGGAGTATGATTTGGGAATTGATCCTGACTCGACCTCCTGGATACATCAAGCTTGTCAAGGTGCGTGCTCATCGACAGCTGCAGGGTATGACAGACCCCTTCTTGCGATGGGTCACAATCATGAATGACAGGGTCGATAAGCTGGCTAAGAGTTACGTTGACAAATTCTGCGCTGGTTGCAAACGACAGCTGAAGAAGTTCTGTGATGACCGGGTTTCCAACACCGCTCAGCTACAGGGATTCTACAAGATGTGGGGGGCTATGAATGAGGTTGCCATGACTGCGCTCAAGCGTGCCACGAACAGACGGTCGGGTGAAATGCCTCATTTGCCATTGCGTATTGATGATGCGCAATTGACTACTCTGCAATGTGATGTCCCCAAAGGTGCTCTTTCGGGATGTCTCTATGGTGATGTTTTCATTCAACGAATTATGCAATATTTTTCTGGGCTCGAATGGGACTTTTCTCAGATGCCGGTGAGTCTGCTCGAGCTGTATATTGATTTTACCATGTGTACTGGGACACTGGCACCGGTATTGTTGACAAGACAGAGTTTGGGTCTGACTGCGGGACCTAAGGTCTATGGACTCAAAGACAAAAATGTGGTTGCGGACATGACGTACTGCGACCTACAAAATCAATCCAGGGTATGGCAACGGGCTATCAAGTGGCTCTTGCAACATTGGGTTCACTGTCCTTGGTCACAGCTTAGCAAAACATCAAGCTTGGCTAGGTATGGATATGCAGTTGATCAAAACGGCCTCGCTGGCCAACCGAAATTTCGATGTGGAACTTCTGTATGCGCTCAATTGTGGAATGTTTTTCACTACGGAGGGGGTTCGCCGCTCATTGAGTCGCAGATGGGTTGTCACCGCAACAGCCGCTACAGGAGGAGCATGATAGTTTTTTGTACATACCTGTCCATCACATGACATCTTGTGTATCCCACGCAATTGCTGGGGATGTACAAAGCCGAACCAAGGCATGCAATGTGAAAGTTGAAAATCAACCATCACTAAGCATCAACTGTTATAATGAACCATCATGATCACTCACTAACCATCAACTAACAATGATGTTTTCATGAACCATCACTAACCATCAACTGTTACCATTTTTTGTCCACCACCAAGGCTCCACAGCCACCCGCACAGCGACACTTTTCTGAGGCAATCATCAGCTACCTGCGTCGCCGCCGCCTCCGAAAGGTCACAGAAGAAACCAAGGCGCGGGCATGGCTTTGCCGTGTGGAAGTTGGTTTGATGTGGCTATGAGGCAAGCAGTTAACCAACCAAGGATTCACAGGGGATAATCACCAACCATCAGAAGGAAAAGTGGTTTTGATGTAGACAAGCCATTCACTTGGCCATTCACTCAAACAGCCATAGTGAATGGATGTGAATGACAAAGTCCTTCTTGACTAAACTTGGCCATTCACTTGGCCATTCACGATTGCTTGTCATCATGAACTACCTAGCTACCATCCACCATTAGCAGATAACCATCAGTAATCACTGTTTAGCATTGCTTAGCCTATCAGGCACAAGTAAAGATTATGGCCTGTTTACGCCGCCCAGGCGCAGAGCAAGAACTTGAAAAGGCAGAAGGAAATCGTCAAAAAGGACCAACGGAGAACGATGCACCGCAACGCCTCGGCCCACCCGGAAGGTTCACCCTTCCAACTGTTTCATGTGGAGCATCAGCTGCATGAAAAGGGAAACTTGCGCGAAAGGACCACCCCAACAAGATAAAGATGGTGGATTTCTTGGAGCAGAAGACTCTAGCAGGGCGGGTGTGGAAGAAGGCGCTGCCAAAACCAACCAGTCACATCATTAGCGATTGTAGAAGGGAGATGAAGGGAGCACAGCAGCTCAAGCAGCCAATCAATGACCACTGCAGTTCAGGTGATGTTACTCTTCATCATTCTGAACGTCCTTGCAGTCATTGGTGAAAGCATGTCCTGGGTCAAGCAGGCACCATGCTGGTCTTCGTACAAATGGCTGAGCGCCTTCCAACCTAGAAGGTCTAGAAGTTCCACGATTTCGCTTTTCAGGAATGTGACCAATAAGTCCCATGATCCTTTCAACATCTATCAACTCATTCAACTCATACAAAGGTCCAAGCCATTCATAACTTCAAAAGGGTTTCCAGCGTTTTTGCTGAGGCGCTTGGCTCCGACCTCTTGAATGGCTTCGAGTTAGTCAGCGTGCTCCTCTTTACCTTTGAATACGTGGCAAACGTTTGGTCGGCAAATGCCAACATCAGGCAGGGCCCGGCAAGAAGGGACAGCGTGACATGGCGAAGCATGACTGAAAGATACAGCCTGGCCACAAGGTACTGTTTTCATCGCAGCAACCTCGGCCTGACCATGACATACCATGACGACTGAATCTCCTGATCTCTGCACGCCTTGGATGAGATTCCTGAGGTCAAAACTA
>VSDK01017164.1:158410-183191 GCA_009767595.1 Symbiodinium kawagutii | reverse complement strand
CACTCTTTCTTTCTCTGGGGTGGTGGACCTGGTGACTGTGGCACCCTTCTGGATTCAGTGAGGTGCCTAGCGATGTGCTGGGCATCTAAAGATCCTCCGGAGAAGCTCCTCCAGCTGCCAACCACTGGAACTGCACACTGGTTTTCTATATTTTCCCTACCCTTTGGAGCTCAGGATGATCATGTATCTCAGCGGGATGCAGGCCGCGGCGCCAACTTCACAGCGACCTCAATCCTGCAAGAATTCAGCAACAAATCAAATTCACAATGTGATTTGGTCGCAGCATGCCACAGCATTCGATGGAAACGATGGCAGTTCAACGCGTTCATCTTCCGCATCGCACGGCTGCTGCGCATCCTGCAACTGGAAGACTTTGTGGAGAGCTTCACTTTGCTCGATGATGCCTGGCGAAGCTGTCGGGAGACCATGGTGGCTACGGGGTGTGGAGCCTCAGATGAAAGCTGAAAGGTTCGTTGGTGAAACGACCTCCAGTCGCTCAGGTTCATGGCCTTGCTGGTTTGGGTTTGTGGCGCAGTCCTGTTCTATGAGTTTGAGCAGGACCGGGAGGGACTTCCAAGGGACAACCACGTGAGACTCTCAAAGAGGGACTCCCAGAGACGGACTCCCAAGGGACCAGAACTCAAAGATAAGAGCCACACAACTCAAAGTGCATCAGAGTTTACATGAAAATCACGGATGTGTAGGACAACCCTGCCATGGAGGGTGCCTTCAAGGTGGCGTGCGGACACTTTTCTTTCCCTGCCTATGCATGAGATTGCATGAGTGATGTTCACAGCTAAGCCGCTAAGCCTGTCATTTTGGGCACAGCTGAGCAGGATCTCCCATCGAGCATGCCTGAATCTCAGGAGAGGACAGAGATGACATCCGAGCCCATGCACCACTGAGGTACTTCACCATCATTTTCCTTGGTGGCGAATGGGCAAAGATAGACTTCACACCAGGTGCGGTACCTTCGTTAAGCAAAGCTCACAGGGACCTGGAGATGTCTGTGAGGTGGGAAGCTCGTGTGTGTGATTTACTGCGTCGGAGACTTGGGATGAGAGGACTTGGATTTTCCGTAGTTGCATCGGGCTGTTCCGAGGTTGTGGGTATCGGGCTACTTGGCATATCTTGGCATTTGCTTGTTGTGAGCGCATGGCAATTGTGGGAGCTACAATCAAAGCCGAGGCTGTATGGAATTCCCATCGGTGCCGTGTTTGAAGCTTTCAGCGACGTCTTGGCTGCTTTGGGCTAAGCTTCGAATTGAGCAGGGCAGTTGTGGTTCGCTGCATAGATGCTAAGGATCAGGAAGAGAGCGACAAGAGCGAAAAATGAGTAGGTTGAGTAACTCTCTGAGTACTCAATCGGTCCGTTTAGCTTTTTATTGAGCTGGAGCTCCCGTTTTGAAAAAATGTACAATACTCTCACGATGACAATGGCAAAGCCTTTGGCATCCATCGGTTCAACTCTTGTGTGGCCAATGCCAGCGCCTTTCAAAACTTGGAGAAGGGAGAGCTTGTGTATCATGTTGAGCTCGTGGCCTGGGCGGAAGTGATCCACTTGATTCCCCAGACCTTGTCATGCCCATCATTCTCATCATCACTCCACCGTTCCCCGGCTCCTAGCATGCTTCGCACCCTGGCATCCTGAGCACAGGATGACGTGTGTTCTGAGCTGCGCCGCCGCGCAGAGCAAGCAGATCGAGAGGCGAAGCAGAAGGAGTTCTCGTGTGAACGTTTCGACGATCCGATCTGAAAACCCTTACAAAAGTCATCTAATGAAGTTGGCACTGGCTGTTGGTACTGGCACTGGCTGTTGGTACTGGTTGGTTCTGACATGTTCTGACTGTTGTTGTGTGTTTTTTCGTTCTGCTCTATACCAGGCCCGAGCCGCTCGAGAGCGTAAGAACTCGCCTCAGGGGTTTCGTGCTGTGTGGTTGTTTGATGTAGCAGGATGATGCAAAAAGAAAGTGGTGGATGTTTGTGTCTTGCACCGTGTTCTCGGGGGAAATTATGTACTGGTATGAAGAAATCGAGCACATGAGTGCACATGACGTTTGAGATCGTTTGAGAGGTGTGAATCGGTGTATGCAGGTATTTGTGTGTGTGTGTGTTCATGTGTTCATTGGTGTGCTCGTTTGTCCATATTTGTATGGTCTTGTGCTGGTGGGTCGATAGGTAGGTAGGCATGTTCGTGTGACATGTCATTCTTGCGACGCACTCCTGCAGGTCTCGACAGACGCAGCAGATGCGGTACCTGGACAGCGGGGGGAGGGTCACCCTTTCTCACGACAGATGGCAATGTCTTACCTCCATGGCACGCATTCGCCAAGCAGACCGGAGGAAGATAAACGAACCCATTGTGAAGAGGTAGGGAACAAGTGAGAGCCAAGACATGATTCAAAGACACTACTATCCATAAAGTGATATGACTTTCTTGTACCAATGACAGGCGAGCGAGGGAGCCGCGAGCCAAGGGGAACCTAAGCTGTGCGTGTTCTGCAGCGATCCAAAGCCCTTCCCTGAACCGTGACAAGGTCGAACTCTTGCAGTCATCGCTGCAGAATCTACAGGCCCTCCCTGCTCCCAGTTTTATGCAGCAATGCGTTCAACGATTCCCACAACAAGGTCGAGTTGAAGCGACTCGAGACGCAGGTGAGATTGCAGATTTCAGATCCAGAGCAAGATGTTTACACTACACATTTCTGCATATCCGTGCACTGCCTTCTGCAGCAGAAATATGCTTTCAGATCTTTCAGCACTGCGAACTGATGAGAGAGGCTGAGCCGATGTTGTCGCAGCTGAGCACTCTGCGGAAGCAGCTCGCAAAAAGCGAGGATGGTTCGTTCTTTCTTGGTTACAGCTGAGTATCGTTCGAATTTCGGTACAGAGGGGATCATAGATAAAACATGGATATCACAGGTTCACAGATCATAGATATTCATAGATATCATAGATATCATAGACATCATAGATTTTGGCACAGCCCATGGAATGGATGCCCATGGTCTGTCGTTGCCAACTGTCCCGCATGCATTTTCTTTTGCGCGAGGAGAGTGCCAAAGAACATGCTGCACGCTTGGCCACCTCAAAAGCTTCGCTTCCACAAAAGGTCCGGTCCCGTGGTGACACAGCTTGGAGTCTCAAGGGTGTGGTGCACCTGCCAGCCTTGAGGTCTCGGAGCTCAAAGCAGCACAGGCTGGTCATGGCTGGTCCCCAAGCTGAATTTCACACCTCAGAGAGGGCCGTGCAGACTTTTGAGGAAGTCAGGAAGATTCAGAAAGATTCAGGAAGTTAGAAGTCTCTTTGTTGCTGCGAAGTGCCGGAGCAGGTGGAAGAACTGTCCAATTTGCGAACCTCTCAGCTTGAGGACGGGATCATGTGTAGCGTGAAATCTTGCAATGCCTGACTCCAGCTTGCTGCCAATGCATTCTTTTCCGCAGGAGCTAGCAAAGCTTGAAGTAGAGTGGACCACTCAAGCACGGACCTGAGCTTGCCAGAAGATCCTTAGAAGATTTAGAAGTGCTTTGGTTGTTGTACCTTCGCTCAGGAACTCAGTACCAGACTTGGCTCAGGATCCCAAAATGTACCCCCAAGCCATGTGGTGCACACATGGCGCAGACGCAACATGAGGCTCCCAACAAAGGTCTTGAAGGCTTCTGTGGTCCTGTCGGTTGGAGCGATACAGCCACTTCCAGGCAGTCAGGAAGACTTTTTCGATTTGCTTCCATCACAGTACCCTTTCCCATTACCCAGCTGGAGCTTGGATCGGGTCGCTGGCAGATTGAGCCCAGCATGCAGTAGCGTACAAGATTTGTTGGCCCTGGCGATTGCATCTTCCCAACTTCACAGCTTTAACATTCGATCAGATGGCTCTTATGACTTGTCTTTACCGGCCTTTGATGCAGAAGTCCCTTCCCAAGAGGTGCGATTGTTGCTTGAGACCTGCGAGCGCCTGGCAGTCCTTTACGCGGCTTTGGCTTCAAACTTGCTTTCCCTTCAGCTTTTGTGCCCTGGTGCCGCAGCTGGTTGCGTTGGCGGACATCCTGACATAGGATCTTTTTGTGAAGCGGCGAGGTCTGGGAAAGAGCAGCCAGAGCCACCGTTCCAAAGTGGCCTTGGCATTTCTGATGTGCATGTTCGTGCCTTGGCTCGAATGGAGGTTTTGGTCTCAAGCTTTTGCTCACAGGAGGTTCGAAATCAGCGACATCTGGAAGAGTTGGAGGCTTTGACCGAACGCGCAGCCAAAGAAGTGCGGAACTTCTTAGATCACGCCTTTCAAAGCTTGTCAGTGACTTACGGATTGCCTGCGATCCCGCCACTGACCGAATTTCTTTTATCCCCTGAGTCTCCAGTTTTCAATCATGTGCCTGTTGCGGGTGAACGCTGGCAAGTTCTTGAGCACATTTTGTCGAGATTTCCCAGCACAGTTCGGGAAAGAGGACTTCGAGTGGCTGAGATTGGAGTGGAGAAGGGGATGACCATTACCTACTTGATGAAGCACGACAAGGCCATCGCTGAATATGTTGCAGTGGATCCTTGGCATATTCCAGGGAAGTCCCAGGAGAGCAATGCAATCCTTGAGGGCTATCATGAGAACCTCCAAGCATGGGCACAGCAGGAAGAAGACTTCCAGCGGCATGGGCGAAGTGCAGTTCGCATCCTTCGGAACGCTTCAGAGCAAGCAGCCGGCTTAGTCCAAATGGATTACTTTGATTTGGTTTTCATCGATGCTGACCACACCTTTGAAGCAGCAAGACGAGACATACAAGTTTGGAGGCGAAGGGTGCGTCCAAACGGTGGGGTCATTGCAGGACATGACTTCTCGCTGTTCCATCCAGCTGTCTCTTTAGCTGTTGTGGTTGAATGCAGCGCATCAAGCAGTGACGCAGAACGCTTTCCATTGCAAGCAATTGACGGAAAGCCGATGATTCATTTATCTTCGGATTCAGTTTGGTGGGTCTTGAGGTCATAAAAGGTCGTAAATACATGATCACAAACCTTGTCATTGGTCGCTGATCCGACTGAGCAACCTGCAGACAGAGCTTCAGCGTGTGGTTCAGCTGTGCATCTATCCAAACCGCCCAATGGATCCCCATGGTGCAGCACATAGGACGAACATCGATCGTTGGAGATGATCGCCCTGCCGCCAGTTGACTGACATTTGCCGGGCAGAGGGCCTGTAGCACCGAATCAACATCAACAGGGCAGTCGGCTGGATGCAAATCGGTCGCGAAGTAGTTTGAGTTGCGGAGCATCAAAATGGGTAGCGCCACCACACACAGCTCAGGAATTGGAGAGTACTTTTGAAGCCGCTTACTGGTGCCATTTTAAAGGGATGCTGCTGCTGAGGTTTCTGACTGGAAGTCCTACCACTCAGAAGAGGTTCGCAGCATTGTGCCCAGTGAGACACGGACTGACACAGCACTGGTATTCGTTGGCATTTGCACTTGCGAATCGCATCTGTGTGCTTCCGCTTCCGTTCTCCCACAAAAGTGACCCAGGTGCAGTAAGATTTCGGGACGATGAAATGTAGGGATGCTGTTCATTCCCTTAGTTTGGTCCAGAATCCAGAATAACTTCACAAGTTCAATCTAAAAGCATTTTGTGCGCGTGACATGCATGCGGGCCTTACACAATGGCACAAGTATGCTGATCTATGTTTTTTCAACCTGAGCATGTGAAGGAATGTTGGAACATCACATAGGCATGCGTGAAGCGGGTCGAACTCGGTGAGACCTGCCAGGTGTTGCAGAATGAGTGAACAAGGGGCCGTGCTGTGTTGTCGCCTGAGGTTTAAGGCACAACATCGAGGAAACCACCCGGCGATGCCAAAGGCCGCGATGCGGGTTACCTCCTTGAGCCCTCACTACGTTTCCTGCCTTGTCGTCATTGCTCTGGTAGCTGGCTTACTTGGAACACCTTGAGGCGTCACACAGCCGGTATATGGTTGGCAGATGCTTAGACAAGCTGTGTGCCATGCTATCTCATGATGCTCTGCCATATTTGCTGTGTGTTGCCAGCAGGTATCTCTTGAAGTTTCCAATGGCAAAATCTCAAAGGTATGTCATGGCACGGCTCATTGCAAAACCCCAGTGAATCCTATCAATCCCAAAACGATCCAATATAGCCCTCTATATCCCAAAATATACATATCCCAATTCCAATATATCCATTTCTATCCCAATGATGTTCACATCTCTATTCGTCGCTGACGATATGACGCGTCAGGATGTTGCTCGAACGGGACGATGCCAGGGAGCAGCTGCTCACCCGACAACGGGAGGCGCCGCCTAACATCTTCCAACCGCACGACGGGTTGTAGCGATGGTCCCGCGTGGGGTTAGCTATGGCTATGGGTTAGCTGTGGCTATGGGTTAGCTGTGGCTATGGGTTAGCTGTTATAGGTATATATGTTAGCTATGGGTTAGCTATAGATATATTTATTATTTGGTTAGCTATTATTAAGTGAGCATGGGTTAGCTGTTATAAGATAGGAGGTTAGATATATGCCATGGGGCTACTATGATAAGTGCCATAGGGGTTAGATATATGTTGTATATGGAGGTTGGTTAGCATTGGTTAGCTACTATAACTGGAATATGACTTAAGTGGTGCTCATACCAACCTTGACATGGATGACGTTCGATCCCAATTTCTGGCCTCCGCTTTTTGAACCAGAGAGAATGCCATCTGTGGTGCGATCCCCGGTGCCGTGCCTTGTGATCCCACGGGGCCCGCAGGGCGCACGAATGCAGCAGCAATGCTCGGATCCCGGGCGACGCGTGCGTCAGCGTCAGTGTCGTGCTGCCTGTCGATGTCATCAGGTTCTGACGCTCGGCACGAGGAGCGATTGGGAGATACCAAGAGCTGTGCAGAGCTGTTGGTGTGTCGATGGGGTAGAGCTCCGCACATCTCTGCCCTGCCCAGGCGCTTGAACTTTCAGTGCAAGTCCGATCGACTCCCACTGCCAGTGGCTAAGCAAAGGACATGGCAAGCAGATGCAAGCAATGGCCAGCGGAGAAAATTGTTCATCAGTGACAGGCAACGCCTGCGCGGCATTTGAACCGCTCCTTTTCAGCCAGAGACCCTTGCTCGTCAGTAAACTTTGGGAGACCGACTGAACGAATTTGAATGATGCGCACGGATGTTGCAGATGCTTGAGGCATCATTCCTGGACTCTCCAACCTACAATGTGTCAATCCAGGCGGTGGTAAAGATGGTGGCATGACATGTTGAGCAAATCGGTTTGCATGCGTTCGTGTGGTGTTTTCCTCATGCGTTCCCCACTTGAATTCTGATATATTCTGATTCTAATGCACTTTATTTTCCTCAGAGATTTTGAAGTAAAGGATGCCTTGTTCCGAGTGAACTCAACCAAAGGATGCTCGGCAAATCGACGCAGAAGCGCTGGATTTAAGGCATGAGCGCTGCACAAAGCTTTTACTACCTCTGTGTGCGCGTGTCTTTACATCATCTTGTTCTTGTTTTATTCTGGCTTGTTATATCAGAAAGGCAAAAAAATCATGTACACCTTTGTACCTGCATGGTGATTCATAGATATGTATAGTGGATCATGTCATGCTATACTTCATGCCGTTGTACCATTGATGTTTGACACTACCGCGCCATACTGAACCATATGTTCCGTAACATAGCTGTAGAGCCATTGTGTAGGACGGGATAGTGGGTGCAAGTCAAAGCATTGTAGTAAAGAAGTTTACGAAAACCAGGTTGCTGCTAGGCTACGGTGGGGCGGAGACACTTGCGGCAATGAATGCAACTGGCAGGCATCGCTGCCGAGACCTTGAGCAGCTCTGTTCCAGGAGCTCGTAGCCGATTTGAACGGGTCGGTGAAATGTGAGCAACTGCCCCTATCACCAATCGCTGGCTATGCCATGGCGGAGGCTTTATGCCAGCTGCACACTGTCTCATTATGCAAACCAGCTGTCAAGTTTGGAATGACTGTTGCGAAAGCCGCGAGCTGCAGCTATCCACTGACAAGACGGGTCTTTTGGAAACTGTCCTTCCATTCTCTGTTTGTTAGCGCAACGGGTCTCGCTGTCCATTCATCCATCCATCATTCATCCATCAACCGTCCGTCCATCCGTTCCTCCATTGTCGAAATCGATCCCAACCATCACTCCATTGCTGAGCTGCACAAGACATCGGCACATGTGCTGCACCTTTGCGAACCATGTGTGGGAATGTGGGGGGTAAGTTGTCCCATGTGCTTGTATATCTTGTATGTGCTTGTGCTACCTTCCGTCATTTTCCAGGATGCACAGCTTGCTGGAGAGAGGACAAGAAGTGGGCGCCCCAACATTTGTGGACCGTCAACTTGGTCATTGCTGGCTTCACTTGGGTGAGGCTTGCGAGCGGTGGCGAAAATCTGGGGTTGGCTGGGAGCTTTGTTCATCCAAGTTGCCGTACCTCAACAGTCAAGAACATGTCAAAGCCAACCTTGGAACAGGATGGAAACAGTTCTGAAGCACAGCAATTGGGGCCGCAAACGGCCTAAGGTGTGGCAGCCTCACGCCTTGAAAATCAAGGTGATGCGCCGCCCTTTGAGTTCCAAGCTTGATGGGGATGCCGTGTCAGCCATTCTGCGAGAAAAACGAACCAGCTGCATTATTTATCATTATACATATCAGTTCCTATATACGATGATTATGATGACTCATGATTAACCATCTATTCAGTTGCATTCACCTCACAATTCATCATCAATGGCTGTGGGAGATGGTGGGAGATGGTGGGAGCTGAGGCTTGGTCCTGGAGTGTGAGCCTCCTCAAAGGGGAGTCATTCTTGGACCTCGGCAGGCGCCAGGAGTTTTCGCCGGGAAGAGCTGAGGACTTTCGCAAGTTTCGGATGCAGCGAATTCGCGTTGTAAAACGATGCCACGATGCAGGGAGTTTTGGCGTTTGGAAATCCAGGGGTTGGCGGGTAGGTTGCGTTCCTGTGTGGATACTGCGGAGCAGCAAAAGAAGACTCCAGCAGAGTAGCCTGTTGCAAAGCACTTCAATGGCCCACGGCCCAAGGCTGTGCAAAGTACTCAGCCCATGAAAATCAAGAAAGAAATGAAGAAAAAAATAGACACAAAGGAGCAATCGCCAATCGCAAACATCACAATGAAAATCTGGCATCCGGCATCTATCCCACGGAATGGTCGGTTTCCCTGAATGGTCGAGTTTCCCTGAAGAGCAGAGGACACCAACCACAGACTGCCAAGCTGGTGTTCATAGGTAGCTTCTTTGCCCATGCTTGAAGGGAATTCTGAGCCCCTGTGGCCATCTGGAGCAACTTGGAATGACCAAAGTCAATTCATGCTGTGGGCACGAGTGCCCTTTCATAGACCAATTGTGTGTGGCAGCCCTTTGGTGTCGGAGAATTGATGGGCCCGTTCCATTTTCTGAGGTGGTCCCTTTGGTGGGAGCCCATCGCTCAGCAACACAGGATTGATATGTGGCATTCCCATCGCTTCAAAGTTCAAAGCTTCCTTAGCGGGTGCCCCAAACAGCTGGTCCATATTGAGAGGGGATACGAAGGGACCATGCAGGGTGCCTTCAGGGCGGAGACTCGCAGTTCAAGTCCACGCTATTCTTCCTGAAAGGTCCTGAAAGTTCTTGACCCTGCCCTACACCGGCAAAACTGTCTCCGTCGAATGCTCCCTTTAAAGCTCACCATGTGCAGCATGTGCGGTGCTTTAAATCCAGTGTTAAGGCTGACGAGGAGGATCGGGAGCAGCTCGAGGTGGAACATCCCAAGAATTTGTTTGTTTTGGCATGCATTTTTGCTCTTCATTTGTTTGGAGTAGGCTGAAAATGCGTGAAAATGATGGTGCTTAGACATGCATCAATCACGATGAACTTTGCAGATTTTGGGGAGTTCATCGGGGAACACAGGCATGGTGCCACCAGTTCTTGGACGAGCTCTTGCCTTAGAGTTTCTCCATGCTAAACGTTCTCCAAGGATCCTCGTGGATGTATCCGGAGTCCACGGATCATGTCATATCTGAGGTGTGAAGACAGCGCCGGGAGTGGTCCAGAACTTGAGGAGTCCAAAGCTCAGTTCCGGGCCATGTAGCTGAGGCTGAAGGCCAACAGCTTGGCTGTGGCAAGTAACCACATCATTCGTATTCATCAGACCATCTCTTGAGCCCTTTATGATCTTTATGTTGATTTACAATGATTTACATGGTCAAGAAGTCAAATGAAGCCTGCTGTGTGATTCTGCTTGTGTGAGTGCCTTGGCATGCCTTGGATGCAGAGCAGCTACTTTGAGCATATTTGAGCTCCGTAGCTCACCCAGGTCGGATGTCGAGGCTTCTGAAAACTGTCAGTCTGATACCCAACGGAAGCTGGCTGCCAGATCTGGTGGCTTCTGTAATCTGTCACCAACGCGTCACGGTTTGAGGGTCATATGACGATCAGATCCCATAGCCATCCCTAGGCCCATTGCTTTCAGATGCCATTGCTGTTGACTTGAGGCCAAAGCGCCGCTCTTTGAGGGAAACGCGCTTCTTCATTCGAAATGGCGAAGAAGTGGAAATGAGGAAAAGCTTCAGCCTGAGAGCAGAGAACGGCCTTTGGCACTGCATACTTTTGCCACTCCTTTGGAACGGTCGAGGTTGTGCAGAACAGTGGCGTGTAAAGGTGTTCATGACTGGAGCGATGACAATGACAGTTGGGGACTGAGTTGTCAGTTCTATTTGACTCACTCCCTCGGCTTGTGTCGCGGCATCCTTTCTGACATTCCTGTTTTTGTCCTGACTTCTTGGCAGCGACACAGACGGACCCATCCAGCACATACCTATAGGCCCAAGGAGCATGGAAGTTCTATGCAGATGAACATGATTCTAGAAATTTGAAAGCAAGATGGTTGGAGACCGTTTCAGGTCATTCTTGCTGCCTGCTTTCTCGTGAAGGGTATTCCTGCTTTGGTCACCTCTGGCCAGGCACAAATCATCAGATGTGATCAGAGAAACTATGAACAAAGAGTATCGCATGCATACTCCGCCATGTATTCAGATGTTTTGACATGAGCAATTCATGGCAACTTGTCAGCTCCTTCTGCTCAGCTCTGCCTTAGTTGCTTTTTTCCCTGCTGTTCAAAAGGTAAGGTGCGGATAGGAAATACAGATGGACATAGAAGCAAGCTTCACCAAGCAAAAGAAAGAATCTCACACATCCTCAACTTCCTGTCACTTCCTGTCACCTTTCCAAGTGCGCCGACTTCCCTCGTGTCCGCTTCAGGTGTTGTGAATTTTGCGTTCGGCCCAAGCCACTCTCGGGTGGCTGTTAGCTGTTGCTCACTCCGGCAATGGCGGCACAACCCGCCGAGCCGCCAATCCGCCCTATTCTTTTGAACGAAAAATTCAAGGCCTGTAGGGTTGAGCAGGGTGAGAATGCTCGCGGTCACCAACTTGTGACACCTAGCAGAAGGTTGCACAACATAACAGTCTCCCTTCTTGGTTTTCCGGCCCAACGCATTTTGTGACATTTGAAGTCGCGCGTGAATTTTAAAGCCAAAAGTAGCATTTCATTCGTGGCAAGTGTCAAGTACGAGGGTAGAAACGCAGTGAAGTAGTGAAGTAGATTATGCCTTCGCTGTCCCCCTCAACCGCTTCAGGTGAAGTCATACGATGGCGGATCACACAGAGGACGCGCTCAGTATGATGTTCGTCACGTGCTGGCTCCTTTGGTAGATCCATACCATAGCTCCAACAGCGGCACAAAGTTCAACCTGGTGTTGGAAAGCTCCGAGGATTTCACCGTCAGCCATGTGTTTGTTGCTGGTCCTGGATCTCGTTGTTCAGAGCCTGTGCGAAGTGGCTTAGTCTTCGTCTCTGAGTCTTTGCCCTCCATCGAGGAAAGCAAGCGCTACGATGCTTTGAGTGAGGATGACCTCCAAGAGGCAGTCAAAGCCTTTGCAAATGGCGCACAAAGTGCAGATCCCAACCTGCCGGGACCGTGCGTGTATTTCAAGACTGATGCTACAAGCCGAGAGGTCGAAGTGGAACTCCCAAAGTGGGCCCAAGGTCGTTACATCATGGTGAAACTTCTAGATACTCATGGCCGTCAGGACCACATAGAGGTGGGTGTGCTGGCCTTCGTGGGTTTCCAGGGGCATCACGCATCAGAGCAGAGGCCCATCGGCCCATGGATGAGAAGATCAGTCAGGCAGTTGAAAGTCCATCCCAACACCCTCAAGAGCATGTTCTCCAGTGCTGGCTGGGTTTGTGATGGTAGAGATGCACCAGGTGGCTGCAGGTCTGGAATGACAGACTGCCACCAAACCTCAGTGTTCACCATGACCTTCCGGTGCCCTGCCACTGGCTTCGATCTTTGTGAAGCTTGTGCATATGACCCGACCCTTGGGCAAGTCACTGAGGCCACGATCAGGGCAGACCTTGAGGCCTTACGTGAGCCGGGCAAATGTCGCTTGGCTTGCAACCGGCTGAAGAACATGATGCGCCGGAATTGGTTGGAAAGTATGCCGGCAATGATTCAGGGTGGCTTATTGGATGTCTTGGCTGACTCTTTGAAAAGCCCAACCAAAGCGGTTGAAGGAGAGGAGGAGCGCCCAGAACCCCAAGCAGAAAAGAAAGGAAGTCCGCAACAGGCACTTCGTTCTGCTATTTTGGAGTTGGCCCAGCGTTTGTTCGGTCGCCCATCGGGCTTTGCAGTTGGTGATCAAGTGATAGCAAGACGCCCTGGCACAGAAAAATGGGAAGAGGGAAAGATCTTGTCCTTGCCATCGCCATTTGCAAACTTGCCTGAGCCCGGTATGCCCGGCACGGGCTCCAGTGGAGACCCAGTACCTGAAGGTTTCGGATATTACATTTACTGGCAAGACGGACGGTCGATGGTGTGGGTGCGACCTTCTGATGTCTTCAAAGTAACCAACGGCAATGGTGGAACCCGAAATGCTTTGATGGCAACTGTGGGTTTGTTCACAGAGCTGGCTCAAGGAGAAAGCTGCGATCAGGCAGCAATAACCAGACACTTGCAGCGTGCTGATCTCACTGCCACAGATGGTGCTGGCTATCCTGCCTTGTTGCTTGCAGTTTGCTGTGGCTCGCCAATAGAGGTCGTTCAGCAGTTGCTTGATGGAGGCGCTTGCCAAGATGTATGCGGGCCTATGGGCATGATGCCCTGGCAGCAAGCACGTGTGCTCGCAGAAGCACCTCGTACTTCACCCAAAAGGAAGGAACTGGCCCAGAGATGCGAAGCTTTGCTTCAAAAGGAGGGTCAGCAGACTCATGAAGGTCAGCTGAAGACTGTCCGTGAGGCCTTTGGACGCCGCATGCTCGGCCCCATTTTGACCACCTATGCCGCCAATCAGATTCCTACTGAACTGCTTGACGTTTTGCAGATCCTCCTGCAGAAGCTGGACTTCCAAGTTCTCGTGGACTGCCTGGATGCTGCATCCCTCCGAGCCTTGTCACGTTTGCTTCAACACATCGTTGCGAGTGCAGATGGGCTCAGAGCTGCTCTACTGGGCTGCCGAATTTGCCGTGCTTTGGTGTCTCGTGATGAGGCAAGCCTTGCGCAGCTCGTGAAGCTTTGGCCTGTAAGAGCACGCGATGTTTTTCCATCTTTTTCCTGGTTTCAGAAATTTTCATAAGCTTTTGTTTGTTTCCAAAATGTTTAGTTCATGTCCTGGGGACTCAGTCAGCCGTGTGATGCCGTGTGCACATCCCAGGAATTGTCATGGAGTTTTACGATGGGCTTCGTGGCTGGCCTCAAGAAAACCCACGGGACCTTTGCCAAGTCCACCCCGAGGGCATTCCTTGACCTCGTTGTTGCCGGGCCATCAGCATCAACAACACCAGCACATCCTCCAACAGAGGCAGAGGGACCTGTTGCATCGCTGACCTAACGTGGAAAGAAATGCATGCACAAAGGCAAAGCAAAATTGAAGTTGAAGACGTACATAACATCATGCTGGCAGAGAGAGAGAGAGGGAGAAAACAAAAAAGAGAAAGAGAGAGAGAGAGAGGCAAGCATGTAGTTAATTACCATATATGTATCTTGAGATGTACACTATGTACGCATTCATATTTATACTTATTTGTTGAACTATCAACGGGAGAGATGAAGAGAGGGAGGGACGGAGACTATATTGTCGGCACACAGTCGAGGAGGCAATGAAGCAAGTAGCTGAAAAAAGTAGCATATTTGCAAAATTTTGTGTGGGTCCGTCGGTGTGTGTTTGGACAGATGTGCGGGTCCTGCGCGATGCCGCGATGCCCGGTAATGTGTTTCATTCGGTGACCAAGCAGATAAGAAATGGATGAATCGTAGACAAAGGGAGAAGAATTCATTCTGGAAAAAAATGATTGTGACTTGGGGTTGCTAAAGTTGCTCTTTCTGTAGCAAGCATTGGCGGTGACAAGGCCAACAAGAGTCACAAGATGTGACCAGTCCTTGATGTAAAGCAATTATTCTGGAGTGGGCGCCCCACGCAACTCAATCCCCCCTAGGATCCACCAACCCAAGTTGTTCTTCTCCTCACCTACCCCTGGCCTCAAGTCATCACGGAAGCATGGCCTACCGTAGTTGAGGATTGAATCCAGTGAAGTTGTAAGTGCCCTGTTTGATCCAAACCCCAGGGCTTCTGGAGAAGAACTGTCCTGCGAAGCCAAGCTTTTGAGCTCAGAGTTGAAGGAGGCCATTGGCGATGCCCAGGAGGTTCCAGACCCTGCTCTTGCGGAAACCTTGGCAACTTTGTCGCGGCCAAAGCAAGGCGTCAGCTGTATTCGAGAAGCCTTGCAAAAGCTCAGCGGGTACTTGTGGATGGATGGTGACATTCCCACCGGCTTGCAGGGCCTGGATTTGTTGCGGAATTCCAAGATGTGCACCGCATATACCCTGGAGAAGCTGGACTTTGCTGGCCATTTGCTGGCCTTTCTCAAGCAAAACGTGCCCCAGGACCAAGCTGCCTCTGATTTGTTTTTCCCTCCTAAATTGTTAAAGGGTGTTGCAGCCACATCTGCTTTGTGGCATCCTGGCTGGTTTGGTGGTTTGATCCTTCAGCCGCAGGATGGGTCCATCAGCTCTGAGAATTGGGTCTCTTTGACTGATGTGCTAACTTCAAGTGGCATGAAGCAGCTCATCCGGACGCTCCACGCTGTCATTGAAATCGGTGAGTCCTTCCCCATTTGGCAGCAGAAACGGGAACGCGGACTGAAGGCCTTGACAGATCCAGTGAATCTGAAGCTGAAGCATGTGGACCAAAGGCTACGGCAGAGCCAGGGAGCCGTTGCAACGACAGGAAAACCGCATCAGTTCTCAGTGCCTGTGGAACCAATTTGTCCACTGAGTGAGCTTCGAAGGTATTTGCTGCGAGTGACGCCCATCATGAATGAGGGTTATTTGTCGTACTGCTATGGCATTGTTGGAGCAACCATTCTCATATCTTCCTCATCTTCCAATGGTGATCCTGAAAAAGCAGTGGTGACGGGCTTTGAGTTATTGGTTGGCGAATTGGCGCTACCAATCCACACCATCCAGCGCACAGGCAAGGACCATCAGCGAGTGTTGCTGGCCATGCACGAGCACCGTGCTCTGGGCCTGGACCCTCCAGAGAAGCCTCGACAGCATGAGTTTCAGGTGGCCTTAGGAAAGCTGTTGGTGGCTGCAGGTTCTTCCTCCTACCCGGACCTCTTGAAGGGCATGCGGGCTCAGATGGCTGGTGAGGAGAATTCCCTTGAGGAGTTGTCTGAGTCGCAGGAGCTGCATGGGGCCATCGAAGCCATGAACAGATGTGAACAGAACGAAGCTTGTGAGGTTCTGGACGTGGAGCTGGCAAGACTAGTGGCAGCTGAGGGCGAGAAGCCTCAGGGAACCACAGACAACACAGTCCACCCACACATGCGGGCGCACACGGTGTCATTGGTGGCTTCGGACGAGATTCCTTTTGATTTGTTCTGGCCCATGGTCAGAGATGACATCCTTGGTGCTGTTCGAGAAGCCTGCCCTCGGGCCCATCATTCCTCAGAAAGTGCCATACAGGCCGGGTGTCAGTTCATTCAACTTCTTGGGATAACTTGGATAGCTTTGGGATGCTCAGACAAAAAATGCCAAAAAATGCCAAAACCATATTCAAACATGCCACCGGAAACATGCGTAAACTCGGAGCGAAAACTTGCCGTTTGTGGCACCGCCAAGCCCAGGCCGGTGTGCAGCAAGACGGGATGGGTCCACTGGCCACGCGCCTGACTCTGGAGGAAGCAGAAATGCTGGCAGCGCGTGTTGGCCACGTCGTGAGAACTGCTGTGTCAGTGGACCAGAACGCAGTGCAGGAGATCAAGAAAGAGAAAGACAAGAAGGACTGTTGGTTCCAGACTGTCGCAAAAATGGTTGGAGTTGGCTAGAGATGGCTAGAATGCGTTTCAGTTCATAAAACGATGCAGGTGGTTCTTGGAAGGTTGTTTTATTCCGCATGCACAGATAGAATCGTACACATGCATGTGTGTGTGCGCGCGCGTGTGTGATAGGAATCGTTGAAACATTTTGAAATGCCGTGATATGTTTTGATACCCTCCGGTAAACTAAGATGGCAATGGATTTTAACCATATTTTATGGTGAAACCCAGGGAAAACACCAATCAATGGTGTATTTTCCATTGCCATGTTAGTTTACCAGAGGGTAGGTCATTTTCAAGGAAATTGCACCACTGAACTGAGCAACCTTGGAGGAGGGCGAAGATGTTGCAGTTGGTGCCCGTGTCCAATTCCAGCCCCGTCATGCTGACACATGGATGCCTGGTGTGGTGGTAGGACATGGTCGTCTCAGCCCAGGAAAGAGCCAGGGAAGGCCCTGTGACATCATCGATGATCACGGAGTGCTGTGGGAGAAGATTCCTGCAGCTCAGTGCCATGCAACTTCTCATGATCGCCCGCAGTCATCCGCTGAACGGCGACCAAGAGATGCTCCGATGGAGCTCCTGAGCCCTGCAGGGAGAAGCGAACTCAGTGCCAGACGTGAAGGGCTCTTTGCTGAGCTGATGCGCTTGAGAGATCGCTTGCGCTTCAGGAGGGAAGATGAAGATGAACCTGAAGTTCCAGAGGAGCAAGCAGAGCAAGCAGAACAAGCAGAGCAAGCAGCAGAGGAAGAAGATGAAGAAGAGGATGAAGATGATGAGGAAGAGAGCGAGCAACCTCCTGGTGCTGGAGCAGGAGCAGGAGCTGCAATGGCTGCATTCAGCGCCATTGGCAGTCCATCAGACAGTGGCTCTGCCAGCCCTCCATCCTTCGGCTTCGCTGGTCTTTCCCATGCAGTTGCAGCTCTGAGTGGCCCTCGTTCACCCAGTCCTCCTTTCGTCGGTCGAGGCGATGAGGACCTGAGAATGTTGGAACGCTTCAGATCCTTGGAACACATTTTGCCCGAAGAGATTCTCTCAGGGCCTGTGGCTGGCATTCAACTCCGCCGGGGCACTGGAAACGATGGGGTCCTGGAGATTCGTCGCATCTTTGAGGGAAACGAAGGAAGAAGCCGGGGCCGTTACTCGGTGCAACGTTACCATGCATTGTATTCTAGATCTATCTATCTATCTATCCATCTATCTAGATCCGTATTATTTCCATGTCAGTCCAGTCGATTCAATCTTGTTTTATTCCATGATTGATTCTTTTTACCATGTGCCACCCGACTCGTTTAACCTCGTTCGAAACATATGCATCAGATTGGCTTTCTGTCCTGAGGCAATGGTGCTCCCAAGCCGCCTCCCCTGCGTGCAGAGCTTCCTGCATTTGTACGTGCGGCAGACCTATCCTCAGAGTGGTGGGATTGGTGTGAGACTTTTGTTTAGGCCTCGCTTCAACTAACCTTGACCAACGAATGGACCTTAAATGGATCTAGAAGACAGATTTGCCAAGTACTTTGGAAGGGATTAGCGCTTAGTATTGATTGCTTCTCAGTGGATCTACGGTGCCACCCAGGACATGACCAGCCCTTCGGTCTCATTGGATCATCCTGTGGCTGACCGACTGGGTGCTACGGACCTTGATGATGAAGTACTGCCAGAGGCAGCGCCCGCAACACCTCCAGAGACCAAGATGCCACCGAAGTTGGCATTACGTCTGTGCCTTTTGCCACAAAATGAAGCCGCAGAGGTACCACTTCCTTCCAGAGATCTGCCCGAAGCATGGAATTTGATGAAGGCAGTTCACCACTTGCAAGGCCACCCTCGACATGAATCTCCTGGATTTTCGCACAGCATTGTGGAGAATTGGAGCTTAGGCAGGGCGTGTCAAAGAGTTTCATTAGCCAACAACCAGCGGCATCCAGCGGACATATTTCAACCTATGTGTTTGCAGATGCGCAATGTACGCATGTGCGATCATTGCGATCGATCATGCATGCACGTACGCAAGCATGCACCATGCTCAGAAACATAGGCACACCATGGTACACATGTGGAGTCTGTATATTTCTCCCGTCCTTGTTACCATCCCCACCCTGCTAGGATACAGCTTTGTTTGGACAGGGGCTGCAGACTTTGCCAGTGCCATTCGGGATGCCAAGAACGAGATGGAAGTAGATGATGAAGGGGCAGCTGGCAGTGCCCTAACCCCAGCCAGGAAGCGTCGAAAGACAAATCAAATGCCTATGTCAAGGGAGCTTTATCAAGAAGAATCTTCAGGACCTGATTTCGCAACAGACAATCCCAGCGTCTCAAACGCTGTCCAACTTCTTCGTGTGCTGCAAGGGAGCTGCCAGGAACTGGCAGATGATGCCGCTCTATGGACGTCCAGCAAGCTTGACAAGAAGTTGCAGGTTCAGTTGGAAGACGCACTCAGCGTCGTCAGCGCTACTCTCCCACCATGGACCACCATTTTACCTCGCATTTGTCCTTTCTTGCTCAGCTTGGAGGCCCGCAAGAAGTTGCTGAAGTACACAGCTTTTGGGCCTTCCTTTGCCATTCATTGGGTGCAGGAACACAAGGTCGGCTCATTGATGCAGCGCAGGGGCAAGGTTCAAACTGAACTGAACTCTCAAGCAGACCCAAGAAAGGTACAGGAGCTCTCTCAGGAGCTGTCCAACTTGGAGGAGCACGTGGTGAGATCACACAATTGGCTCGGTACCTTGCAAAGTACTTTGGTCAAGGTGTCCAAGGGTGACTTGCTCCTGAGGCAGTCAGAGATTGCAATGGAACTCGTGTCAGGTTCGGGCCATTTGCTGGAGGTGCAGTTTGATGGGGAGACGGGCTTTGGAAGTGCTGTCACCCAGTCTTTCTACGTTGAAGTCAGCATGGCCTTGCAGGACCGCGAATTGAATCGGAAAGTTCCTCTATGGGTGGAAGATGATGGAACTTCCTGCACTCCATATTTGCTGAGTCGCCGAGGTCTCCTGATCCGGCCGTTGCCAGAGGGTCCTGTTCGCGATGCAGCCTGTCAGCGCTTCAGATTTCTGGGCCGTTTGATGGGCCATGCCTTGCGAGATGGATTCATTGCCCCATTGCCTCTGACCGAGGAGCTCTTTAGTTTGATTTTAGGGCACCAGCTGAGTGCGAAGAACCTGCCACGCCCAGGGGCAGGCTTGGCTGGAGAGCTGCTAGGGGCTCTTGACAAATTCGCCCAGGACCTGGCTAAGGGCCAGGAGGAGGGAAAGGGAGAGGAGTGGCGCAAAGAACAAGCAAGTTCACCCGACTTCACCAGTAGATACCTTTCGACCGATTCCGCTGGCATAGAAGGCAAAGTGGAAGTGGTCGAAAGCTTTGAGCAGCAGCTATCTTTAGATGACTATTTGAAGCTCCTGGGCGTCAGTTATTTGGAGACAGGGCTTAGTGGAGCCCCTCTATGCCACGGTGGTGACAACATGCCCGTGACCTTAGAAAACTTGGAAGACTTCCTGGAGAAGGTGACGACCTTTTGGTTTGACACCGGAGTGCGAGCACAGGTGGGGCCCTGGATGGTCCTGATGATCATGATGGGTCCAATGAAAAGATCAATGACCTGGCACCGAGATTCAAGCATTTGTGGGGGTGATATGTTTGATCTCTGGCCTCCATCATCATCATCATCATCATCATCATCATCATCATCATCATCATCATCATCATCATCATCATCCTCGTCGTCATCATCATCATCATCATCATCATCCTCGTCGTCATCATCATCATCATCATCATCACGTGTACATATGATACATATGATCCAATTGAATCTAAATGATCCATAGATACATGCAGTCTAACATGTAGTCTACCCTGAAGTTCTCTGAATGTTTGTGTTCTCCTGCAGGTGGAGGCCTTGAGAGCCGGTCTTAACGAGATCCTTCCGGTGCAATGCTTAGCGGCCTTCCGACCATCGGAGCTGAGACAAATGTTTTGTGGCGAAGATCGTGTGGAATGGGACGAGAAGGCGCTACTGAAGCACCTTCGTCCTTCTGGGGGCCTGGAGAAGGGCAGCTCACAGCTGTTGAATCACCTTGTGGCTGTCTTGCTGGAGATGGATCAAGCCAATCGAGCTCGATTCCTGGACTTTGTGTCCTCATGTCCCAGATTACCCCCAGGTGGCATCGCAAACTTTCATTTGGATGTCTTTCCAGATCCGAAAACAGGTTCACGGAAGGGCCTTCCTCGATCACGAGCATGTGCAAACCAATTATACTTGCCACCGTACTCCTCGAAAGAGGAGCTGCGGGAGAGGTTATTCGAGGCAATGCATTGCTCCGTTGGCCACCACGAGCAGAAGATGCGCGACACGTGAGTAGATTGATCAGTCAAAACCTGCGAACAGCAAGCTGAAACTTGGCTGGGAGAAGCTGCTAAAAGGGCGTGAGAATGCGGCAGGTTCAGATCATGTTAGTTGCAGTACATTGCATTGCAGTACCAATGAGTTTTTGTTGAAGCACGAAATTCGAGAAGCTAGCATGAAGTGCCAGCGTCAAACACACATTTGTTGCACAGGTTGCCACACATCTATGGTGTTCATCTTATTTTCATGGCATTCCACAACTGTTGGTTGCAGCGGAAGGCAACGCCAAATTTGAAGATGCCACCGCAGCAAAGTTGGCAGTCAGAGTATGGAGAATTCAGGCACGACCGCAGGGAGAAGCTGAGATGGTACTATTTATACATGCTGCTACTAAGCCATTTCCAGTGGCTCTAAGTTGCATAGTTGGACCGTGGTACCATAGGATAAGGGAGGTTAAAATCCAAGAAATGGATAAAACAATGGCAAAGTTGAACTCAGCTGAACACGCTGCAAAAGACAAAGCTTAGGCAAAGCATGCCATTCACAAGGCTTAAGGTGGTGATGAGGCAGGTGGCAGGAGATAGCCACCGAGCCACGAAACTCACCAGGCAGATGCCTTTGCACAAGGGGAATTGGTCCATGGACTCCAGCTCAGGCTGGAGTGATATATGGAGGGATGCTTGTGGATGGAAGGTCGGCTTTTGAGGGATGGATTGGGGTACTCGTACTGCTAAAATGATGCATGGTTTTGATGCTTCTATGGGTATTTTTACATGTGTGTGTGTAGTTAATTGAAATCAACCCAAATTATGCCATATTATTTGTGATTCATTGCCAATCATCATCAAGGCCCATCATCAGGGTTCAATTCGGATTCTTGAGGCCCGGCACCCACCTTGGTGCCACCTATCACAAAGTATGACAAGAACTCAGCCTATCTCCTTGTGAATCCTCAAAGTTTGTGTGCTCAAAAGTCTGACCCAATGTGATCCAAATCTGCCCTTGCCGAGGCAAACAACTACGACGCTGCAAACCCCTTGAGGCATTGCGTGCTTCCTGAAGACCGCATGTCCAATTTTCGTTGTTTGTTTCTTCCCCAGTGGCCGTAGGATAAGACCATCGGGTCAACGAAGCCAGAACTATTTCATCATCATTGGTGACTGGGGCAAAGCTGGTGGGTCATGACCTCAGGCAATGCCTAGGAAGCGTTACTTCCTTGAGAAAAACTTGCTGGTTTTTCTCCTAGGCCTGGAACCTGTCAGTATGCAGTGGCTGGGAAGCTGCAAGGACCAGCACTTGGTGCTCTGATGTGTTTCGGTGGTTTTGTGTTGCTGACATGGCCAATGTGAACAGCTGGATCAGCTACGCCAAGGCTTCGTAGCTGCGCAGAAGAAGGCAGAAACTGAGACGCAACTGTGACATGTTGTGACAGAGCCTGTCCGACGGCCCGTAGCAGCGGGGGAATGCCATTGGCATAGGCTGGAAAGCATCTGCTGTTCATCGCATCAGTCCTGGCCTTAAACTTTTCGCAGGGACAGTCATGTCAGCAATGTCTCTGAGTTGCAAGAAAAAGAGTGACCAGTCCCATCAGGTTGGTGACAACTTCTACTGGACTGGTGTCACACCAGAAGCACCGCTCAAAGTTGGTGAATGAACAGAAGTGAACAACGTTGTCACATCACACTTTTCCTCACTTCTCATCCACCTGAGTTTTGGCAAAGGACTTCAATCTCATAAGCACATACAAATACCACCACGTAACTTTTCATCCTCTTCAAACGAAAACTGGATGAAACACCTAAACTGCTGACGTTTTCGCATGCTGGCTACGTGATTTTGTAATCAGTGAGACTTGAAAAAGGCCTGGAAGAAGGACTGGGAGGTGCATGTCGCTCAGTCATGGTCATGGTGCACCGGCACGCTGTGACTATGCTCGGTTGTTTTTGCTGGGCCCAGCAGGGCTGCACATTCAACGTGTGCTTTGAGGCCATACGGGCCAAACAATCCAGAATCATCCCTCTATCAGGCAGATCGGCTGTTTGGCGACCAGTCGCGATGTTTCTCAGTACTAAACTGTGCGATTCCTCAAATGTTGGCGGAGGATACGTCTCTCTTCTTGAATTGTTTGTTTGGATTTCCGGGTGAATCAAATGAATCAAAAAATCTAAAATAACTACAGCTGTAGCTTGCCTTCTCAACAACAAAGGTGCCTGATGTATCCGAATGTCAGGTCCCATGGCTTGCAGTGTATGGGAACCATGACTTCGGAGAGCATGACCCCTACGCTATCTGTCCACATGCCAAGTCCTCAGGTCTTTCCCACTTCGAGTCATGTGATCTCTCGCTTTTTTGAGGTCAACCCCATCGGCTGGGTCAACAACCAGGCATCGGCTGTTGTGGCTGTTGCCATGGCCAAACACCCAGCCCCTTGGTTTTTCCTGCTGTCCCAAGGCATATTCTGGGAATCAGCTCAACCAAGTTCGCTGCCTCAGCATGAAGATTGCACATGTTGTTATTTGAGGGTATGATTTTTTCTCTGAAGTTGGAGCATTTCAAGATTGTGAATGCTTGCGCAGTAATCCTTGAGGACCGCAATCCGAATAGGCCTGACAGCACCAAGTGTCTTGGCGATGGTGAACTTCCCCGAAGTTTCGAAAGGGTTGTGGGATGGTGCCGGGTCTTCCAGATTCCGGGTTTTGAAGATGTTGCTAGTAGCACGCAGTCAGAGGCAGAGGAGGCTGTGGAACATTTTGCGGCTGCTCTTCGGTCCATGATGGTTCTTTTAGACCTCAGGTCATTTTGGATGCCAGACTACAACTACCACTATGAAATCCCTGAAGCAGACTTGGAGGCCGGCAGTTCATGTTCAGCCTCCAAAAGGCCGAGCAAAGATGGCACAGCAGTGACCCCAACGGGCCCATCAATGACCACCGAACACAGACGTACAATCAATCTGCCCAAGTTATGGGTGGGGATCACTCAGTGGCAAGTAGCTAGCATAGCATCAGCGGTGAAGCCCTAAGCGTTTGGATATTTCTAGTGATTCCAAGGTCATTGCGGTGGACACCAATGGGAAGATGGACCCTAACCTCATCGCAGGCAATGAGTCGGCGCCTTGGACCCCGGTGCCATCTGGTGCCATGTTGACATGTCACATACCTTCGCCGCTGGCAGGAAGGCTCGTGGCGCTGCTGATGACGTGTGTGGAGGCACGGTGGAATGCAGCAGGTGTCCAACAGGTCACATCGAGGCATGACATGGCACAACCAGTTTGTTCGTGTCCAACACACATATGTATCACTACAGTTTGGTTCAAAAATGTTAAAAGGAGCGTTCTCAGTTTGGTGAACCCAGAGGTTGGACCCAACTACCTCCACAGATCGTAGAGAGCAATGCTCCTGTGCGGTGCTCCAGGTCGCTCCATCTCCCAGAGTTTCCTCAAAGCGGTGGCGAAGGCGATTCGAATTGGCTTTGCCGCCGAGTCTTTGGCTTGCAAGTCTTTTGGCACAGCTTCCAGCTATGGGTCAATATTAGCCAACCAATTTCATGAAAAAAATAACCAACAAGACTACAGGGAAACTAATCGTTAATGATAGGGGAACCAGGGGTACGGATGGGTACAGGGTTTTGACCCACAGCCATGTGTGCGGAGTGTCTGTGAGTGTGTGTGTGCCATCCTGGAACACTGAAATTGATACCTCAATACCAGTAGTACCCGGGCAAGCCGGGGGCGGAAGTTTCCCAAGGTCAACCACTATAAGATCAAAGAAAACGGTGGCCTATAATTCAGAGGCAAAAGCGCCTATAGTTTGTTGGAATGGTTCTTTCAACAAATTGTGCTTCCTGTTGCGCGACAAAGCCACCACACAAAACCACCAGCACAAAACCAGCAAAACAAGACCACCACACAAAGCCACCAACACAAAACCACCAACGCAAAACCACCAACGCAAAACCACCAACTCAAAACCACCAGCGCAAAACCACCAACACAAAACCACCAACGCAAAACCACCAACGCAAAACCCCCAACAAAGCCACCACACAAAACCACCAACAAGCCACCACAC
>VSDK01017164.1:139784-153109 GCA_009767595.1 Symbiodinium kawagutii | reverse complement strand
AGACATCTCTTGCTTCAGACATCTCTTGCTCTAGACATCTCTTGCTCTAGACATCTCTTGCTTCAGACATCTCTTGCTTCAGACATCTGTTGCTTCAGACATCTCTTGCTTCAGACATCTGTTGCTCTAGACATCGCTTGCATTAGCCATCAGTTGCATTAGCCATCAATTGCATTAGTTGTGAACTTTCGTAACACGGAACTTTCGTATCGAAACTTCCTTTGATCAATCCCCTTCGTTCCCATTGGCACGCTGATACAGCTAAGAGCAGCAAACTCCTTCATTGGATCCTCTCTCATTCTGTGCTACGTTTCCAGTTCCTTGGTGCTATGTGGTCGGTCGAGCAACGGGTTGGCACACAGCAAGGGGCCACCCACTCACCCATCTTGTTCGCTCGTCTGGTGGCGGCTCACTTCGATGCTCTTTGTGCCCGGTGGGAGGCCGCTGGCGAACTGCCAGCCTTCCGAGTTGGAGTTGCTGCTCTCTGGGGGCTATGGTTCATCGACGATGCCATCTGCTTCTTCCGAAACTCTGCTCAATTTCTACGGCTTGCGCCCTCGTTGATCCAGATGCTGGCCAGCCTCGGCCTGTCCGTGAACGTCTCCAAGAGTTGCGCCTTGTCTTGCTCCGGCTCGCCCCGTCGACTTGCAGCACTCCCTGATCTTCCATATGTGGCCGCCTCTACTTACTTGGGTCTTCAGCTGCGGCTCCACGAGGGGGAAGCTCATCTCCTTCAAGGGTTCCTTCGACGAGCTTCAGCCGCGTTCTTCTCGAATCGGGCCCTTCTCATTCCGAAAGCGGTGCCCCGGCAAACACGACTTCGCATGTTTGAGGCGCTGGTGACTGGAAGCATTTTGTGGTCCTTGGCCGTGCTCTCGCCGAACGCGATGCATCTGCGAACCCTTCGTGTTCAACATGTCACCTTGCTGGGTTGGATGCTCCGCTGCGCCCCTCATTTCTCATGGCAAGATGTTCATGCGGTGAAACTTTGGGGCCGCTGCTACTCCAAGTTGTGGGATCATTTACTTTTGGATCAGCAATGGCGTTGGATTGGCCATGTCCTTCGCATGCCACCTGGGACCATTGTGCGCGATGCTTTGCTTCACCTCCGCCCTGTGAGCCGTGACTTTGGCCACCGCAGGGGCCGCACTGGCCCCAACAATTCTGGGCATCGTGTGCTACTACGTTGGCTCTCGCATCATCAAGTTCCTGTCTCTCTGGCTTCGGATCGCTCTGCTTGGGCTACTCTTGGTACGCAGTGGGTCCAGCACTTTGGGGTGCCCACTGGCTGCTCACAACACAACATTTACCTTCTTCATCCTGATGCTTACCTTCCGGATGATTACCGAGCCATACAGGGATGTTTTCGAGGACAGCAAGTGTTTCTCCTCTGCATCCTTTCCCCAACTACTTGGCTGATTGCTGAATTGGACCGTCAGCAGGGCTGGCGCTGGCACCAACTGTCTGCGACGAGTGACCTTCAAGGCATGGAATCTGCCCTCTCCTTCTGCGTGGAACAGTGGTGTCACTTTGGAACCTTTCAGTTTCGCTGCCTGCTGCACTCCCTGCACGATGTCGATCTCAGCATGTTCATGTACAGATTCCCAGCCTTTTCGGCTTCTCTTTTTTCTCATAAAATTGTGTGTGAAATTTCATTCGTTCCTCAAGGATGGCTACCCCAAGTGAAGCGTGAGCTCCTCTTTATGTTGAGCTCCGGCTGAGCGGGGCAGTTCGCCTGTTCATTTCGCGTCCCCTCAATCTGAGGGTCTTTGACTGATGGCGCTGGAGAGAGAGAGAGATATCAATAGATGGAAGGTAGATCATGTAGATCGGATGCTTCTGCGGATTCTGAACAATGGACAGTTTGACATAGCTTGGACTGTTACAACCTGACATAACCTGACATAACTCGATCCTGTTCGTGAGGCCGGCGATGACCTGGTCCTCGAGAGGGCCAAAAAGAGCACAGCATGGGCTCCCAGCATCAAGGGTTGCGGCTCTGAAATTGGGAGCGGTGGATTCATGAGCAGAACTCTGAACTCATCATCACTGATTTCTATTCATGAAACACCAATCATGACAGTATGAAGATTGATACTTTCTGTCAGTTGTTTTACTTCGTGGGGGGACAAGATATGAAAACGTCCTATGTGCATTATACAAGTCAGGATTTTCATATATGGTTTACGTTTGAATGCTGCTTCATGTTTTGCAAAAAAGCTCATGGTTCCCCGAAGTTGTCACGTGGCACATTGATGCAAAAGACCGACTCTCGAAGTTCCGATGTTCGCTCTCATACGTACTTCAAACATGATCGAACGAGCATGTTGTAGACCACAGGCTGCGCATCAGGCTCTCTTGATCATTTTTTTGGTCTCTTTTCTCTATTTCCTTTTGCCCTCTCTGCTCAGGCTGGCACAGTACTGATTATACAGCATTATCCTGGCTTGTGTCCACGAGCTTTGTTTGAGAATGCCTGCCCCTCAGTTCTGTGCAAGTTCTTTGCACCCTAATTCTGCACAAAGACGGACTATGGATGACTATGGAACGTTCATTGGCAGTTGGATTTGCTGCTGCCATGATCCCCCTTTTGCACTCCCTCAGCAAAACCAAGGCGTTGACTCCTGAGCGCCGCGCCAAGGCAGGGTTTGTGTTGTCCAAGTTTTTTTTGAGGGGATTTTGCCTGACTCTACGCTTGTCGTATAGAATCGTGTCGGCTCATTGTGGGCGCACCTAGCGAACAGAGAACTAGGAATGCATCAGTTGCCCAGTGGAATTTCAGGCGTTGAACAATGTTAAACATTGTGTACTTGTTTCTGCTGATTGGCTCAGAGGGCAAGGGTCATGAAGGCTTGTCAATGATCAGCCAGCCATTGTCACACTGCTCAAGATATCGGATGCTGAAGGCAGTTTCCATTTAGCGACCTTTCAAATCGCATTCTTTGTTCGCGACACTTCGCGTTGTATTTCACCGACCCGATGGCCATGGCTTCGAGTGGGCAAATTCTGCAAGAGATCCTGGAATACCTCCCGGTTCTCACAGTGCCATCGAAAGAACGGCTCCTGCTGAAGGACACCGGAATCGCCAGTTCACCTGAGTCGTCTTCAGGGTTGGTCTCACTGCAAAAGTGTGAATTGATGTTGCCATTGATGTTGCTATTGTTGACCGGTTTCCACACCATTTTGCACAAAGGCATTTGGCGGGCTAACAGCAAGGCCTCTTTTTCAAGTGTTTTCTACTGCTCACATGCCTCGCGGGATTCCTACACAGCGTGGTATGCCTGGATGTTTAAATAGCTGAAGCAGAGCGTTAGAATCATTATCAACTAGGTCCTGGGAGAGAGAGAGAGAGAGTGAGAGGTCCTGAGTGTGTGTGCGTGTGTATGATTGTTTAAATGTGTGTGGGCTCCACAATGTATTGCCAAGGGTGCCGGTTACGGAGCGTGACCATGCAAAACAAAAACGGTCCGCAGTTGGAAATCCCAAGGGATGAGGGATGACGGGGGCAATCTGGGCAAAGGCGGGTGATGAAAGTGGTGGGAGCGTCATGGAGCGTCCTGCTCCAGGACATGAGACACGTTCGCATCCAGTGTGACAAGAACAACTGGCGGCAGCCTTTTGCCTCAGTACAGCAGTCCTTCCGTTGCGAGAAAGGTCAGGATAGAGTTTGTTGTGCCCACCTTTGTCCACCTTTGTCCCCCGTGCATTTGCAACAAGGCTCACCGAAGAAGAGAAATTTGTGCTGGATCAGTGCCGTGATTCATCAGATACTGTTCTATGCTATTCATCAGCACTGTAGACATCTGTAGGCAGTTGGATCAGTGTGGTTGTTTGATGTTCATGGTGAGTGGCTTTTTCTGGAAGGTACCTCATGGAAGCGCCCGACAAAAAGTCGTGGACCGTTCCAAATAGCCCCAATCGCATTGGCTTCAACGAGATTGGTGTTTTCTTGCACCAGGACATAGACATAAACAGATTGACCAGACGCTCCTCAATTTTTGCTTTGATATCTGTGATTGTTTATAGCTACGCTACCTCTCCATTTTTTGCATTTGCTGCTATTCGTGGGCTTGGCCCGCTGGTTACATGTGCTTCCTCGCAGCAGGACCACAAAAAGCGTTACTTTGGGATGTTGGAAGTTGCAGCCAAGCACTTGGTGCCCAACGTCAGCATCTCAAGGTATCACAAGGCCTTCGGCGTTCCAAGTCACCTTTTGTGAACGACTTTCGTCGCCCTTGGTCCTGTACTGAACAAGGTCGAAACAAAAGAGGCGATCCCCCTGTATTTCGGGAGAACCGACCCGATGATGGAAAAGTTGCAAGAGAAGGTGCAGACCATCTCTGATGAGATGAGAGCCAAGGCCCCGCTTCTCAAGACTTCTTTGTACACAATGATCCACGGATTCTTCAGAAACTTTCAACTTTGAACTGAAGGTTTTTCACGAATCTCAGAACGTTTAATTCCAATTTGCTGACCTTGGTTGGGAGTGACAGGTGATTCTGGCCACTTTCCGCGCAGCTGATACCAACCACAACGGCACTTTGAGCATCATGGCCGAATCATGGCCCTTTCTGATTCCCTTTCCCGCTGTTGCGCACAGTGCTGACTGCCTGACTTGTGCTGGTCGAATGCGTATTGTAGAACGCATTTCCAAGGCAAGCATGAGATCGGCACTTTGATCCGTCGCCTTGTGATGGACTCAGATTGCACACTTTTCCAAGCACTGTCAGGGACTTGTGCAAGTTCCATTCGGGGACCGCAAATGCCTGGCCTTTATATGGATGAAAGAAGATTTTTTGAAATACATAGCTTATCATAGCTTGTTTTGGGAGAATTTCATGGCCCATCCCGGTCTTGCAACATGGGAAGCCCTGCATGCAACATGGCTTTCTTTTTGAAGGGGCTTCCCAGGTAGCAACTGCGACAACCCCAGAAGTTGAGCAAATGGTTCGCGAGGCGCGCGGAAAAGGCTCCAAAAGGTTGAATGATTTCAAAGTTTTCTCAAAAGAATGAGATAGAAGGTACGGTAAATGAAGTCAATCAATGAAGATAGACAGAAGTTGTTTCATAGTGTTACGATGATTTATTACATTTATTACAAACAGCGATGCAAGAGTTTGGGGGGTGCCTGAATGAAGCCGGAAGAGATATGTTGCAACAGCTTCTTTCCTGAGCACCTTGGTGCTAGCGTTTGGAAATGTGAATGAATTCATTCATATGAGTGACAGCAGCAACCATGGCGACAATGAAGCATGAATGATTTGCGGACGATGGTGGTGGTGGTGGTGATGATGATGATGATGATGATGATGATGATGATGATGATGATTGCGATTGTGATGGTAGAGGCGGTGATGTAAGTGGATGAAAGATGCATGATGAGCCAGCAGTGATGTCATTTAGCACTCTGTGGTTGTATGAAGATGCCCTTTGATGAAAGGCGGATGCAAACAGGGACGGCACTATTGACTATGACGAGTTCGTTGCCAGTTGCCCAGATATCATGCCGCCTTCAAAAAATACAGGAGGCACAGAGGGTAGTGATACTTAGTGATGCAAGAACTTGCTATTCCTCTTTACTTACCCTGGAGTAGATGGAATGTGAAATTGGACCATCCCCAATAAGGAAATTGTTTGGATATTGAACCTTGGGGATATTCTATCTACTCCAGGGCGATTATGGAGGTGGGATGTTCCGATTGCACCAATCCAACGTCCCCATTCTTCCAAGACGTGGATGATGATCACCCAGCGGGGTGTCATGCACAAGAGGATCAACGAAGCGTTGCGTGCCCCTGGTGTTGAGCAGCCAGCAGCTACCACGCCCATCCGAAAGCCTTTGGCCGACCGATGCTGACCATTTTTGAACTGTGGTTCCACCATACCATTGGAACAATTTGTGGGGAGCAAAAGCCATCGGAAGCCCAAAAGTGAAACATAGTAGTGGATAGCCATTGGAGTTTGATTTTAGGCATTACTAGTCTTCCAACTGCCCAAAATCAAACTTCTCAAAAGACAGGAGGAGCTGTGAGATTTCCTGGCAGCCGCTTTGGACAGGTACTCCTGCAGATATCATCAGGCCTACTGCATTTGCTGCAGTGAGGAAGACAATGCAATGACCATGTTGGCGTTTTTGTTGGTGTTTGTTGGTGTTTACTGCCTTCACTTACTCACGCCACGGTCATCTGAGGGCCTCATTCCGAGCCTGGGATACCGATGGCAACGGCTTAATCTCCAAGGCTGGGCTGACACAGAAGGAAGTCACGCGAAGTCAGTTCTGAGACGAAGTCATCGGACTGTGATACGAACGCCCACAGACATCCGAAGACTTCAATCGGTTTCAACCAAGGAAGAAGTCCGCAGAGTCCTTCGAGACGCATGTGGTTTGAGTCCTAAGGCACGGTGTGCCACAGGTCCCATCACCACGAGTTAGCATGTTTTGCCAACTGCTGGCGCCAGGACGTAGATCTTCTGGCACAGGTGATGGACACAGATGATAACGGCCATATTGACTACGAAGAGTTTACCAACTTTTTGTACCCGCAACGATGGAAGCCTTCTTTACAGGCCCTAGCATTGCCGTGACTGCATCAAGTGCACGAGCAGCTTCCGGCTTCAAATGTTCACCCCACGGAAGTGCAGTTCTGTCACGCTGCTGAGCAGCTGATACGGATCTGGACCCATTGCCATGGAAAAAGAACGAAAAAGGTACCGAAAGCACGCATTGACTCCATTGACCACTCACAGAGTGATGTTTGATCCTCGATGATGGTCGATTCTCGTGGTGATGCGATTTGTTAGGTGAGGCTTATTTGTGCCTACGGGCACGTACACAGCCAGCGCTGCGATGTGTCCACCCCTGGCTCGATTTAAAATCGGGTCAAGATCTAGTGGGGCATCCCCGGCATCTCGGGCATCCCCCAGCAGCCAGGAAGATCCAGGGCCAATGTATGGATGTCCTTTCTGGTGGTGGAGGAGGCTGTTGCGGCCCCATGGTCGGGGACATAGATAGCTGCTTCACAAGTGGCACAGAGGTCAGTTTGTTGAAAGGTGGGATAGACTGTCCCAGAATCTTAACAGTAGCATCCTTGAGGATACCTGCTGATTGGATAATTAAGCACTAGTGGCAAAAAGGGCAATGAAAACCATTTGAGAAGGAACAAATAACAAGCGACCAACTACAGAGTCACAGGCAGACATGTACCATCCCATTTTGGTACAGTTTGGTGATTTTGGCGCGGTCAATGCCTGTGACTGTTGAACAAGAAGGTCGTATTCTAAGAATCACTCGTTCTACTGAACGTTACTTGCATTCCAAACATGATTGAGATTGATTTGGTATCACCATGATCAGCTGTAGAATTAGCTAATAAGCTAATACTAGCCATCTACCCATGATATATTGTAAACATGGAGTATTGGCATGTATTAGCTGGTGCAATCAGCTATTTCCACCCATTTCTATGCTACAGGTTTCTGTCGCCATCTACATCTATCATATATCTTATAAATATGTAACGTTAGCTATCTACATCCATCTATTTGTACATGTTTACTTCCCATCCCATTGATTCCACCTGAATCCCAGGTCAACCTCGCCGGCTTCACGGCCGTTCATTTGGACGATGCAGGTGGTGCTTCCGTGGATGTGGACAGTCCAGAGGTGCCTCCGAACTGTGGGCAGCTGAAGGTTACCTATGGCCACCTGGTGGTTACCTGGTGGTCACCTGGTGGTTACCTGGTGGTCACCTGGTGGTTACCTGGTGGTCTCTTGGTCGTCTCCTTGGGACCTTGCGATCCAAAATGTGAAGAAATGGAGACAGTGGGATGTCATTGCAACATTTTGCAACGTCAATGTCTTTGCAACGTCCCACCAGGTGCGTTTGGAAAAGGACACTTGCGAATGGTAAGGCCGGGAATGGCCAAAGCATCACGGATGAGATGAGTAATTCGTTGGGGATGCACAGTTTCACATGGCACTTTTGCCTTGAGCTTTCCACCAATCTTCGTGCCCAAGGCACGCAGTTTGACTTATTCAACTAGACGATTAGGACATATTAGGACCATGAATGCTGCCAGGGGATGTCATCGTTTTTGATCCCCTTTTTTTCTGAAGTTCAAAGCCAACAATCAGAGATTGCAGCAGTGGGCAGGGTGAAATTGTCAGAACTGCACAGGGATTCACTGGATTCACCGCTTCCTTACGTGCTCTATTTGCATATCATGAAGCACCTGATTAGCTCTTACTTTGTGTGTGTATGTGTCCTGGCACGTCATTTGCTGCAACGTTTCCAGTCTTTTCAAGCAGGGCATTTATTGCCAGCAAGACGTAATATCGAGACGATGACAACCCACTGTGACCCACAACTGTGCCCAGCATAGCAATGACAGCTTGGTGGATTTTCGTGGCAGCTCCTGTCGAAACTTCCCATCTCTTGACTGTGCCATGGGCTGTGGAGCTTCAGCTGAGCCGACTCCAGTGACGCGAGTGCATCCTGTCACACCAGCCCCAGTAACCCCGGTCGCTGCAAAAGAAGAAGAAGGTGGGGCCCTGTGGGGCTCTCATGCAGAAAATTCAATCTCAACTTGACTTCTTTGAACCAATTCTTCCAGAAAATGTTGACTTTATGCATGAAGAGAACTTGACATTTTGCATTTCGACTTCTCAGACTTCTCTTCATTTGCGACCGAACGTGTTTCAAGGCAACGTCCCCAAGGACGGGTACACAGAGAAGTGGCCCGAGCTTTGTGACCCTGACAAGGAGCTTCACATGAACCATCTCAGACCCAAAGGACCAGAACTATTTGTGTGTAAAGATTTGAAGTCTAAGCAATGTTCGGCTCTTTTCCCCTAAGGCACATGAGCACACTGATGATCCGGTTTATGTGACAAAAGTCAAGGTTGACATGTGTGATTCAACTGCACCATCTCACCGATATCTTGGTACGTTTGCATGATTTTCGCCATTGCCATCTAGCTCAAAGATTCAAAGTCTGAACCTCCCCCTTTTATGCACAAACCTGATTGAACCTTTGCCTCTCATGTTTCTGAGCTTGAAACTACCAACCTGCTCATTTTAATTTTAATCACTATCATATGAGTGAGCGGAGTTCAACAGTTGCAATTGTTTGTTGAGGAGTTCAATCTTGTGGACTATGTCTTTTGCTTCCCGGAGAAGAGCCTTTCTCAGAGTTTTGTGAGTTTGACTGCGCTTTGCACAGTTGTACTCTTGTGCACCTCTTTTGTACAGTTGTTCAAGGTTCTTTTTCGTTTGTTCGCAGCATGAACTACACCATGGTCATACATGCCACGCAACGTAGAGGTTTTGTTCTCTTGGTTTTGCAGCCGGGCCGCAACCTCCGCCAACAACTTAGGACAGCAAGCAAAGGGACAATGCTGATGCAAGTTGAGCCCGGAAAGCCATGGCTGACCGAGGAGGCTCACGAGAGACGGTCCAGGAAATATTCGAAGTCACTAACGAGCACTGGGCATCAGAAACCACTTTCAACTAGAATCAATAGACCAACGTCTCTTAAGTCTATTGGCGGATGGTGTGGTTGACCATGATTGACCGTCATCAACCAATCGATTGGTACAGTCGGTCAATTGATCAAGGTTGCTCTACGTACATATTTTTGCGAACAAGACTAGGATATTATTTCTGCTACTGTAACCACTATTTGCCTTTTAATATTTATTCAACATGATTCATTATTGTTCACCATCAGCCATTGCAGACCATGATTCACCAACAGGTATCAGCCTCAGCAGTATTGATCATGATTATTCACCATAACCAACCAATATCAACTATTTAGCCATCATCAACCATCACCAAGCGTGGTCTCTGCATGTCTTTTAAATCACTGGGATTTGCATCACTAATTACTCACGAACCATCATCCATCATCACTTATCCTTGTTTTAAAAACATGCATCACTGATGAACCACCATTAACCACAATCCTTTGCATCGATTTTATCACCAGGATATCCGCACCTGGAAGTACACCATTGACCGAGACTGGAGTGAGACGAAGAAGATCAGCATGGTGACACCAAAACTAGGAGACCTTGGTGACCATGTCATGACTCGATGCCATTGAATGTGGCAGGCTACGGGAATCATTGCGCATGGCAAGTGATGGTTGATAGAGGCTATTATTCATAAAAATAGTGAATCATTAATGGTTCATTGTGGTTGGTGATAAGTCAATTCAAGCATGCCGCTGTGGCTCCGGGAATCATTGCGCATGGCAAGTGATGATTAATCGAGGCCATTATTCATAATAGTGAATCATTAATCGTTCATTGTGGTTGGTGATAAGTCAATTCAAGCATGCCGCTGTGGCTCCGGGAATCATTGCGCATGGCAAGTGATGATTAATCGAGGCCATTATCCATAAGTGAATCATTATATAATGGTTCATTGTGGTTGGTGGTAAGTCAATTCAAGCATGCCGCTGTGGCTACGGGAATCATTGCGCATGGCAAGTGATGATTAATCGAGGCCATTATCCATAAGTGAATCATTATATAATGGTTCATTGTGGTTGGTGGTAAGTCAATTCAAGCATGCCGCTGTGGCTACGGGAATCATTGCGCATGGCAAGTGATGATTAATCGAGGCCATTATCCATAAGTGAATCATTATATAATGGTTCATTGTGGTTGGTGGTAAGTCAATTCAAGCATGCCGCTGTGGCTACGGGAATCATTGCGCATGGCAAGTGATGATCAATCGAGGCCATTATTCATAATAGTGAATCATTAATGGTTCATTGGTTGGTGATAAGTCAAATCAAGCATGCCGCTGTGGCTCCGGGAATCATTGCGCATGGCAAGTGATGATTAATCGAGGCCATTATTCATAATAGTGAATCATTATATAATGGTTCATTGTGGTTGGTGATAAGTCAAATCAAGCATGCCGCTGTGGCTCCGGGAATCATTGCGCATGGCAAGTGATGATTAATCGAGGCCATTATTCATAAGTGAATCATTATATAATGGTTCATTGTGGTTGGTGATAAGTCAATTCAAGCATGCCGCTGTGGCATGCTGTGGCTACGGGAATCATTGCGCATGGCAAGTGATGATTAATCGAGGCCATTATTCATAATAGTGAATCATTATATAATGGTTCATTGTGGTTGGTGATAAGTCAATTCAAGCATGCCCCTGTGGCTCCGGGAATCATTGCGCATGGCAAGTGATGATTAATCAAGGCCATTATTCATAATAGTGAATCATTAATCGTTCATTGTGGTTGGCGGTAAGTCAATTCAAGCATGCCGCTGCTCACGTGGTCCGTAAATGCTGATTTTGTATCGCTTGAAGAAATGTCTTCAGAACCTTCAGCCCTCCAACATCTCCCAACATCTCCCAACCCCTTCCAACCATCCACTCACGTTCCGATCCATCCTGATCCACCTTTTCGCATGTCTATCACTACGATGTCGTGGCTTACCCATCGCTTCCCAGGAGCTCGAGATCGTAAGTGCATCTTTGAACAAGTGGAATTGGATGGCAGGGTGGCCTTCACCTCCAATCGCTTCTGCTCCAAGTTTCACATCACCAATGAAGGCGTGGCCGGCTCAACGCATGTTGTGAGTCGCATGACCACGTCATACATTCACACAGTCGGACGCCCCGCAAAAAAATCGTTGACATTTCTTTATCACAGTTTGTTGTTCGGCACTTGCGTGTAAGAATTCCATGTTCCATATCATTAGAAATAATTGCATTTTGCATATTCTATACCAGCTATATTGTATATATTGTACATGTTAAATGTGTTTGTGTGTTTTTTGTGCTTGTTTGCCGAAATTTCCTGCCTGTGCTGAATGCGTAGTGAGGGTTCGATTCAGAGACACTCCCAGGTGCCTCAGCAACAACTCGTAAGCGAACAGATTTCATTAGCAAGCGGAGCCGGTGCCAGCGGGGAAGCTCCAAAATGATGAAGATATGGCTATGGGTCAATATTAAGCATCAATACTGGGGGATGATAAGCAGCAATAGTGGGAAATACAATGATTTTCACCATTGAAGTCATTTTGAGCAGCCCTCCATTGGGGGATGGGACATTTTGAAAGCCTCACCACATTTCACCAATTTCTTGCAGCCGTGGTAAAGGCGTGTTCCAAGATTCGTGTTTAAGGGTTTTTTCCACGAGAACCTTGAGAGCGTCCTAGAAAAGTGGCTAGGGTGCTACAAGAGTGTCTCCCAGTAGAATGTGATATAAGTTATATATACGAGAATGGCAGAAGTGTAGCTATCAAAATGCCAGCAGGGTCAAGTAAGAATAAAGCGTGGCAAACCATGGCAAGACATATCATCATCATCATCATCATCAGCGTGCTTGTTTGTCACCACTTGTAGTGCCATTTTTTTCTCCTAGACTAATTTGAGACAATCGCAGGCTGGATTTGCCAACCTGCTTTCTCATGAATGCGCGGCATGTTGGATTGTACATCTCGGGTATGTAAGTGAAGGAATGAAACCGCAATAAAATATCTAAATGCCCTACAGGACTGCGCAAGCCTTGCCACACCTTCGCGGACTAACGTGAAGAACCGCCAATCGTTGAGTGTTCAGTTTATGATGTTTATGTACGCTGCTTCAGGTACGAGAGCATGGGAGGCGGTTCCATTTGTTGTGTTTGTCCAATGTTTTTTGCTTGCTTCTACATTACCATGCTACTTGTACCTGTTTCGCGGTAGGGATTCGGAGTTTTCGCGTTGGTCATTTAATGCTATGACAAGGCCAAACATTGTTGGAAAAAGACCGAGAAATGGATCTACGGTCACCCAGCTGGCCAACATTTGCCTTTCAGACGATCAATCAACCGAGTCAAGCGAACAGCAAGGGGCAAACAGGCAGATACCAAGGAAGATATGGTTGGGGCTCCTGGCAGCGGAAAGTACTTCACTGTTGGCACCGAAACTCACAATTACTTCACACGAGAAGTGTCCAGACAAGGGCCGAGCAATAGACATGTATCCAATGTGTACATATGTTTGTGTCCGTACAGTAAACATATGTTTGTGTCCGTAAATGTATGTGCATTCCTCTAGTTCAGTCATCTCTACCCAAAACCCATCTAAAATTCTAAACTGATCTAAACCCCACCTGTGTAAAGCCCAGTTCATGCGGTTCACGTCCCCCCTCATGTCCCCTCCACATCTGTCCACCTGCCAGAGGTATGGAGTTCCGTTGCCGCCGTGCCGGCGACACAGACCGAGCCCTGCTGGTGCATCGCAGCCTGGACTTGGACGGCAACGTCTTCTGGAAGAGCGATGGGCACCTCGTGGATGACCTACAC
>VSDK01017164.1:97909-139767 GCA_009767595.1 Symbiodinium kawagutii | reverse complement strand
TCCGCCGAGCATCAGACCTTGGAGATCGACGGCCAGGAAGCGGCCAAGGTGGGACCCGTTGTGGGACCCGGGGCCATGCTGACCTGGACAGTGGACTGTGGATATCGTTGTCATCGGGGCATGTGTTTAGACTTATCAGCTGGCTACGCCTGCGCGTACTTCTGCACTGCTTACAGGGCATAAAGGTGGGGGGTGGGCGTTGACATTTGAATTGATCAAGTTTGTACATGCATAGGCTACGCTGACATGTGGAGACAGGCCAACATTCGCTTGGACACTATGCATTTTTATGCATTGTGCATGAGTGGGGTGAGGTGGGGCAGGCGAACGCAGGAGAAAACGCGAGATGCGACATGGGAGGCTGCACAGAACATGAGCTTCCATGGAGGTTCATTGCTGTTTGCGTACCAGAATCGCCAGTGAAACACTTTGACACATCGAGGAGCATTGGTGCTCAGACGTTTCAAGATTTTCAAAAATCAAAGTTGCACCCAGACATTAGCGTATGCACCCGAACGAATCAAAAAAAGAAAGCATGTGAGAGCGCCGCCTCCATCATGTCAATCGGAATACTTAGAGCGTAGCGGCGTAGCTTCAAAATGGTTGATAAACACATGATAATATCTTCAACTAGTATCAATATGTTTGACACTCATTTAGAAAGAATTTTCAATGTGTAGTTTAGGGTGAGAAGTTTGATAATAGTAATAATGATGATAATAATAGCAGTGATGATGATAATAACAATGACAGTAAAAATCACTGAAAGTAATCAAGGATGGCACCATGCAGGGCAGATCTTAGAGCGATGTGTAGCTTCAAGAAAAAGGCGGCCCGCTGAAACCTACCCACCGCTAACCCAATATTAGATATTAAGGCTAGCACTAAGATTATGACTATTGAATGGTTAGAAATAAGAGTTAGTGCTATGAATATCCAAAATTCACTCCCCTTCCAAAAACAGCAAAACTGCAAATGGTCCAATTTTTCTAGCCATTTGGAAAAGCATCAGGATATACCCAATGTTCTCAACACTTGGGAGATTTGCACACTTTCATAGAAAGCAATGAAATTTGCACAACGTGTGAGAACTGTGAACACATCATTTTCATCAAACGGTTGAACGAAATTCTGTTGAAATCCACATGCCTCCCGGCACAGTGTTTTTGGCCGTCAGGCTATTCTAGGACTTCATTGGCTGGTGAATTTAACAAAACCATAGATGTGGGTCATGATCAAGCATCCCGGGAATGAACAGGGCGGTGAACATCACCGCTAAGTCTGGTTTGCGCTCATTTGTGGATATCACCCAGGAGGACCAGATTTTGACCCACAGCATCCTGCATCCAAGTTTTTGGAAAAATTGAAAACGATCAAGAAAATGATTGTCGTCACAGTGACAAGGGTTTGTCAGTTGGCACGGGCCTTGAACTACCGTACCGATCCGTTCCGCTTAGAAACACCGCCAACGGTGGGCTCTTCAGGTAACTTCAGACGAATACATTTGTCCAGACTTCTTTCTCGCCTGCTACATTTGTATTCGTGGAGAAGCAGAGATGTACGACAACATTTTGATGAGTGCAAAAGCACAAAAGGAGCGCGACGCACTCAACAAGAAAGCTCGCGAGGCATGGTGGGCATTCAGAGCAAACTCGAGTCCGCAGCTTGATGAATTGCAACTATCCAATGAACCTTTTTATATAAACCTGTTCATATCACATTCCATTTGTTTTTGCTACAGCAGATGCTTTTTGTGGTGCAGTTCATGGCCTTGCTGGGTAGGCCATCGAGAAAAAAGGAGGGCAAGACTATGTGAGAAAGCTTTTGGATGAACGGAAAGCCCAAGAGGAGGAGCGCGAACGAGAGAAGAGAGCTGCTGCAGCGGCTCGAAAGGCCGACGAATTGTGATGAAAAATCCATAACTGGCTGGTCCCTGATATTACGAAATGATTGGCAGGCTGACAAATATTTTTCATAGGGGTTGAAACCACCAAGCAGATAAAAGAGCCCGAAATGTTTCCTTTTCACCTGCAGCGTTTGGGACATTCTGACAGTCCTTGGAGGCATCGGCACCGGCGGCACGCAGCGGAGGCGGCCCTCCACCAGCAGCAAAGTGGTTGGTTTGTCAGCTGCTTGCCTTGCACGGCCGATGTTCTTCCCACGATGTTTCACCGTTGAGGCACTGATTCTGTCGAACGCTGTTGGCCAAGGAAATGCGGATGGAAGTTTTCGATCAAGCCCTTCCAGGGGAAGTGCGGAGTATCTCGAGGCCAAACTTGTGGTGGCGTATGCGTCTTGACCTAGGACCTCTTGATGTGAAGCGAAAATTCTTGCGAATCGATGCGGATCGCTTGTTTGAAGAGAAATGGCCAAGCCAGACATTTTTTGCGCATGGCAACCTACACCAGTGGTGAAGCAGCTGAAGCTGTTATGTTGGCTTCGTCATACTAAACAGAGGGCCACACAGGCTTTATTTGTTCATATCTTTTTAAAAGTGTTGATGGATAGTTGTGCCCATGAAACATGGATGATTTGGTTTGATTTGGTGTATGGCTTTGCATTGCTTCCAAATCTCCAGACTCTGAAGTATGAGTTCGGAAGACTTTTTCACCCTTGTTACATGAAAGATTGTCAAGCTTCAATGACAATATCCGGTCGAAGATCGGTGATCAACTCCATGCGAGGACCCACCCTTTGCAAGCAAAAAGGTGCATCCATGAAAAACTGTCAGGGATCCATCATGCTAAGGCAGCATGCATTCAATATTTGCATGTTTCCTTTGAGGCACGTCCTGCATTTGCGATCATATATACTGTATGTCCGTCTCTTTGTTTGTCTCTGTCTTCTTGGTTCCGTGCGTATGCAAACGTAAAATGAAAACATTGGTCATGAGTCAGTAACTTGATGCGACACATCAGGTGGGGTGTTCTGCTTCTCCCGTAATTCTAGCTTTCTTCATCCTTTGCGCTTGCGTACGCACACTCATATTTGGTACACTGCACAAACTTTACTCTTATGTGGCTTCAATCGCCGCAGCATTGAGTAGCACCCTTTGTTGCAAAAACGCGGCTTGCTTCCACCATGGAGGCTTGCAAAACATTATTTCAGCCCCGTCTCAGTGAGCTCCTGAGGTTTCAGCGCCCCTCCATGATGAAGTTGGTGGCCCCCAACTTCGCTTCCCATTGGCTTATTTGAGCTTTCATTGGCCCGACTTTCGACACACTTATTGAACTTTGAGCACCCATCGGCCTGCTACCTCACCACAAAAACAACAATGGTTGGCATTTTGCCTACACTGCCTCAGCAGAAATCATAGTGGAATGGCGAAATTTGATGTCTGGGTTTGCTGATGCATGAATAAACCGCCGAGTGCTCGGTCATTTTCTCACGTTCCAGAGTAGATAAAGTAGGTCGTTTGTGTTGGCCTTTGCCACTGACCGAATCTTCTCACCCTGCCCTCCAACTTGACTTGTACTTTCGTGCCTCAGTGTGTGTCCGGTCATCATGGTGGATGTCGACCAGGTCTAATGTAGGTACTGTAGCTCCTTGGGAAATTGCGACAGACATTCTGGGCTTGGCAAGTTCAATTTTGGGCGGCTTCTGGCTCTAAGAGGTAGAGCTGCACTGAACTTTGCACGACCAATTTCCCCAAGCAGCAGAACTGCTGACCAAATTCTTCAAGTTTTGGGGATGATTGATGAGGTTTTTTCGTGAGTGAGTTTGTGCATGTTTGTGCCATATCTTGCTATCGGCACCAGTGCTGATTGAACCATATGATTTAGGATTTCAAAAATTTACAAGAAACACCGGATTTCCAACGTGTTGCCTTCAGTTCTCAACACCGCAACCAAACCAAAAACAACAGTCTAAAGCTGCAAAATCAAAGACTTGAGAGGGCATGGGGCGCAAAAAAGTGCTTGGTGCAGAGGCCAGGTGTGCATGCCCCAGGAGATCCCAACAAAATTCAGCTTTGCCAGGCACAGGAGGTGGCCGAAGTCACACCCTTTTGCTACTACTGCGATCGCGAGTGCGCGAGCTCGGCTTGACACAGAGATTTCCCTGGCTGAAGCGCTGAACCTGTGAGGTTCGATGATGTCAAGACTCTGGTGCTTCACCAGCGTTCCGACCTCGGCGAGCTTGAGTGAAGTTGCCAACGGCATGACAATCAGATGGTCAACAGTTGGCCTTGGAGAATTAAATAGGTGCTACCAGTCCTGTGACATCCATGTGTAGCAATTTGCAATGGCATTTTGGTAATGTTAATAAGGACAATGTTGGCCTAACAGCAATCAAAATATGACAAAAATCGTGTTTTGAAGCAGTTTCGCGTGTGCATCTGAAGTCTTTTGCTGAGGTACGAAGCATTTCTGCTGCGCTGAAAGTGGACGAGACTCGTCAGCACAGAGCTGAAACTCGTCCCATGCTGTCGGAAACCACTGTTGGAGCACAGCCAGGAACCTTCAGCTCGGTCACCAGCTTGCGCGTGCATATGTGCGGCAGCAAAGGGTCAATAGTTTTCCATGTTTTCCTCACGTTGGAAAGAGAGATGAGCCTGAGTTGCACAGGTTGAATTCTTACAAGAAAAGTTTGAAGGAGGTCCCGAACGCCATGCCTAAACCTTGGAAAGGGTCTTGTGGTTGTCAGTTCCGTCATGTTCCGTCACGATTGAAGAAGGGTTTTCCATATCAAGGCCTGGTCGAGAAAACCCTGATGTAGTTGTGCATGGCCGGAATCCAAACTTCACTGAAGTGAGTGCTCCACGCCAGCCATACATTATATCATGTTCTAACGTTTTCTGACAGGCATGGACGGCCTTCCACAAGGTATCTTGGAAGAAAGGTGCCAAACTTGGAGCTTTGCAAAAAATGCCAAAACGTACTTGCGGCAGTATAGATGCGTTTGATGGAAGACGGTGCTGCAACGGGCATGCCATGCAATGATACTTTCGACTGCTGGAAAGGATGCAGAAGTCCAAAGCTGATGCGGATGAAAAGCTGGAGGAGGAGAATCATAGCCCAACCTGCCAGCACTTGAGACATGTCGAGTGAGTAGAATCAGATAATTTGATGTTGTGGAATGATGTGCGGATACATTTTGCACATGCGAATGTGTTGGATTTGAGGAGAAGGAGCAGAAGGAGCTCCCCAAGAGTCTTCACCTTGGTCTTCCTGCGTCGGTGGCGGTGCGTTGCTGATGTACCAAGGTGCTCCCAAAGCCGATCCCAGTGCAACCCTTGGACCACGCGGCTTCCCATGGGTCGGGTCTCCTTGTTGGCCGCTGCAAGGCCCCAGAAAATCGGCGCCTTGAACTCAGTCGATCCTGGTGAATGTGGAACCTTGGGAGGGCCCCTGGAAGTCACCCCTCGCGAGGCTGCAAAGTGCAAGCCCAGAGCCTGAGCCCGAAACCAAGGTGTGAAACGTGCTGAAACATGCCGACACAAGATAAGAACAAGATAAGCACCAAGAATCTTTCTGGTTTGCTTTGGTTTCTCGGTTTGACCGAAGTTGAATCAAGGTTTCCTGATGTGAGCAAGGCGGACATATCATAAAAGATATCGAGATGCGAGATAAATTGGATACAGTTCATGCGCACCGGCCTGCAAGGGTGCACGTACATGGTTCCCCTGATCCCTACTGAGAAATTTCTTATCTTTTTGCAGTACATTGAGCGCATTTTCAGGCCCATTTTTAAAGAACTCTTCTACTTGAAGGTGTATATTGAAAATCAGGCCTCCCTTGGAGATTTGGTTTGTTGTTGACGTGCTTTTCATCTTTTTCCCCAACCAGTGTGTGCACTATAGGGGTTCTTACGGTAAGGGAAAAGGTCCTGGTGTAGAACGAGGTGTGCGCCGGCGCCGTCGGCTAATTCGTGGACCCTTTCGTGCAAAACATGTCTCCATCTTCCGTTTTCGATGGAAGCCTCGCACGAGAACTGGGCGCGGAGCTCTGTCTTTCGGAGCTGCGTTCTCGCCTGCGTGCCGCGTTCGTTTTTGAAGCAATGTGCATTTTACGTGGCAGGCGCAAGGGAAAGCTCACTTTTGTCCCTCTTGGGCATTAGGAATCTGTGGCAGGCGCAAATGTTTCACAAAACGTGTAATTGTCGTCGATTTTGCGACGTTGCAAAAACGTTGGCAGGCGCGCACAAAATGAGCGTGTCCGAAAACATCGACTTTTTCGTGACAGGCGCAGCATTTCGTGATCTTGAGCTCTCTTTTGGTGACCTCCAAACGCTCGTTTCGTGAGACTGTCGTCATTTTTGCATCTGCTATGTCGAGATCATTTTTCGTGGCAGGTGCAGGACTTCGTATGCCTCGGGATCACTTTTTCGTGGCAGCATTTTGCAACATAAACGCTTGAAATCGCAAATCGCAGTGGAATGGAGACTTCAGGTGCCTTTCATACCTCTGTTTTTTTGTGTCTCGCCTGCGCGCGGTGCAAATTTTGATTTTGCTCGTGCAACCCTCCGCGGACTTTGTGCGTGTCGGATCGCTCTCCTCTGCGCGCGGTGCGAATTTTGATTTCGCTCGTGCAACCCTCTGTGGACTTTGTGCGTGTCGGATCGCTCTCGCCTGCGCTTGGTTCCAATTTGGCATCGTTCGCGCAACCCTCCGCGGACTTTGTGCGTGTCGGATCGCTCTCGCATGCGCGCGGTGCGAATTTTTGCTTTTGACGAGATCTTGTCAAGAGTTCTCTCTTGTGAGTGCGCCAATGTGCCGTCAAATGTGTGCTCCCATGTGCTCTCACATGTGCTCTCATATGTGTGCTCTCATATCTGTGCTCTCATATGTGTGCTCTCATATGTGCGCTCTCAAATGTATGCTCATATGTGTGCTCATACATGTGTGCTCAAATGTGTGCTCTCAAATGTGTGCTCTCATATCTGTGCTCTCATATGTGTTCTCTCATATGCGTGCTCTCACATGTGTGCTCTCATATGTGTGCTCTCATATGTGTGCTCTCATATGTGTGCTCTCACATGTGTGCTCTCATATGTGTGCTCTCATATGTGCGCTCTCAAATGTGTGCTCTCACATGTGTGATCATGTGTGTGCTCTCATATGTGTGTTCTCATATGTGTGCTCTCATATGTGCTCTCAGTTGTGTGCTCTTGTGTGTGCTCTCATTTGTGTGCTCTCATATGTGTGCTCTCATACGTGTGCTCTCATATGTGTGCTCTCATATGCGTGATCATGTCTGTGCTGTCACATTTGTGCTCATATCTGTGCTCTCATACGTGTGCTCTCATATGTGTGATCACGTGTGTGCTCTCACATGTGTGCTCATATGTGCTCATTGATGTGTGGTCATATGTGTGCTCTCACAAATGTGCTCTCACATGTGTGCTCTCACATGTGTGCTCATACATGTGTGCTCTCATATGTCTGCTCTCACATGTGTGATCATGTGTGTGCTCATACGTGTGTGCTCTCATATGTGTATATATGTGTGCTGTCACATGTGTGCTCTCACATGTGTGCTCATATGTGTGCTCATACATGTGTGCTCATATCTATGCTCACATATGTGTCATCATGTGTGTGCTCTCACATTTGTGCTCATATGTGTGCTCATTTATGTGTGCTCATTGATGTGTGGTCATATGTGTGCTCTCACAAATGTGCTCTCACATGTGTGCTCTCACATGTGTGCTCATACATGTGTGCTCTCATATGTGTGGCCTCACATCTGTGCTCATACATGTGTGCTCTAATATGTGCTCTGTGTGCTCTCATATGTGTGCTCTCACATGTGTGCTCCCATTTGTGCCCTCAAATAAATGCTCTTACTGTGTCCTTTTGCCACTTCCCCCCATCTCACTGTTTGGGGTCTCTTGCCGGGATAATTTCTATGTTTTCAAACCAGGGGACCAAAGGCAAATCATGGGGAAGAAACTGCTAGGCCGGAGGATTTGTTTTGGTTTTCTTCTTTCTGGGATGGGTCGAAGTTTCTTTTCGGGAGTTTTCTCTTCGGGAAGGACGCGAGATGGGAGGGAGAGTACAGTGCACGACTTAGGTCTCAGCCTGGTCAAAAGCAGGCGCCAAATTGTGCCCACTACATCGCGGATTCTGAAATGACATTTGCATTTGAATCATGACATCGAATCATCAAACCACCTGATTTTGCAGAGGTGCAGTCTATAAATATGGGATTAAGACGGGTCAACAAAATAGTCCCTTCTGGCTGCCAAACACGAAATGCACACCCAAAACAACCCAAAGGGAATTTGCGAAAAGAATTTGGTAATGTGTGTTTTGTTGTTTGCTGACTGTGTTTTCCATTTCGGGAACAGCCCTTTTGTGCACAGGTAGCCTCGCCAGAGACAGGCAGCAACCTCGGATCAAGGATATTGTGCGTAGCACACGTGCATTCAAACTGTAGTTTCAGGACACGTTGGTGATTTGATCGCCGAACCTTCCTTACCGAAGCCCGAAACCAAGGAATTGCAGCGTTTGACTTTTTGGAAATACTCAAAATTCATGCAACAAAGCAGTGCAAGAGTCAGGTTGGAAGAGGAGGTCCTTGGCTTGTTTGGACCGCTGTGACGGAAGGGTGGTCTACAGCCAGCCACCTCACAGCTCGCAGTTTTCGGAGACATCAGCATGCGCAGAAGGTCGATGCAGCCCTTGACAGTCTTCCCCCAGCCTAAGCCTCAAGTGTTTGCATGAAGATCTCGTGAGATCTCGTGAGACGCTGGAAGACATCTGGAAGACTGTAAGGCGTTGAAACTGCTCGTGCCAGAGCTTGTTGAAGATACGTCAGGGAACTCAATTTTCATACAGCATCATACAGCTCAGGTTTGGAATGCAAAATCTTTTGAGTTTCAAGCCCAGGGTCCCTCAAGGTATCTCAAGGTTCTAGTTTTGACTTCCTACTAAAACTCGGGCCTGACCGGGCCCTTCAAAATATCGATCTCAGCGCGTTTTTGGCATATGGGCAATGCTCTCCTTTCGGCATGTATGGATTGGCAAGTTGTCGGATGAAACTATTCATTGTTTAAAACCCCTAGCTTCGGTGCAGAACTAGGGAAATAGGACAGTGTTGAGAACGATGTAGATTGACAATGGTTGACTGCGAAAAAAAGCTGTGGTTTTGGAGTATGAGGATGTGCGAGGCCAACACCTCAACAATGTCATGGGAAGGGAGAACGAGATAGAGAACATGTGTCCTTTTCCCCATGTACCAAACAACTTGCGTAGCTCATATTTGGCAGTTCCACTTGGAGTTGGTCTTGTTCCGACCCCAGTTAAACTGATTCTTTTGGTGGCAGCGATGGCGGCAATAGCCAGCTCAAGCGCTGCAAGGGGCTGCTTCCACTTTTTCACTGAATGAAGAGGTAGGTTTACTATGTTTGGCTGAAAGAATGCAGTGAAAACAATAAAAAAAATTGGACGCGAAAAACACGTGGAAATGAAGAGCATTTTCTTGATATGGTAGTTGGAACCAGTTTTGAAAGAGCTGTAGTGGTTTTGGCATGTTGTGGCATCATTTTCAGCAAGTGCCTAGTGATTTTCAGGAGGCTTTGGAAAAAGGAAATGAAAGTGAAACAAGCGTCTTAAGGCTCAGTTTCTGAGAAGCAGGTTTTGCATGTGTAGCCACAAATCCTCGGGAACATCGTTTGAGGGGCCAGCAAGCTGTTGCTGACCATTTCTGGCCCTTTTGTCGCGTGTTTGTTTCAAAAGAAACCGCGCGTGGGGCACAAAAAGGTGATGTGTTGAACACTTGGTGATGCAGCATGGCTTTCAGGCCTGTTTCTGGAGGTTGTGAGGGGTGGGCACCGTTGGGGGACGGTTAGGGCACCGTTGGGGCAGAAGCTTTTGTGCCATTTTCGAGGCCTCAGTGTGAAGGCTTGCCTGGAGCCCTCGCCAAATCCTTGGCAGAGAGGGACTTTCTTTTTGTCATTTCATGCCATTCAAAGAAGATGAAAAACTTGAGTGCTACAGTGCTACTTTCTCTCATGGGGGTGGTACTTAATGCAGTTGCTCCAATGGTGAGCACTTTGTGTAGCATACCAACTGTTCGCCTTCAACTTGCCCTCAGGCATCTTTGCATTCAATTGCGGTGCAGGCATTGGTCCGGCACTCACTGGAAAAAGATCTCCCAAGATCTCAAGAGATCTCTGCGTTCCCAATCTTTCCTAGATTTCCCTTGATTTCCTATGAGATTTTCTTACAGCTCAGCAATGCAACCAAAGACACTGCCAAGGCCTCCTTTGGTTTGCTTCAGCCTGGCAGCTACGGGGGCAACAAGATGGAGGCCAGCACCCTGACAACACTCTGCGTCAGATTGCATCGATGCATCGATGCATCGACACGCCAGGCTGCCTTGCACACTGCCGTGGCTGCCTTGAAACAGCCGAAGGCGAAGCCAGTGCAAGCGCCTCAGCCACGAGATCAGTGCAGTTTGCGCTCAGTCATGACGTCCGGATGGAAACCGAGGCAGCCGACAATGCCGGACGTGCCAAACACCGCTCCAGGCCTCCCTGAGCTGTTGCATTAACACCTTTTAGGAAAGAAAGATGGAGGGAGAATGAGGGAGACCTCCCAGAAGAAGGTTTGGGGTGGGGTTGTGGCTTCAATCACCGCAAAGCATTCATCCTCTTTCAGGACCAAGTTTGACGTCTTGGGCTCGGGTAAGGATGACCTTTGCATTTTGTCGAATGGATGAGTGATATCACTCGAGCTGAACTTGTGGCTTGCTGTTGCTGCCTGTTCTTGGAGGGAGGCCATGATGGCCGGTGAAAGTGCGTTGCATAAGTTTCTATTCCGAAAGCCGACGGTCAGCTAGAGCTGTTGACTTTGCGCATGTCGTACCTACTGAAATAGGCTTTGGGTGCGCCCAGTCACTGGAACAGGGACTAATCCTTCCGGGCCATGTGCCCGTGTGCCCTCATCATTTCTCGTGCTTCCAATGCCAAGACTGGAGCTTGAACATGCCTGAGCCCGATTGTAATTGAGGGCTTCCAATGCAGTGACATTCTGTTCTGGGAGCTGCCGCAAGACATAGAGACAGGTCTCAAGAAGAAAGATGGATCAGATGGACAACTACGTTGAACCATTGGAAGGGGATGCCCATGTTGAAGCATGCTTGGCCCCAGCAGAATCCATCCAGGTCAAGAGGTATCGGTGCCTCCTTGATTGGATGACTGCTTTTGAAGTTGGGCCACTGGCAGGGCACTGCTATGTACTGCCCCAAGTTTAGGTCCAGCATGGTCCAGCACCTGATTGATTTGGATGGCTCATGTTGGGCTATGTTTGCTATGTTGTTTGTCAGATCTTGGGCATGGCAGTCTCAGGCGGAGCTGTGCCGAGCAATTGTTGCCGCCTAGCCTGGCCATGCCTGGCCTATGTTGACCTCTGGTGGTGAGACCCAATGTTGAGCTGAGCTATGTTGGGATGGTCGGTTTGCTGAGCTTGATCCTCCGAGGGTTTAGGGCTCCATGTAGCACCTGCAAGCGCCTTTCGAAGGCTGTTTTGGCTCCCGTTCCCTTCTTCCGAAGACGTTCCCACATGTTTTTGCCCATTTTGATTCAGAAAACGAAATGATTTATCTTCAAGAACTCATAAGATGTGGATGAAGATATTTTCCATCATTCACTTATTAAGATTCTATTTCATTCTCACTCTCAAGCACATCCTACAGCCACAGACTTGCCATTGCTGCGGTTGCCATGACGCATCCCAGCCTTTCCGCCCTGATGCCCTCTGGAAGTGCAGAAATATGCCGTGTCCAAGATCGCACTGCATTTCTGAATCTGGGAGGGTTGGCAAAGGCAGCTGGTGGATCTGCTGGTGCAGCAGGGGCACTTGGAAATGCTGGAGCTGGAAGGAGCAAACTTATACCAGAGCCAAGGGAAGCTTGACAGGAATGTCTAGCAGTTCCCACAATTCCTGTTTGCTCACGTTTCTGAATTGGTTTGAAACATTTTTTATGTGTTACTTGCTTTGGCAACTGAAAACGGATTCAAGTCCACAATGCGGATGTGCAAATCCCCAATTAACAAGCATATACAGGAGAGGACCATAGATGTGTATGATGACTTAGGTGCTTCTCATTGGGATGCCTTGGGCCATATCTGAGCCATTTGACGCTTTTCGACCGTTTGGTCATGCTTGGTTGCTTCATTCCTATTTTGGGATTTCTTGTAGGAAGCACTACAGCGGTGGCCCCTGAAAAGCTGCCTTACAGTTGGGTACCCTCCAAGCTCCAAGGCAGAGAGCCCCCGAGAGCGCTTCAAGCTGATGCTGGCAATGAAGCGCACGGGGTATCCCGATGATCATTCGCCTCAACCAGATGCCGGGAGTCGAGGTCAGATGGGATTCAAGGCCCTGCACTGGGCGAGACATGAGGTGGCCTCCCTTGGACGGGCGATGGAAAGCATGAAATTTGTGAAGGAGCAGGCGGCAGCCGCTAAGGCCATTGCAGACAAAGCAGCTGTGCAGCTGACCTACCTTATGGAGTCCCCATGCGCAAGAGGAGTCGACAAGGAACCTGGAGAGAAGGCAAGATGCAGATGCCAAGTCTTGTTTGATGCGTGCTGGAAATTTGTTAGCATAAGTTTTACATGTTTTCAAGCAGTGTTTTTACATGGTGATTGAAATCCTTCGATTTAGATTAAGTTGGTTCGCGGTGCAGCGCTTCTGGAGGCACAGCTTCCAGATGAGAATCAAATATCGCTTCCACAAATGAACTTTGACACCAAGCTTGACACAAAACTTCTCACTCAGCTCCGGGTTCCTTTGGAGTTTGTTGGTTGGTTACAGCACCGTGCTACCTCACACCCTGACACCCGTTCTCTTGCGTATTTTGCGTTTCGATCTTCAGTACTGATTAGTCACTGGTTAGTAGTATCATAGTCGTCCTGACAAAGGAATACCTTGATTCAGCTCACATTTTCCCAGACATTTTAGCGCCAATCAACTTCTTATTGATCCTACCGGTTGAAAGCTGATTTGATTTGGCTTGAACATTGGCCAGATTGAGGCGGCCGCTTGCACCCCACAGATTCTCGGTAGCAGCTAGAGTCAGTGATGCAGCCGCGCGCTCTTTGACCTGTGTCATATGTGTCATTGAACAAGTTGCGTTTGGGTGGGACATCTTGCGTTTCTTTGTAAGGATGGGCTGCCAAAGGTCAAGGCTCAGACGTAGCCAAGTCGATTTCCTTTAAAGCCAAAGGAAAAGATGCTCCGTGTGCAGCATGTGCATTCAATTGGCGGCTGCAACACTGCCACTTCGGTCCATGTAAAAAGCATCCTCAGGTTACCAGCTGGTTTTATGCCACCGATGGTTGCTGGTCCAGTCCAGACGAGCTCCCTGCCGTGAGCTTGGTTGTTGATTTTCAGTGGACTTGACATCCAGCGGACAACTGCAGCAAGATATTTGTGTGAAAACTGTTTGTGCAGACATATCCTGTTTTGTTAGTCCCTTAGTCGATCGATCTATGTGTGTGTGTCTCTGTGTGTGCGCGCGCGTGTGTGTGTGTGTGTGTGTGTATGTTTGCCTTTTGGTTTGCCGATTGGAGGATGCCACAACATCCATGAGTCATGTTCCGCAAATGTCCGCAATATCATAAGCTCCTTAGCTTATGACCATTACTATTATTATTACTTATAGCTGCTACTATTGCTACTACTACCACTACTGTTTCTATTGCTACTGCTGCTTGGTTTGTTTGATCCTTAAGGCCACTGCGTCCACTGGGTCCTGCACCGCTGGGAGCTCAGTCGGCCCGCCAGCTGGCTGACCATGGTTGGGGAACTGTGCCAGCTTCGACCGCACAGCCCTGATCACAGCAAGCCTTGGGGAGGCACCAGGGACTTGAGACCTTCAAAGATCAACTCTCACAGCAGATCTTCTTTTAAGGGCTGGTCACTTCAATGGATGCGGTGGGGAAGGAGAATGAAGTAGCCTGAAGTAGCTAACTCTAGTCCCGGGAAGTTTCCTGCTGCTGCTCTGTATGTTCGAGTTGTTGGATGTTTGGGCTTTGCGAGTTCGATTCTTGTGTTCTTTTTTGGGAGTTGTCATGAGTCATGGGACTGGGTCTTGTTTGAGGTATCGTTTGATGTGTCCGCTTTGTATTTGTTCAGCGGATAGGGATACTTATCGCGCACATGCGCAAGGAATCACAGCCAAGTGGCATGACATGCATAGTAGTCTTTGCTTAAGGAGGCTGCAGGAAGGAAGAGGATCAAATGTCCGAATCGGAGAGAATAACCTTATAACTAAAACTAAAACGCAATAAAAGCATTGCAAAACTCTTTGCCGCACAAGAAATCGAAACCCCAAGACTCCTTGCCTTTTTGACATTTCCTCCATGGTATTGGCCGCAGAAGCGAGAAGGACAAGCGTTCGCCAACTCGGCAGACGTCTCATGCAGGCAATTCAGAGAGCTTTATTTTGAGCCTAAGCAGTGTCTAGCATCAGCTACCCCCCATTACACCAGATTGCACCAAGGGTTACGCCAAGGGCTGCACCAAGGGCTACACCCAGGGTTACACCAAAGGTTGCACAGGTCACACTTAGACACCAGCATGACAGCGCAAGAGCTTACCAGCACATCAATTCATTGGTTCTCATGTGTTTCTTTCAGGCCGGACATCAGTGACAACTTTTCCCAGATTCTGTAGCATTCGTCTCAACTCCACCAATACCAATCGGATAGTTTTTGTAAGCAGCCTCTGACATTGGGATGCATAATGATGCACATCAGGCACTGGAGATTTGACGACTTCAGGTTTGAATAAAAGCCGGTGCCGGCACATGATGTCAAAGTGTGTCATCAGTTTCTTGTTCACGTTGTGCTGCCGACCATTGTGGCTGCGGCCAATGATGGGCAGTTCTGGGGGATGATTCGCAGGCAGAGCTCACAGACGGAAAAGTGAGAGATGTTGGGAGGGCGATGTTTGCTGCGCCCAGGATGGGTTGCTTTCCCGCACAGTTCCCCTCCATGCAAGGCTTGGACCTTGTGGGGTGATGTGGATGGGTTGCCTTTCGGCCTGCCGCAGGTGGACCAATGGCGGCCATGTCTGGGCCTTACAGTCCTCATGTCATGGCATCATGTGGATGCGAAGAGCAACCGAGGCCTAACCTTGGACCAGGTAGACCACCTGCTGCTCCCTCCTGAGCTGAAGGTCGTGTTGGTTGCTGATTGCGTTACATTGTGCCGTTGTATCGGGTTTGGAGCTGTGGGTGGGAGTTTGAAAACGTGTTTTGATTTTTTTACAATATATTTAGAATATATGTATTGTTTCATTTGTCCATCTAATCAATCTCATTCATTGATTTGTGTATCTATTGATTTGTTTGTTTAAATGCTATTGCTTTACATGTGTTTTGTTGTATTTTCCGCGTGTTTTGTTGTCTTTTCCGTCGTTTCTCCGGGAAACCGAGGCTGCACATCCACCAGGCACGGCTTCAGCTTCCACTGCCCAGCCGCGGCTCAATTGGTAGCATCAGGCTATGTGCCGAGCGCTCAAGGCATAGCCTGTGGAGGTTGTGCGGCTCAGCCTTCCCAACATGCTTAAAGATTTGAGCATGTTTGAAAGCTTCTGAATCATACGGGTTCTTCTTGATTTTATCCAAGCTTGAACTGATCATATCCATTCAGGTTCTCCTCATATCCATTTTTCTCATTCTTTCATGATTTTGGATCACTTCTCAAACAGCTCGAAAGTTGGGATGCCTCAATGCCAGGCCGATGCAACTTCCATTCGGAGTTCAATCCATGACAATGGGAGAGGTACTCAGAGGTACTCAGTTCATTTCTGATCGCATCAGCCCTTGTGGCGCTGCCAGAACTCATTCCAAAATTTAGGCGCTATGCCAGCAGTCCGGGCCTTCAGACCGTCCATCTGATTATGCCTAGGTTCTTACATGTTCTTACAGTTTTTGGCTCCTCAGGTGGGAGGCAGACAGATAGGAGGCCCGGAGAAAAACTACATTTTCATGGATGTGAGTGGTGATGTGTGCTCGTCCATGGCTCGAATAGCTGGCAGGCCCTCCGACAATGTCCAATCCTCGGAGTCAACGCGGGTGGGAATGGTGATGAATGATGAACATTATGAATATTCTGGCATCTTACATGTATTCATTATGAATAGTTAGAATGACTATTCAGATCTATTCAGCTCATTGTTTGCCCCAACTGCTCCGCGAGTCTGCGCTGGGAAAGATGACTTGAGGCCACTTGGAATGTCGCTGCCACAGCTGCACCGCACTCGGTTCGTTCTCAATTGAAAGGTTCTCTCGTTCGATTCTCTCACTGGACCCAGGTCTGGCGTTGCAAGTGTTGCGCCATGCTTAGACTCAGCAGTCAATCAAGCGAAGCAGAAGCAGATGAAGCTTGGAGACTTTCACAACGTCGTCCAAGGGAATGGAGCCAGCTGAGAAGCGGGCAAAGATTGATGTTGGATGAGCCACTGTGTCCATGCGAAGCTAGACCTTGCTTAGAGAGGAACTCTGGAGCCTAGCTGCGAACAGCCTGCGAAACCACTTCCCCAGCAATTGACATCAATTGATGTGACTAGAGCATTTGCTGGAAGAAGTTTGTGGGCAAAACGTCGCGGAACTGCTGTGCTACAATGCAAATGCCATTTGGAGGTTCTTCGGTCATCTTGGGACCTGGGCATTGCTGACTTGGCGGTTGCATTTCATGGCTCCGGTCATCTGGGCTGTCAGGTTATATTTGCAACCTAGCAGTGTCAGCAGTTGCAGGCCTTCAGAATGCCAGATTGTTTTTTTAGTCCTTTGCCCTCAGTATCAAACCACCAAATTTTCAATTTGATGCAATGGCTTCGCACCGAGAACCCCTTTTGGCACGTGGTGTTTCATGTACATTCTTTCTAGGGCTCAGGGTGTCAACATTTAAACATATTGAGAAACCGACACGCCTCAAACCTATGAACCTCACTTACCCAACTATAATCTACAGATGCAATGACATGTTGTTCAGTGCGTGGGATATTTCTGCACGCGCTTTAGATACATAGAAGATCTCTTGCAAAATGACTGCAGCTTAGCCCTTCACCACCTGCAGTCCTTGTTCCACTTCGCAGCACGTGGGCGGCGCCATGGTGGTGAAGGCGATGGCGTTAGAGGCGCCACAACAGGGCTCCAGGACAGCCATGGCCTCAGCACATCGCTGAAAGCGGGTGAAATGTCCTTCCCGCGACGTGCTTCAGGTGCTGTCTGCTGCTAAAGGAGCCCATCCAACCCGGATCCAACTCCCAATTTGCTCGGATCCGCAGCTGATTCGCATCTCCAGCTGTGAGTTTGCAGGAGCGCAAGCCATGCAAGAGCCTCAAGAACACAACTTACACATCACTTTTTCTGAGGCCCTTTTGCAAAAAGGGCACAAAAAAGAGATTTAGGCCTTAAGTGCAAAGAGTGTTTCGGCATTTTTTCAATAATTTGCAGATCTTCATTTTGCAAAGTCGTTTCCTAGGCCCGTTTTTAAGAAGAGTGGAACGGCCCCTTTGAATCAGCGCTTGCCTCAGTGCTTTGGATCGACCACATGACATGTCCATCTCTTGTGGCCGCTAAGGGCCTCGGCAACAGCGTTCGCTGGGGGCTGACATGGACGGCCATGGCCAGGTGACAAATGGTTCACCTTGGGGCCATGGAAACTGTGAACATCTTGGAGCTGAGGCCCCTCCAGTCTTCCGAAGGCAGGCCACGGGTCCTGCAAGATTCTCAGTATGCCACGGTCAACGCACAAGAGATCCATTGCTTATAGCCTATAGCCATTTATAGCCTTATGAATTCAATTGATTTGATCTCGATGATTTTGGTTTTTCAAATCAAGATGCATTTGGTCACCGTTTCGCTCCTCCCAGGCCTCCCCGACTTCATTGACAGGTGCATCATGTGCTGTTTTCATTCTTGCATTGCACATGGCCAAACTTTTTGCATCTCAGGGCAAATGATAGCGCCTTACCCTTCGGATATGCAGAGGCGACCGGACAAACCAAGACCAGCCACCGAAGTCCTAGAGATCAATCCCTGCGCTAGGCCAGCGACGGCCACCTTGCAGGACTGAAGTCTTAGAGATTTGGAGACTCAGAGTGACCCCTTGATCAAGTAATGTCAACTATCAGTCGTCGGATAGCTGAAAGGATGGCACACCAGCAGCATCTCCTTGCCAGGCGCGCTGGGTTGCCGCCATGCCACTTATGTGCCTGTTTGTCCAGTGCTCCTAAGATCTCCTAAGCGTGGTCACCTGAACCATTGGTTTGTAAGGTGGTGGTCTGAATTCCTGTTTGCGCATGTGTATTTTTGGGGTCTAAAAGTGGAGCGATGTAGCGCTTTAGTGTCCTTGTTTGGTCGCAGCACGGGCTTCACTTTGAATCTGACAATTGATTTTGTTTCTTATTCTCTTTCTTTAGTTATCTTTTCTACTAGTTTTCTTCTTTGGCTTTGCTGTTGGTGATGCTTCCAACTCACTAGCGCAGAGATCAGCCTTTTCGCCGCACACTCCGGAAGCTAGGCAACTTTCAAGCCTCCGGAAAGACGTCCGAGGTGGGCCAGCATGTCTGAAGGACAGGTCACGAATGTTCAGCCACCAGCACACAGATTTAGAACTGGTTAGTTGCAGGACCTGATGATTTTATATCACCAACATCATCTCAGGCACGTGCTGCTTGTGCCACGTGCTCGATGTCATGACATGTTTCTGTGTTATCGAATGACCCTCAAGTCATAGGTTGCTTTGTTCTTACAAAGATTGTGTGCGAGGCACAACCAGCTGTTATGCCAACCACACTTCCAGAACGACGTCCGCGATGGGCCAGCATTTCTGAAGGAGTGCTGGTGTGGTTCATTTCTTAAGCTGTAACTTTTTGTACGCTGCTTGCTTTGTGACATCGTTTGCTGAAGCCTTTGAGGTTTGAATTCACGGTGCAAGGAGCATCAGAATACACATCCGAATCCGAAGCTGATTGGCCCAAGCATTCCGTTCATATCGTAACGCCTTCCGTGCTGTGCAAAGGGCAAAGCTCGGCCTCCACAAACTTCCAAGAAGTTTGTGGCTTTTCGGGCGCTGGGGCCTCGGGTGCAGCTCCAATAGACACCAGAGTCGAAAGGAAGCACGAGTCCTTGTTGTGGAAGCCCTAGCGGTTTCAAGTCCCCTTCATCTCAAAACAGTTGTATGTCATGTAGATTCATCTATCTTTCCTTCTATCTATCCATCTACCTACCTATCTATCTACCTACCTATCTATCTATCTACCTATCTATCCATCTACCTACCTACCTATCTATCTATCTATCCATCTACCTTCTATCTATCTACCTATCTATCCATCTACCTACCTACCTACCTACCTATCTATCTACCTATCTATCCATCTACCTACCTACCTACCTATCTATCTACCTATCTATCTATCTCTATCTACTTATCTATCTATAAACCTATATATCTATCATGTTGTCACGCATGATCAGACCAGCTGAATATATGCATCGGCTGCGCTGCGCAAGGCCATTGCAAGGGCCTTTTTCTTCGCGCTGCATGGCCAGCGTTGCAGAGATGACACCGAGCACTTTGCCAAGCACCGAAGTGACTCCAAGCAGAAGTGTGTTGCCCTCAGCTTCCCCTTGAGGGACGAGACAATTACACATGTTTGACGACGTTTTTCAATGCACATCAAACATGGAATATGAAAAGGTCAGTGATGGTCAGTGTGGTGATATGTGATGATTGTGATGTCTTTCGAATTGGACTGTAATGTTCAATCATTGCATGCCGTTGTGATGCGTTGGGGATGGATTCTGGGGACTGTGCAACCAGGATCCTGATGCCACCGTTGGATTTCCAAAAGAAGTGGACCTTAGCGACGCCCAGAGGGAACCTACGAGACCAAGCCCTAGAGCTCAAGTCGATGAACCCGACGATGAAGATGCTGTTTGCCTCCAAGCCGCACACATGCTATGCCCATGCTAAGACTAACTTGTCAGTTTGCGAAGTGGAAACTGCACATGTTTTGGGAAGGTCTAAGCCTTTCTAAGCCTCCTGAATCCAATTGGTTTTGCTTGGGGACGCGAGGTGAGTTTAGCCTCTGGGCTGCTCCACGGTGGCACCTCCTCCGAGAGTTGCTGATGGATGAAGATCTCAACAACACGGCGCTCGGTGGCTTCACCGTCGGAAAGTTCCAGGCGCAGCGGCGCAGCCCACAGATTCAAAGGTTCAAAGGTCAGGGCCCTGTGAATCTGTACCTTGGAAGCCTTGAGTTGCTGCGAATTTGTTGAGATCGCTTGAAGTCGGAACCTGCAGGTTGGTGGTTTAGCGCGACGGTGCATCACATCCAAAGATTGGGCCACCTGACATGAAGAAAGCGTTCGGAAACTGATGAAAATTTGATGAGTAAAGCGCTACACATACAAAAAGGTGTTGCAAAACAGCTGCTGTTTGCATTTGTTTGTTGCGGATTTTCATGAAGAACTGCCGCGATGCAACTTTCAAGGCTCGCTCTATCAATCTCCTGGGCTTTGCCGGTGATGGTATGGCGGTCTTCCGTGCAATCGTGCCACGGTAGCGACAAACATGGACAAACCTATCCCCCTATCCCAAGTGGTGCGAGCTTTGAAGCATGTGAGTTCTGACCATTCCCAACTCAATCACCTTCCTGAATTTCTCTTAACTTTTCCCTTAACTTCTCATATTCTATTTCTCTTACCTTAACATCTGCGTATGCAGAGGCAATGCCTGCCCCCCAAGGCAAAGGAGTGCTGCAGCGAAGAGCAGGAAAACCAGCTGAGGCAGCGTTTCTCGGGGGACTGTGACTGCAGTGCAGACTTCAACCGTTGCTTTCAGGGCAGCTGGCGTCAACTTCAGCGATGTGATTACGCTTGCACAATTGCGGCGGTTTGAGGTGCATGGGCCGTGGTCAATGCACATCGAGTACGGATCAAGCCAGGATCAAGCCACAACATGTCCCCGAAAAGGGGCAGAACATCAATACAGAGCTCACTGAGATGGCGATGGAGAGAGAGGGAGAGAGAGAGAGATCAATAAAGAGCCTGAAATATCTTCGGACCAGCCTCTTCATCCTTTTCGTGAATGGTCTTTGAGTCGTCACTAGTGCTGACAGGTACCAACATCCAGGAACACAGTTGGGTCTTAAAATTGGGAACCCAAAAAATGAGGGGTGCTATTTCCTAAAATTTCCCAAAATGATTATAATGCATGTTGGATGATTTGGGGGCACCCCGAGTCACTAAGGAACCACTAGCGATGATTGCCATGTCCTGTGGCGCACCGCGCTCCCAGGCACAGAAAGCCACAGAGGGACTGATTTTGACCGTGCGCGATGAAGGATCTCCTGCTTGGCAATTCGCGCAGTTCCTGAGGAAACCCGACGGAACATCACTGAATTCCATAGTAAGATAGACCGAAAACGGGGGTCACCCTGAACCAGGTCTCTCTGACTCCCTATGAGACTTCTCATTTTGTACTAGTTGCATTCTATCAAATTGAAATTGAGAATTCTATGCATTGCCTTGAAATTGGTTACATTCTGTTGAATGTGTTCATCCTTTTTTCGATTCACTGCAGTGGAAATGTGTGAAGCACCTGGATGCACCTGGTATGTTGAGAGCTTGTCAATTTCAATATGCACTAATATGCACTGACAACATCTAGCGACTAAGGAGAAGAAGACAAAACTTGCCAGTGCCTCAAGCTTTTTGGGTGTCTCTTGCTAACCATCCTGGGAAAATCGACACAGGGTTGTCCATAAACTGTGTACAATATGGAACCATTTTTTTTGTACCATTTTTCCCGCCAAATGCTTAAGGCTTATTGAAATGAGGCACCAAATGCTAAGTGAAATGAGGGACTTGTGGAACCCACGTGAACCACCAAGGTTGAGAGCTTGGCGATTGGACTTGGACAAAGATGACAGCGGAACGCTTACCTTTGTCGAGTTTTCGACACTTGGCTGCAGGGAAGCAATGGAAAGCAATGGAAAGCATGCTAAATCACAGGCACTCCGACATCTTGACGACTTGCATGCAAGTTGTAAAGGTCAATTCATAGGTCAATTCATACGTGCTTTTTGCTCAAGATCTCAAACGTTGATGCCAAGAGCTGTTCCCTTGCTCTTCGCTGGTGCCTTCCCATGCCGGAATCACTGAACACATCAAGAGGAGATTCTTCCCAGGGCCTTGTGTCAGGAACTGCGCCAGGAAGGTGGCAGACCTGCAGGCGTCGTTTGCCTGTCGGAATTGCAGCTGTGTTGCTGCTGGGTGCGATTGCCGTGGTTGCTGTGGAGGAATTGGGTCACAATCATCAAAACGGCCCCGCTCCATCACCTCCATCACCTCCATCGCCACCATCACCACCGTCACCGCCATCACCACCCTCACCGCCATCACCACCGACCCCATCTGCTGACTACAAATGTGTCAGTGACTTGGATCTTGGTGAGGTGGCAAATGCATCGCAGAAAGGCATAGCCGTGGACGACACGACTTTTCAGAGCTGCAGTGACCGGATCCCCATCGAGTGGCCCAACAGCCGAGTGAAGCTGAGTTCCTTGAGACTATTCAAGGCTTGGGATCCAAACTGGCCTGAAGATGAACGCCCAGAGGCTTGGAAGAAGCTGCTGGCGATGGTCAAAGGTGGAGAAGATGGAGAGGTTTCAGAAGGAAAGGTGGGAAAAGTGGGAAAGGTTCAAGTCTTAGTCGGAACACAGGTGACGTGCAACGAGACCGAGGATGACATGGATTGGGCCTTGGTGCGTGAACTCCTTCAACTCCTGGGTCCTGAGCATGTCATGGCCGTTGCTGTGGGCAACGAGTTGGAGCTGCTCTGGCAGAAGCCTAACCTGCCGAAGGGCTGCGTCAAATCAATGTGGGATGGCTATTTCCATCGCAAATTTGTAGAACGAGTGGAGGACCTGAAGGAAATCAAGGGATTTGAGTCTGTTCCACTCACCAGCGTTTTTGGCGGCTACATCTTTGCAGGTAGCCCATTTGTAGACCTTCCTACGGCAAAAGTCTTGTCATTCCTCAAAAATGTGACGGAGGCGTATGGTGAGAGATGGATCTTCTCATTGAATGTGTACCCATACTTTGACCCAGGCAATCGCATGGATCCAAACAGCACTACAGACTGCCAAAAATCTTTGGAGAATGATCTTTGCATGCATGAAGGATGTTTCCTTCCATCCCTGATATCTGACATGCGCAAGAGGATGAGAAAAGTGACTACCACCGCAAGCAAGCTGTGGCTGACAGAGACTGGCTGGTCGTATCCCATTTCAGGTTCCCTCAATACCGCGATGGTGAACTGTTCAAACTTCTCATCAGAGATTGCCTTTAGAACGTACTACCAGAACTTTTTGAAGTGGAACCTCACAGTTGGCAATGAACGTGGCCCAGACCATGCTTTCTTTTTCACCCTGAGGGATGCAAGCAATTTCGGCGTGGGGGAGCATTTTGGACTGATCAAAGACTGCTCCACCAGCAGTTGCAAGCTGCAAGAGTCACGGAAATCAGGAAGCGTTGAGGTGACTTTGGTGTGAATATTTGCTAGACCGCTTCCGTTGCACAGGGACGGTCCGCAATTTGTGGAGGGCCCGGATTTGCCTGGCTACAATAGCTTGTCCTGCGCCAGTGCTCAAAGAGCTGCGCATGTTATGAGTGTCCTCAAAAAAAATCAAAAGTGTTCTCAGCCAGGCCTTCCCTTGCGCGTAATCTTCCCAAATCAAATGGATATGAGCCTTGTACTGTAACTATTTTTTGGGGGGGGTCGAATGCCTACATTGAGTTTTTGAGGGCGCTTTGCTTTTAGGCACGGTAGCATCGAAGAGAAGTTGCACAGTTCTCGAATTGTTTTGCGTTGGTTTCCCCAACTGGGCACGTGTTGGCGCGCTCAAAAAGGCCGAAGTCTAGTGATCACAGTTTCCTTTTTCCCATGCCTAGGCACAAAGCACGGCGGAGTCTTTGTACCTTTCCTCTTCGTATCTCAGGAATCAATGCCGACAGCTAGGCTTCCAAGGGCGAGTTCGCCAGATTTGGTCTTCCCTCCGGCCACTTGATGACCGCGCTTTAGAGTCTCCTGGCATGGTCAACTGAGCCAATTGTGTAGCTGCAATCCGCAAACATGTGCAGTCGCATGCATTGGGAATAGATTTGCATCATTTGCATCATCGATTCTTCCAGGTTTGCTGAGTTTGCTCCAAATGAAGCTGAACATTTGGAGAAGTTTGCGGATTTGCTCTGGAACGCCAATGGCTTAGCCAGTCAGAGGATCCCGAGTTTAGGGAGCAGCGTCACCATGTTGGACCCACGCGTTCCAGTGGCATGGGATTTGGCCAAAGGTATGTAGAGACATGTCCAAAATCGCCCAGATGTCATGTCCACGTCGTGTTTCAGGTTTCAGGGTATGACATGGACAAGGCAAGCTGGCCAGGGCCGATGTTAAGAGGTCCAGCATATGTCTTCGCGCAAGTTCTTCCCGTGTCCCTTGTGGACAGGGCTTCCCTTGTTTTCAAATCGTCGGGAGCGTTTCAAGGCAAGGACTGCAGCTGCGCATGACAGGCTTGGGGGCTCTTTGACTATGAGAAGAAGAATAAGCTAACCAAGGCCAGGCTGCCAAGTCTGGAGGACACATGTGACATGGTCACATGACACATGTGGTGTGACAAGGAAGATTTCATCCAAAGCTCAGAGCACTTGGGCTACACTGGAAATGCAGCCCTGCACTTGGAATTTGCCCAACAGCGTTGCAATCTAACATCACACTTCGCCAAGGAAATGCTGTTCAAAGGTTTGGACAGAGAAGGCCTAGGCTTCGCGGCGTTCAAAGTGCTTTTGCTGATCCAGGATGGCATTCGCATGTGTGACAGTTTTGAAAGAGACAGCGGGGACTGGTTTCTTTACAAGATTTGATGGATTACGACCCCTTGCTTTAGATACATAGATATACCTAGATGATCAGACATGATCACATCAAGGGGTTCTCATTATGTTTGACCGCTGAGTCAGCGGACCTTTCAGCCTGCAGAATGTTGGTATCAGTCGGGTCTCACCAGGTTGGGTTTGGCGAGCCGACTTCGACTACGTGCCCAAGGTTTCACGAAATGCTCGAGAAAGGCTGAGGGAAACTGAAGGACAGCGAAGAGCAGAGTTTTATTTTAACCCTAAAACCCTAAACCCTTAACCCTAGGATGTGTCACTTGGCGTCACGCATTTCGAGGAATGTAATAAAGATGATTGAGGATGATAGAAGTCCGCGTTCAATGGTCAGCATTTGTGGGATTTCTATGGGTTTCTGCGTATGTCTATGTGTATTTCACTCGGCATGGTAACCAGGACCTTTGGCCAGCTTAGTGAGCTTCGCTCGGTACCAGATGGGCGGCTGTGAGGAGAGATGGGGCAATTTCCAGAGTTGGAAATACTTTTGGAATCTGTACGAAACTGCAAGCTTGCAGTTTTTGTGCCTTTGGAATTCTGCGTGAAGAAATCCCTTTGAACGTTTTTGTGTTTTGTCAAAGCGATGCATTTGCACAAGGAGCTGATCACAAAGCTTGGCCTTGGTGGTGGCACATCCGAGGCCTGCAAACTTCAAGTACATAGATTTGTATCTTAGAGAGTGCCCTCTTAAAATTCATAATTCTTATATAAGTCTCAATCTTAGAGAGCTTCAATTCAGCTTAAAGAGTCTGAGTTTCTCTTTTGGAAGGTGACGGTGTGCGACCTCGCTGCAAGACTCACCGCTTTGGGCTTTGACGGTGACGCGCAGCACGCAGCAGTACAAGCTGCCAGATGCGATCGTGGCATCGGCACCAAGATCTCGGCACAGAAACTGCTCAAAGTCTTGACGCAAAATACCAAGCAGCCCGTCCTGGATCAAGGAGGCGACAAAACAGCCGCAGCACCATGCAGTTGGACACATTGGGGACGTAACGAATCAGCAAATCAAAGATGTAACGCAACATTGAAGAAAGATATGAAAGATCAAGTTCCCAGCTATCAGGTGATTTCGGTTGATTTATGACTCGCTGTCAGGTGCAAGCGCCGTGAAAATGTTGTCACCGACGACTATGTCTTCGACTTGCTTTATCCGAAAGAAGTCGAGCGTTTGGCTCAACTCATGGGGTCACGTATTGCTTTGCTGAAGCGTATCCAATGCTTCAGCTTGGATTTGCTTGTTTGCGGCTCTGCTGGGATTTATGTATATTTAATATATATATATATATATATATATATATATTTAAATATATATTATTCTACACTTCTGCGCGTTTCTAACTCCTACACTTGACATCACTTGACCAGCTGTGCGAGCGTCCTCAGGTGCCGTTCCCAAGGCAGCCCGAAAGAAAAAATCTCGAGTGCCCAAGTTGCACGTAACAACTTCCTTTGCTGAGCTGTTTTGATTTCATTGTTCCGTTGCCGCCTTTGCCATCCTTCGCCTAGATGGTGTAGAGCTACACGTGTGACATGTTGCGATGTGTTGATGCATTCGAATTTCACATTGGCAATCAAGGCACCTTTACAGCCTTGGGACAGTACAGTTGAGAACCTGTGTAACTCGCGGCCGACTCAGTTTCTCATGGCCACGGATACTAGAGGATCCATCAATCTGTTTTTTCAAGTGTGCTGCATCCCCCTTCAAAACTTGCGACGCACTGGGGAGAAGACATGCAAAGTCCGTGAATTTTATGCAAATCCGTTGCTGTAGCAAGTTCGACGAGAACAAAATGTCAGATGGCTTTTTGTAGAGATGTGCCAGTGGCTTCCAAGCCAAAATCTGCGGGCCTGCGCAGAGGGAGGGGTGAGAGAGAAGAGATAGAGAGAGAGAGAGAGACACAGAGAGAGACACAAAGAGAGACACAAAGAGAGACACAAAGAGAGACACGGCGAGAGACACAGAGAGACAGAGAGAGAGAGAGAGCGAGCAAGAACGAGAGCAAGAGGGAGAGAGAGATAGAGAGGGAGACAGGTTTAGAGATATTTGCTACTCATGATTTGAGGCGCGCTATTTTTCGCTGATGCCCACAGAGATGTGGATCGTTGGCACATACTTGTAAAAAGTATGACCACAGAGGGTTCGTATTGACAAGGCCAACATAAGAAGAGAGCGATACCGCGCCTACATGCATACAGTTTGGACACACTGTGTTGTGTTACAGTGTGTTTTGTTCTTATATTTGGTCACAGTACCGTAAGAAAAAAACGATGTTTATTTCATAGGTGCTTCGTGTGATGTGATGCTGGCATACTTGGTGTTTCTCAGAATTACACGCACAGGTCGAAGCTCCATCCCAGTTTGCGGTTTTACTTCAACGACTTTGACCCGCAGCATCGGGAACAGAAGAAGGACAGATTTGATTTTGCTGGACCTTGCTGGAAATGTCCATGTCACTCACTTGGTTTAGTTGCTCAGGCAACCGTGGATGCAATGAAGGAAGCTGCACTGGTCCCAGACACTTTCAGATGCCATAGGGCAAGACATTTGAAATTTGACAAGGCAAAGACCTCTTCATATTTCTCGCCGCCAACAAGGAGGTCATGTGGTTCCTTACGATCATTTGAAGATCTCATTTTTGTATATTTTTGTGGCTTGTCAGTCTTGTCAGTATTGCAATTCCTCAGAATCCTCGCCGCATAGGCGCTCCCAGTCCAGCGTCAGATCGTCACGAAGTCTAAATGCGGCTGCCCCAGAGAGTGCCAGCACCATGCTACCCTCAGTCATAGCGCTTGACCCAGCGGTTCAACAGTTGCAGGGGCCAGAGAGACGTGCTTGGCATGCCGGCCATCAAGTTGAAAGCGGTGATACACCAAAACCATTCAGGCCAAAGTCCATTCCTTTGCCATCATGTACCGGCAGTAGATGGCTGCCTGGCAGGAGATATTTCGGAGAGCATGTGGCGGACAAACCTGTCCGGGAAGAAGTGCACAAACTCTTGCGCACCCGAACAGCTGCAGCTGACTCGTTGACTCCAACAGGTTGGATCGAGGGCGGAAAGGGGCACCTGTCAGGGGGCACCTTCAAGGGGCATTTTCCACGCCTTTTCAGACAAGACTTCATAGGACTTCTGAGCGTTCAGATGCATTGAAAGATCTGAAAGTGTTGGCACCGCCCAAGCCTTTCAGAACCTGCTTGTGACTTCAGGCGATGATCAGAGATCGCCAGCTGCGCGGTTGCGTTGAGTAGAAGAATCATTGATGTGTCATGATGTCAGAAGTGTATGGATCATGGCAAGAAAGTCGTTTGAAGATGTCCCAATATGTGCCAATATGTCCCAATAGCATGGTCTCAGGCATTTCTACGAGCCAAATCAGTTGGATTCTGAGAATTCTGAGTGTCAAAATTGCACTCAGTTGGATTCAGATGTCGTTGTAGCTTGGGAGTGCCAATGTGCAGCGCTCCCTGCCGGGTTGAAACTGGTTCCTTTGAGGACACAGTGTCACCATTGTATCGTACTCTGGGCGCTGCCCAACGAGTCGTCCTCCAAATCAGAAGTCTCTCATTGGCTTCAGATTGGCAAATTGTAGAGTTTCAGCCAGCACTTGCTTTCAATATCTTTCAATCATAGCTGAAAGTGATTTGGGGTTCGATTTTGTTGGGCAGATCTCAGACATTATGTTCAGATCTCGACCGCAACCAGAAAAGTTTGCCGCTGCAAGTTCCGGGAAGACACGTTGCGTTGGACCGCCTTTGCGTTTGCAGCTCGCCACAGCAAGCCATGACTCCGTCAGACGATGACCTGACTGCTTACGCTTTCCCCCAGAAAGCCATGTGCCGACCTTAGCTTTGCCTTAGCTGCATAAGTGCCGAATAAGCCAAGCTCGCTACGAGACAGAAGTTGACAGCCCTCGGCTGCAAGCAGTGTAGCTCCGCAATGCTTGCCATTTTGCTTCGCTTTTCCATGTTGCCGATGAGGACTCCTCAGCCAACGGTTCAGGAAGCTACGTTCGAAACAAAGCCAGAAATTTGGCCAGGCTACTTTCGCTGTATTTCGCTGTGTTCTCATATTCTTTGCTAGTCTGCCCCATAAGAGTACCACTTTGTTCTGCCTCGTTTTGTTCGATGTTGACGCGGGAGTCTGTACGAGCGGGTTGGAGGAGGGGTAAGGCATCATCAAGGTTACTTGCATTTTGGATGGTTTAGGTATGTTGAGATGTTACGCTTTCACCAAGCATTTCAGCTAGCAGGGACAGACGGTTAGAATCGGTTAGATCTACTTCTGGGTTGAGTGAAAGTGGGAGACGTTCACTTGCATTGATAGATTACTAGATGCTACGCCAGCTGTCATTGACACACACACGTGTGCATAAAGGTGCTCAGATGTGCTTAGTCATTGAAAAGTATTGAAACATGGATGGGAAAGCAGAATTCCCCGACGTTGCTGCAGGGATTGTTTTTGTTAGCAGATGACTGTCAGCTTTGTCCAAGTGCCAAATTATGTTGCGTTGCGTGACTTCCCTAAAAGGCTCGCAAAGTGAGTCTGAAGACGAAGATCGAGAAGGGGGTTCCGGAAAGCAATTGGTCAAGAGGTCGGGCCTCAATATCCTCCATTTTTCAAGCTTGCCTGTCAACGAGAGCTCCCGCTGTTTGACAAAGACACTACCCGAAACGAACGCTATGAAACTCAGTGAGGAACAGCAACAATTTTTGAAGCCCTCAGCAGCGCGCAGGTTTTCGTGGAGCGCAAGCCCCTTACTTCTCGCAGAGTTGGGAAGCAGTAGAAGCACATCAGTTTGTCGTCATCAGTTGACCTATGTAGACTTCAGATGACTTCAGTTGACCTATGTAGACTTCAGATGACTTCAGTTGACCTATGTAGACTTCAGATGACTTCAGTTGACCTATGTAGACTTTAGATGACTTCAATCGATGACTTCAGGAATATCCTACAACTCCTCTTTTCTTGGAGACGGCGGCGAACAAGCCCAAGGTGGGAGGCCGCATTCGTGACTCGGTGAGGTGTTCACAATGCTTTGAAGGCCGCTGGCACGGAGCCGCGAATCGGAATTGACATTGGTGGAGTTGCTTGGCTGATACTTCTCAGATCTCTTACTTCACTACACCATGGAGTTGCATGAAACGCATCATTCAGCCATATAAGTTTCAATAAAGTTGCTGAATCCCCTTCAACACCAACAGATCGAACCGAAATCCTCCCGCACGTTCCTCAATGATCCAGCCTAGTTTCCTTGATCATGCAGTGTGTTCTCGAATGGGTTCACAACCACAGCATGTCATGCACTGCTTTGCTGTGTGGAAGGTCCTCACACGAGAAGGCGATCCCAGGTATAGAGGATCATACGAGGAGCCGAAATCTCAGCACCAGGTCGAAGGACGTCACTGCATCACTGATACCACATGCCACGTCATGCCACGTCCCAAATGGAAGTCCTTTGATGCTTGGAATATCATGAAGTTCACCTGATCTTAGCATATCTTAGCCATCAGTTTCACGAATGGCACGTTCGTCGCCATCCACGTCCCGTTTCAGGTGGGATGTCAGCTGGGAGGCTGATGGGGCCTTGGATTCCGTGCTGGCCTCAGAGGTTGCAGTACTGATGTTTCCGTGGAGCCTTGCAGGCGAAGGTGTGAGGAAGTCCTGTGAACAGCAGGTAGCGTCAGATGCAAATTTAGAAAATCTACATGTTATTACATGTGTATTTCATTTTATTTCAAATCTTTTTTAAAAGCAAAACATAGTCTTTTTAATGTTTTGACATGTTTAGTCATGTTTGCACTTTTTTGTTCGAGCAAAAGGTGAGTTGGAAAAACAGTTTCATAGTCTGCAGAAAACTCCCCGGACTGACATCAAAACTTGGAAGTGATCAACAGTTGCAAGTTGCTGCTTCATGATAGATGCCAGCAATTTGCAGTCTTGCTATTTTGCCGCATACATGGACCCTAGAAATTCTAGCAAATCTCATTGCCTTGCTATATACCGTCCCGCCCGTACATAAGTATGCTCTCCTGATCTCCTGGACGTCCTTTTGCATTTTGCCATTTGTTGCTCCTATTGAGAGCTATATTGAGTTATGTTAAGTTAGAGCTATTAAGTCTCTTGCAATTAAGTTTCTTGCTCATTCTTGCTCCCAGTAAGAGCTATATTGAGCTATGTTAAGCTTCTTGCTCCTGTTAAGCATCAGAAGTAGAAAACTGGCTGAAGCCCCAGATCAAAGTCCTTCCTGTCCAACTCTCAGGTGCGCAAGATCACCCAAGTCTTTGGACCCTCCAACACTTTCCTGGTGAGCAAGGCCTTGATCTTGTTGATCTTCGTCACATCAGCATTGAAACATGAAATAGTATGAAGTATCATGAAGCATTGTGAGTCATTGCACTTTTTCATAGTTTTTCCAGCTACCTCATGAGCTTAGCATCACTGAAAGCCACATACCCGTATAGGTTCGGCCTGGTGGCCGTATGCATCGAAGAATGGAGCTGCCAGATGCCAAGCCGACCAATGGAGTACTGCAAATCAAAGAGCACAGCCAATGAAGTGATCAGTACTGAAGCATACGCGGTGAAACTGAGCTGGTCTGAAACTCCAGATGTTCAGAAATCGTTGGAAAAGTTCTTTTTTGACGAGCTGAGGTGGCTCCATGAGACAATCAATTTTTGTGAGGCTGTGGATTTTGTCTTTCGAGTTCACTGTTGGGGGGAAGTGTGGAATCTTCTGCTGTGGATTGACCAGAGATCAGTAGAGTGTTGGGCTTGCGAAGGATGCGCCGCAAATTCTGCGTTCACTAATTCGGAGTTCCCCTATGACAGGTAGCTACTGTCACTGTAATTTTTAGGTGGTTTGTGGACAACCGCACAACCTGCATGCCAAGTCCGCGACAGTGCAGGCAACTGGCCTTCCAAAGGAGAACATCATTTTCGTGCGAACCGTAGATGGGCACGAGCCTTTGGCAAAAGCAAACCTGCAACCATCATGTCATTACGCGCCGTTGGGTCAGTCATTTGAACTGTGAAGAGCCGGGCTTCTCATTTCTGCAGGCCTCAGGGAAAGGGAGTTGCGTGCGAAAAGCTTGGCATATCGCACTTTGTCGATGACAAGATCGAGGCACGTGGCTTGTGCATGGCTTTGATGCACATGGTCTTTGCAATTTTTCCATATTTTCCTCTAACTTTGAATTTGCTGAAACTTGTTTGCCTTCAAGGTTCTCAAGTCAATCTTCGAAGATGAGGTTGGCTGTGGGCGTGTGGCACTTGAAGGATTTTGAGAGCATATGCAGCCATATGGGAGGGCACGCATTGCAATGCATATTCGTCAAGGTTTCATGCGAACTGCTGCTCTCATGAGATTTGTGCTGCCTGGCGTCAATCGCCATTTCACGCCAATGCAGCACTTTGCAGGCGTTTCGATCATTAAAGTAAGATCGCATTTCACATATTTCATGGTAGGTTAAGGCTCAAGCCGAAATCCTCCGCCAATCATGGCGGAGGTTGCTGCAGTTTCACATGCGGAGGGGTCCCCTCCACTTTCGCTTCCAATTCCCAGCAGAACCGCGCCAGAGGCGAATTCTCGTGCATCTTCTTCACCTTGCTTCAGTAACTATTGAAGCTGAAACCTCTTCACTATCAACATGAGAACCGATCAGCGGGACACATTCAGACCATCAAGATCCATCAAGATCCTTTGAGATTCATACCTTGGTTATACCGAGGTCATGCCGTTAATGCAGTGCCTGATGTTGGATCTTGATGATGACAGGCTGCACGGGCCCATGATCAGATGTCCAACTTGGAGCACCTCATGGAGGAAGCCGCTGCTGTGCAGGTTCAGTTTCTCGGCAGCGAGCACCGATGAAGTCGGAAGCCGTCGAAAATGCCACAACCCGGAAATCATAGAAGCTCCGTCCTTCAAAGGGTCAAAATCTATGAGAAATCGAAGTTGGATGAAACCAGATATATCCAGACATATCCAGACATCATTTATTTACATGCATATATATATATATACTTACTTTCAAAGTTGAAAGATTTATATAACATTCGAAATGGTCATGATTGGCCATTGCGCTCGGCATCCCGAGGTCTTTGAGCGAGGATTTGGCCCAGTTGCAGGTTTCCATAGAAGATGAGCCAGAAGAGTTTCGAGTGGCTAGACCGCCGAGACATGGTGAATGGTTGTTGAATGGTTAGTTAATAGTTGGTTAATGGTTGGTTAGTGGTTAGATGTGGTTAGTGATTGACATGGTGAAGCAATAAGGGGCAGCTGTTGATCAACAAGCCCTCGCTGATCAAGCCCTGGCTCATGGTGAAGCAAGAGGCATTTCTTCGAGTTTGATCACCTTTGATCATTCCACGCTCGTGGTCAGCTTGATCATTTTTGATCATTCCATTTTTGTGGCAAAAAGGAACCAGAATGGCCAAGAAGCAACGACATGTCTTGCAATTGGAAAGGATCCACCGTCGGACCTGTTTTCCGAGGTCATTTTGCGGCCCATCTTCGGCTGCAAAGTGGGATTTACCGCCTTGACCTCAGGGATGGATTTACATGGCTTGCGGCCACCACAAGAACCTGGTGATTCCTTGTGAACCGTGACCTGAGGTGATGAGATTTGGACAGGGCTTGATGGTTACTGCTATCCTAGAGAGAGGGGTAGTGGCATCATGGAACGAAGCTCATCCAAATCAATCCATCGAGGAGGGGGGCGCCTCGTTCCATTTGTTCTTCGGTGAATTTGCTTTCCCTTTCGGATGTTTTTGGCTCTCATTTTGCAACTTGCGCTATTTTATTCTCTCATTATGCAACAAACCTTCGGTGATTTTGTTCCATTTTGTACTCGACTCCCTAAATCACGCATGAAGCACACACATGCTGTCAAGCAGGAGCGCGACCTCATTGTTGAGCTGAACGGTGAAACGGAGTATTTAAACATCATACACCATTTGCGGTGTTCGCCCGTTCTGATTCTGAAGATTCATCGCCAGGAGACTTGCCGTATTTCTTGATGCATTTTGCCTTTCTTTGTGATTTCTGTAGTTTTCTCAGTGTATGGTAAAGGTTCTCCATTCGCACTCCTAGGATCCCCTTGTTTTGTCTTTGCTCGTGTCAAGTATTTTGCATCCATGGCTTCGGAAGATTACTACAAAAACCTCGTCATTAGTGCCGCCCCAAGATAGAATCACAGAGCCTGCCAGAAGTGTCCCTCCAAGAGTCACCCCAAATCCCACTATGGAAGCAAGCACAGCAAGCACAGCAAGCACAGTTCCATTGCCACAGTGTCTCCCCATGTTACCAAGAGAGTGCCTCGCGAGAGAGTCGGTCCAAACTTGTCACCACCAAGACAGTCTTGCAAGACTCTGGCAAACCAACTGCTGTTGTGCGATAGTGTCAAGTGTTAAGCGTAGCATTTGCCACAGTCACGGGGACATACTTGCATCCAACTGTTATGAAGACATAGGAGTCACTTGCATGTTTCTAGTTTCTCGCGGGAGATGCTGTCCTCATTGCCAGGAGGCCTTGAAGTTCAGCCCTCAATTTGTCGGCAGAGACCAGCAACTTCACCGCCAAGTGCTGTTTGTCTCGTTGCCGTGCCTTTTGATCAGTCTGATGAGGTCAAAGCCACTTCCGCAACGAGCACAGTTTGATCCCAGGTCGGGCAAAGAAAACCGAAGCACCGAAGTGATGGACTCTGGGATTCGTGCTAAGCATGAGAGATCGGAAAGATATGGAAAGATAGATTCAGGAAAGATAGTAAAAGCACCCTGTAGGGACCCGATAGGTTCATTTGATGGTGTCTCAAAATGGGGGACCCTGAAAATGTTAGGTTTACTACTCTAAATGATTGATAAACTGGATGATTTGGGGGTTCCCTATCTTGAGAAATATCCACACATATTCGCCTGTGTTTCTGCGGGGCTTGAGTTGATTCGCTGAACAGCTGACGCTGAGGAGTCAAACTTGGCTCTGCGCAGCCTCACACAGGAGGCAGGTCCCCACTCTGATGAAGTGTGGAAGGCGGCTGCAGCTTGCGCCGTGGAGCATTTTGTGCAGCAGGAGGTTATCTTCCTGGGGCTGTATGGCTACAAAGTGCTCACCAACAAGATGTGGAGCCCGCTTAGCATGGGCAGTTTGAGACCAACCCTGGGCATCAACGTGTGCCATCACATTGAACAAGCGGGCCATACCTGGTACATTCTTGAATGCGAAATCATGACAACTGCGAACCCTCCAGAGCCTTGACCATGGTGTCACCATGTGTCACCTGTACTTTTTCATGATGCAGTGTTGGTAGATGTTTTGAATTGATGGTAGTTGTGTTGGTCTTAGTGTTCTCATTAGTTGTGTTGGTACTTTTGATGGTGTTAGGGTTCTTATGATTTCTTAATATTTCTTATGATGATTTCTGTTAGTATGTGTTAGTGTTCTTATGATTTCTTAATATTTCTGATGTGTTCTTGCTGTATGTTCCTGTATGTTGCTGTATGTTGCTGTTGATGCTGTTGCGCTTGCAGTGGCTCCAAGGAGACACTGAGATGGGAGGCTCCAAGACGACTGTCGCAGCTGCGGGGGGAGCTGCACGACCGGATCAAGTTCAGCATGGAAATCAACGAGTACCGAGGCATTTTCGACGAGACGCCCTTTGCGCACTCGGGTGGCGACTTGGTGCAGGATGCAGCAATGAAGGAGAAAATCTGTGTCCAGAAATGCCATGACATGATAAGAAATGCGCATGATTTCTGGGTCAATACAAGTATAATTGAGATATATTGAGTGATTACATACACTTTGAGTTGATCGTCCCAGTTCTTGACACCCAGGCCCCAGCGGAACAACGGCCCGATTGTGCAACTGGTTGCAACGTTTGATCACTGCAATCAACAAATCAGAAGTTTCGCCTGCTATAGCGGGCCTCACGCTGACATTCCTGCATGCTCCGCCGCTTGCCACAGTAAAGACTGTTTTGTCTCAGCTTTTGATGTGCGCTGTGCATTTTTCTTGTGTTCCTTCTTGGTTTCTTGTGCCGAAGTGGTTGCACATTCTGTTGGCTTGCGCCGGTGGACACTCTGCACCTAGGCTACCAGCAGCGGAGCCACCAGAGAAATCTGCATAAAAAAGTAGCCTTGTGAGCCAGAATCCCTATCTTTGCTGTGCCAGGGCTTTTCAGGATCTTTGGCTTTGCCTCATGGGCACATGTTCTGTGCAGGCTGGCAACAGTCGCCACTTGGTCGAGCGCTATCAGGTGCCTTGGACAGTGGAGAGAACTTGAAGCCCTTGAAATTGCCCCAGCTGTCCGATTCAGGGGCTGCTTTTCCACTTCTCAAAAGGAGGTTACTCTCAGGCTCACCTGCGTTGCATCTCTGTCCTCTTCCGTTTCTGCGTGCTGTCACATTGGCAAGGGGGTAACAGGACCTTAACATGTCGGTTTTCAGAAGGGAAAGCAAGGAACTTGTCACTTTTCGACATGTGACAACTTGTTGATGGTTCAAGCTTGGGCTGGGTTTCGCGCAGTGCTCAGTGTTTTTTTGGGTGCAGTGGCATTGGAGCAAGAACATGTTCCCTAGTGCATGGACTTGTAGCACCTCTAAAAACAGGTACCATGCTTCGGTGGGCGAAAGCACTTGAAACGAATTAATTCACGCAAAGGTGTCAAGAAGGTCCAAGAACAGCTAATCACATGCTAGAACTGACCGCTTGGTGCAATGCCATGACGTTGGAGTTGGAGGCAATGCAGCCTGCAGTGCACTGATGTGTCCATTCGATTTTTTCCCATTACAATCTCTCACATGCCCCAGCACTGACATCAGGGCGAGCTGCCATTCGACAAGTGCCCCATGACTGCCTCACTTTTCCGGGTTGTTGTCGTGTCAGCAATTGCCATTGTAGCCACCGTCCCTGAGAAAAAAAAAACTGCACCTGTGCGACAGCATTGTGGCTCAAGCCAAGGGTTGAACCTCGAGCCAAGCAGTTGTCAGTCCTATCTAAGAGATGTAGGTGTTGCTTCGGCAATGGCAGGGTGTGGCGGAGATTCGCAACCAGAAGAGCCGGATACAGAAAAAGCAGGATCCTGGACAGTCAAAGCACCGCGAAGAGCACCGGAATTGCCATGTTTTGTTTACCTATTTGTTGTTTTTTTTCCACGGGTGCATTTCGTTGTAGGATATGAGAAGCTTGCGCAGCTTGGGGTGCCGGCATCTCTGGGAGAGCGCATGTTGCTGCTTGACTGTGAACCTAAGAGATGCCCTAAGTGCCTGTAGGGTTAGCAGCTTGCCATGCCATCGCACTCGCACCTTGTGTCGAAGCTTTCAGGTTACAGGCCCCAAGGCCTCAGGTGGCAGAAGAGCTGCCCCTGGTGATGCGCACTGAAGAGCAGTTGACGTGACCTTCGGATGACCAGCTCTATAGCATATACATGGCATGATCGCACATGGCATGATCGCACATGTGTGCCGCTGTGTGCCTTTGTTTGTCCATGCTGTTCCATCCCGGATCTCCAGGTACAACTGGAGGAAGTATGACTTCCGAAGTCACGTCGCTGCTTTGTTGCGCTGGGCTGGGCCGAAGATTGGTTTTGGATCCTACGGAAGCAGCGAGGAAGTCGAGGAACTTGAGCTCTTCCAGGCAAAAGAGGCGCGATCTACAGCTGGAAAAGGCGAAAATGTTAGCTTAAAAATCAGAAGGAAACATGGAAGGCTGAGAAAAAGTAACAATTTTTACTTTCTCATGTTTTCCTTTTTCGTGGCGCAGGAAGTGTTCAGCTCATTCAAGTATGAGAAACGTGTGAGGCTCAGCCTTTTCTAGGTGATTCCGGTTTTTTCTGGTTACAAGATTCATTCAATTCCACATAAAACCGCTTGAAAAATGGGTGCAAGCCTATGTCTGAGGTTGGAGGTATCTTGGCAACACCTTCAGCTTACAAGACACTCAAAGCAGCATACATGTGGTCGCCATCATGGCTCCTGCGCTTTGAAATGTTAGTAGTCACTGTTGACGGGGATGCACTGGTGGCGGGCGGCATGCTGCTTGAAAACACAAATTGTCGCACCTGTCACCAGGCAATGTATCCTGGACAGTTCAGAGTTCTTGGCATGCTACGAGCTTCTCTTGAAGGAAGTCATTTGTCCTTACTTGAAATCCAAATTGATCGAGGAGCGAAGTTTACATGAAAGAGACTTGTGAAATCTTGCATAGCCTCTGGACTGCCAAGCCAAAGAGGCAGGTGCAGCTAGAAATGGCCAACATGAGCATGTCACTTACCCTGCTGATTGCTTTACAGGAGCACCTTTGTGAAGACCTCGAAGAGACGGCGTTTTTTTGCCAATTTCCACCCACTTTGCGGTTGCAGCCTGGGCCTAGTGAGCGACCGCGGCGCCTTCACAGAGATGCAGAGTTTGGTCACCAAGCAGCTGGCCATTGAAAAGCAGAAGCCCCAAAAAACAGAAATGGGTGTTTCTCAAAATAGGGGTACCCCCCAATCACCCCATATTAATCATTGTTTATTAATAAGCCAAGCATTGTTGGGGTCCCCTATTTTGGGACAGACCTAAATGATTTGCTTCCCAATTTGCACATCATTTCTTACTGTATTTTGATGATTTTTGATGCCCTTTATCTTCCCAGTTTTTCTTCTGAATATTTTTCCGAGGATGGGGAAATCAATTTTTGGATGCCACTCACGGACTATAGCCGAACAAAGACGACCCTTTGGGTCGAGTCTGGTCCCAACACAGATGATTTTCATCCACTCGCCTTGGATCTTGGGAGAATTGCCATGTTCCACGGCACCTTGGTGCGGCATTACGCTCCACCAAACCCAACGGACTACCTGCGAGTCTCCATGGATTTTCGGGTCGGTATTGGAAGATACTATGATCCGAACTGGAAATTGGAAGGGTTGCAGCACTACCACGGCCGGCATAAGTTAATTTTGTAAGAGAAGAAGGGCTTGTTAGGGGCCGTGAAGGTCGTGAAGGTCACTTGGGGGACGAAGAATCACCAGGCGCCAGCAAGATCCAGCCAGCATCAAGGAGGAAGGAAGATCCATCCAGGAAGGTCCTCCAGGAAGCAGCTGGTGAAGCCCTGGAGCTGTCGACCAAGGCGTGTCAAAAAGTTCAACTCCGGCGGTTGCAATGCAAGCTTTGTTGGTCGCAGTTCCCAACGGGCATATTGGAAATAGGACATACGGATGCCACATAGCTTTGAGATTTGATGGACGACACGTTTTGATAGTTTTGGACTGTTATTCGTCTCGGGCTCTGCGCTTAGATTGAACATGATTAGGCCAACGCAAAGACCAACATGGCTTCTAACATACCGTACCCCAAAGAAAACATGCTGACTTCTGCATCCAAGCAATTGCTTGAAAACACATCAACAAAGAACAAGATAACGGAAGAGGTTGCAGAAGCGAGCTGGACTGCCGCATGCATGTTCACATAAAAAATGTGTTTGTATCATAAACAAGTGCGTGCAAAGGTCACGTTACTGATTTGCTACTGCCATTGATCGTAGTTCCACGGTGGCACGGTACCCTTTCAGCAGCTTTGATGTCAGCATGGCGACCTGTTCTGCGGAACCCGTTGCAGTCCAACCAATGGCAGTCCAGCCAGTGGCAGTGCCCAAGCCCGTGGCTGTCCCCAAACCCATGGTGGTGACAAAGCCGTTGGTTGCTCGCTGGCACACTGAGAGAGATGCCTCATCACGCCTTTGCGCATGCATATACATTCTGCATGCATGCATATATGCATGCATACATACATCCATACATCCATGCATCCATGCATTCATGCATCCATGCATCCATGCATCCATCCATCCATCCATCCATACATACATACAAAACATAACATAACATAACATACATAACATACATAACATACATAACATACATAACATACATAACATACATAACATACATAACATACATAACATACATAACATACATAACATACATAACATACATAACATACATAACATACATAACATACATAACATACATAACATACATAACATACATAACATACATAACATACATAACATACATAACATACATAACATACATAACATACATAACATACATAACATACATAACATACATAACATACATAACATACATAACATACATAACATACATAACATACATAACATACATAACATACATAACATACATAACATACATAACATACATAACATGCATAACATAACATAACATAACATAACATGACATGACATAACATTACATTACCATACATACATACATACATACATACATACATACATACATACATACATACATGCGTGGGCGTGTGGATGTAACTATGTTTGTTTGTACCTGTGTGCGTGTGATTATGTGTTTGTGTGTGTATATGTGATTATGTGTGTGTGTGTGCGCGTGCATGCTTTGCTACTGTGCTCCCGGAAAAAAAAGAAGAAACTCACACATCCTGCAGTAGTGATGACCCCCCTGGTTAGTTCAAGGGTTTAAACAAACGTTTTCTGGAGAAAGGGTTTGTTTTACGGAGTAAAACCTTTGTTTTAAAGGTTTGTTTTTTGCCTGGAAATTCATGGGCCGGCAATTGTGCGCAAAGCAGCTGCGAGCAGGAAACAAACGTTTCCATTGGAAAACACAGGTTTTCAGGGCAAAACTCAAGTTTAGCGACCCAAAACAAACCTTTTTGGAAAAAGTTTGTTTAAAACCCAAACCTCAAAACAAACTTGGTCGGACCTGGAAACAAACCTTTTTCCACATAGTTTTGTTTGTGAGTTTCCCTCCGAACCTTTGTTTGAAACCATTGAGTGCAGAGTGTGTTCCCACAGTGGAAACAAACCTTTTCAGGAAACGTTTTTTCCAAAAGCAAACCTTTCTCGCAAAATTGGTTCTTGTTTGGTGTTTGGCTGTCTCGAAACCCTAGGAGGAAAACTAAGGTTTTCCATCCAAAAACCAAAGTTTCCAAGCGTTTGTTTCCGTGTAAAGAACGTTAGTTTTATCCATGTTCTTTCTTGCCATATGACTGCTGCTTGTCTTTTGCCATTCTCTAGCCATGCATGCTTGACCCGGGAACCCTAGCCCTTCCAAAACAAACAAACTTTCCATGGCCTGCCGGAAAACATGAGCTTCCGAGCCATGAAACTTCAGTTCTGAAACCTTTGTTTCTTATTCCTGGTTACAAGCCCCTGTTGAAAACCTTTTTTGTTCCTTTGAACCCAAATTGTTTCCCACCAGAAACGTGTGTTTTCCTGCCGGAAACCTTATTTTAAAACGTTTGTTTTTTGGCTGGAAACAATTTTTTTTTCCTATAGTTAGTTTGTTTCTCCTCCTCCTCCCCCCCTTCAGACCCCTGGATCCGGACGCCAACCGGATGTGTCGAAACTAGTGTTTCCTCCTAAGAAACTATTTAAAACTAAGGTTTGAAACTTGACTTTAAAAACAGGGGGAGTTCATCAATACTCCACAGCCTGACACAACTTGGAGGGTTCAAGCGCAAGTTGCTTCCCCGAAGTGATCACAGCTTCGTTAGCTTGTAATTTAGATCCATTTGCATTTTGGGAATTCTAAACAAAGCTTCGAGGTTACCAAGAATTCCAAAGAATGAAGCTCCAAGGTTTACAGAGAATTCCAAAGAATTTTCTCAACACTTCTCCACATTTTCTCCACTCTACAATCTTTTTCCCCAGATAGCTGGAAGCTATAGGGGTTCTTACTTCCCAAATAACAGGTCACTGTCGGCGAACTTTCTGGCTGAAGGTGCTGTGTGCCAGGTGCTGTCGGCAGGTGCTGTGTGCCAGGTGCTGGTGCCAGGTGCTGGTGCCAGGTGCTGTCGGCAGGTGCTGTCGGCAGGTGCTGTGTGCCAGGTGCTGTCGGCAGGTGCTGTTGGCAGGTGCTGTCGGCAGGTGCTGTCGGGAGGTGCTGTTGGTGAAAATGTGCAGGAATGTGATG